>PYHW01010615.1:342904-395450 GCA_013186435.1 Turdus rufiventris | reverse complement strand
CATCCATCCATCCATCCATCATCCACCCATCCGTCCATCCATGCCCCGGGTCGCTGCCGCTCCCAGCGGCAGGGGAGGAAAGCGTGCAGCTATCAGGAGGAGTTTCACTCGTTTTGATCTCCTCAGGGCTGCAGGGAAGCCCACAGAGATCAAACCCTGGCTCATTACCTGCCTGTCTCAGGATAAAGAAACCATAAATCAGAACCAGCCAGCTCCTGGCTGATGGTTCACGCTGCCTTTGAGGGGAGAGGGTCACTCCGATTTTGTGTTACGGTGGTTGCTCGCTTGCTTGCTTTTCTCATTGGTTTTAGCCCAGGAATTTTAACACAGAAGTCTAAAAGGTGATTTGGAGGGCAAAGAGCCAATGGAAAGGGCTTTGCCATCACTGCAGTCAGCCAGGCTCTGCAGTGGGGGCACTGAATCTCCCTTCTCCTCATTGCTTGTTTTCCTCTGGTCACCTGCCAGCTACCTCCTGCCCACCAGCTCCTTCCAGCCTCTCCCCACCACCCACCCACTCACATGTGGCTGTTGTAAATATCTGCAGTGGGATTCACGGGTTTCAGATGCATGAAACACTGTCTGTGTAACAGAAAGCAGAATTCAGGTTCCCCGTGCCCAGACCCCGCTCTGCCCCAGCAGCACCAGCTCTGGCTTCCAGCTTGCCCCAGGGCAAGCGTCCTGCTGTGAATCCCAGGGAAGCCAGCAGAGCTGTGCCTGCTCTCCAACAAACCTTTGCACAGCAGAGTTTGGGTTTCAGACTTGGTTTTCATTGCTGGTTTATCCATCAGCTGCAGGCACTGGCACCCGCTCCCTCCAAAACTGCCCTGAAATCCCATCCCTGGTTCCCTGCACACAAACCCAGGGAAGGAGCTCCACTGGGCAATGGAAACTGTCCCTGGCACAGCCTCAGAGAAGGACATTTTTGCCTAAAACTACACAAAGGGAATGGATAAAACAATTAAACTCCACCACAACCCTAGACCTTCCCTCTTGCAGACTTTGTGTCTGCCTGGGGGGATTTTCAGTGCACAGCAACCTCCAAGGCACAGCTCTATTCTCCCTCTGGGCTCTCAGTATTCCAGCTCCTGCAGAAGCACCCTGACAGGCTGACAGCAGGTTCTGTGCCCAGCTATAAAAGGTGGCAGCAGCTGCAGAAGGAGCTCAGCGATGGCACCTCAGAGACAGCTGAGTGCCTCGGGAGAGGAGCTGGCTCTGCTCAGGACTCCTGTCCTCCTTTAAAGCTGAAATAGAAAGCAGCTGGCTCTGGCTCTGAGACACATCCACATAGCCCAGCACCCCAGAAAGGAACAGAACTGCACTCAGTCCATCAGCCCCCTCCCTCTGGGAACTAGGAATGCCAACACTGGCTCCAAAACGTTTTAGTTGGAAACACCAGAGCAGCCTGGGACTGTGTAAAATCACACATTTATCATTCTTAGGAGGTTAATTCACTGCCCAACAGTCCTTGCAGTTAATTTGTGAAATGGCATGCTTGAAGTGTAATCACAGCTCAAGACTTTTTAGGTTTTCTGCCATAACTTCAGTATCTGTCCCATTTAAAAAGTAACATTTCCAAATACTCATGAAACCAGCATTCAGAACCCCAAACCGTCCATGAAACTGTCCAGAGGCTGCTCCCTTTGATCCCAGTGGGAAGCAGGGATGATCCCAGACTGCTGTAAGGGTAATGAAGGGAGGAAAGATCTGTTTATACCCAAGTTACAGCCAAAATAGATCTTAGAGGCAGAGGGGGTCAACAAAAGGTCCCTGGTCATGAACACGAGCAAGCAGGGAGCTCCAGTGTCTGCTTTCTGCACCCAGCCCAGGGAATGCTCCAATGAAATGTTACAGCCAGGTCACCATCAGGGAAAAATACAAATTACTATTTTTACATATATATGTTAGAAACAGTAGGATGTGTAACCTTTGCTTAGTCGGTGATGGGTAGGAGGAATAAATCAAATATGTTTAGTTTATTGTTCAGAGACACTTGGATAAATTCAGGGACAGTGAATATTTTTTCCATGAAGTGAAGTTCATTTTTTAAAAGGTTTTTTCAACTTAAGGTACTATTTGGGAGAAAAGTAAATAAACAAGGAGATATTAGTTTCCTGTTTTGTATTAATCCTCAAGCTATTTATTTTGTATTTCTGTACAAAAAAAAAAAAAAAAAAGCAATGGTTTAAGGACATTTTAAGTTTTCAGAAGTTTATTCATCTAAGTTTGTAGCACTAATGCTTTGCTCTGTAGCCTGTAGACAATTAAATTAACTGGGGCTGAATGGATTACAGCCCCTCCTGCACTGGAAGCACTGGGGGGACACGGGGGGCTCAGGAGAGCTTTGGCACCCACCACGTGAGACACCAGCCCATGGGAGCTGCTGTGGCACCATTAAAACTTTTTGCATGAAAAAGCCCAAGAATCTTTATTTTCACTTTCTTGTTTCAGGTTTTGCCTGCTGGGAACAGATGGCAAGGGGAGGGTGCCTGACTGTGGGTATGGAATGGAATTTAAAAAGTCTGATCCTGAGGCAGTGCCCAGGAAAGAACAAACAATGAGACCTTAGACAGGCAAGGTGGCAGAAGGGCTCTGAGGCAGCACAGGTGCCAGCAGCATGCTCCGTGCCTGTGTGACACCAGGGCCCAGCTGCCAGGGCCACCCCTCTGCCCCCAGGCTCCTCACTGGAATTCACCTTTGTTTCTGAAGACCCTGCCCACAGCTGGAAAGGAAGGGGCTCCAGGGCACTGTTTCTGTTCAAGAGAAGCCAAAGCACCAGAGAAAATAATTTTATTAAAGCTCTGTTGAAAAGAGCAGGGGCAACACACACATGAACTCAGGTGGGTTTGGAGGGGCTGTGTTTTCAGAGAACAAATTCTCCCTTTTGTTTAAGACAGATGCTTCCAAGTCCCTCCACGAAGCTCCTGAGTGCCAGGTCAGTGAACCAGGTAAACAATTGTGTCCCCAATGTCCCTGGTGAGGCCGTTCTCAGTGACACAGACGTGCCTCTGGGCCAGGTCGATGTGGAAGGTGGCTTGCTCCAGGATTGGAGTCTTCCCTGCTTCCTCTTTGCCAAGGAGCGGAACACGGCGGGGCCCGAGCACGGGATCATCGAACCTCATCAGCTTCACTTTAGAGAGATCTGCACAGACAGAGCAGCAGGTCAGGCAGGGCCTGAGGGAACCACAGCAGTGCTGAGCCCTTGGAACTGCCACAGCTGCTCCAAGGAAATGCATTCTCATGGCAATAGCTGTTCAGGCTTACAGCAATACAACAGTGTCCTTCAGTGCTCACACACAGAGTTACCAACAGAAATGGGGATAAAGCACACAGAAACTCAGCTCCTAATGCCACATTCCAAGCACTGAATTTGCTTAATGTGGCTCAGGACAGGTCTGAGTAACTGAACAGTTATAATGGACTGCAGGAATTGGGAGAAGAGGAAGGTGAGAGTTGACTTCAGTACAATTCCCTGTCAAAAGGCAGACCAGTAGCTCTGCTAAGCACACCAAGAATTTGGGACCCTTCAGCTGAGCCTCCCTGCAAGTGCAGCTGCCAGCCCTGCCCAACAGCACACTGACACCTTCTGGGGACACAGGGAGGGAGTCCCTGCTCCACCTCCTCCTTCGCAGCCATTCCCACACCTGCAGCACCAGGAGCTGGCAGAGCTCACATCCCTGCACACACAGGGCATGTCCCACGTCCTGTCCCCCCCTGCTGCTACCTTTGATGCCCCTGTCCATCTTCATCAGGCGCCTGATGATGGTCTCCCTGCTGTCCCCTTGCCTGATGTCCATCTTGGTGGAGAAGTGGCCGTTGGAGGGCTGAGGGTTCACCAGGAACACAGACACACCGGGCTGGGAGGAACAACACACACCTTAGAGGAGAACCTTGCATGTGATCCCTCAGCAGAAACGTGAAACTACACCAAACAAACGTCTGCTGATGACAACCCTTCCAGAGGGACAAAATCCCTTTAGAACCTGGATACCAGCACTGCCCCAACTCTAAAATGCAGCCCAAGGGTGTAACACATATTTAGGAAAATCAATGGCATATTTTAAAAAACCCAGACAAAGTAAAGTTTCAAGTTAAGTTTTTTGAATTAAGTTTTCAGACTTCCAGTATCTGAATTTCTGATTTTACCTCAGTTCTGAATGTAGAAAATGGTTTTCCAGGACAGCAATCTTCTTTGATTTTATCTTCTGCTTCAGATGCAAACTTCACCTCGATGTGATCCAGCTGTCAAAGAAAACACGGGGGAGGAGGGAATAGCAGGAGTTTAAAGGCTTTGGAGGGAAGAGCAGAGGTTACAGCCCCCTCAAACAGCTGCTCTTGTAGGAAAGGGGAAATCAAACCTGCATTGACAAAGCACCAAAGCACAGCTGAACCCCCAGGGACCTCTGAGGGTCACCTGCTCCCTGTGGGAGGGACCCCACTGTCAGGACAGGGAACCCCAGAGACCCCCAGCCCTTCTGGCAGCCCCCAGGAGTGCATCCCAGTTCTGAGCACACACTGCTCCCTCCCCTGTCAGGGGCTGTGGATTTCCAAATCATTTACAGTGAAAGTTGCTGCTTGCTCTCAGCTTTGCTGTGACATGGGACAAGCCCAATAAAGCCACACTTGTTTAATGCTCTAAGGTTACATCCAGCTCTGCAATATATACAGCTCCTAATTCTTCAAACAAATTGCTTTTGATTTTGACTTTTGGTGCTGGTGTTGTTTGGTTTTGTTTGGGGGTTTTTTAACACCCCATGCCTGAGCTGTCCCCTCATGACCATGCTGCCTGTTAAACTGAATTCTGCTCATCACAGGACGCAGCACAACTGCTGCCAGGCTGGATGCCTTTTCCACAGCAGTGTGGGAAGCCCTGCCCAGAGCCTGCTCCCTGCACAGGGAACATGCCAGGGTAGTGCCCAAGCACTGACTGATGCCTTCAAGCAGCTCCTTCTCATTTCTTCAGGTGGAAATGGGAGATGCAGACTAGCTCAGGGAAAATGTCTCCTCCAAAGAGCCATGGATGCCACTGTCACAGCTACACCCAGTACTGCAGTGAAAGCCAGCCCTGTTTTCTGGAGCCTTTTTTGTACTGCACACCTCCCCCTGTACCTCATGCCAACACTGAACAGATCCATATGCATCTGTTTGACAAATGGAAACAGAAAGTTGATAAAAAACTTCTACTTCAGCAATGCACACCCAGAAGTTAATGCCAAGAGGCTTAGAGCCTTAGGGAAGGCTGCTGGCCCAGCTACCCCAATAAATGCCAAGCAGCAGGTGCCAGGTCTGTACCAACCTCCAGGGAATTTGTCAAATAGACAATGTTCTCCATGAGCACTGCACGCTCATCAAACTCCAGTTCAAGATCAAGAACACGAGAACCATTTTTCTCCAAGTTTTCCTGTGGGGGAGGGGGGAAAAAAGTATTAAAACCCTCTAGAAGCTGCAAGTAAAATGATGCTTCAAATGGCAAACTATCCACATTAGTCATGAAAAGAATAGGCTTGTAAATCTGAGAGCTCTCTGCTGGCACAACACTAACATTGGAGCAATAATTTTCTTGTAACAGGGCTTCTTCTACAGGGAGCTGGTGACACTGATGGGAGGAGTAAGAGCAATTAGAACGCATTTTTAATATAGAATTGAAAAGGTGTTTGACATTCACAGTTATTTAAATCCCTACTTAATGTGCAGGTTGAGAATTCACAAAATCAGTCAGCATTTCAGTGGCATTTCACAGCAGGAAACTCAGGCTCATGACCCAGTTTAAAATAAAGGACAAGCCCACAACACCTGGACGTGCTCAGAGCTCTCTGCAGGGAAATAACCACCACTTTGTAAGTTAACATAAAAGTAACTTAATTAGTCCAGAAAGCCAGCAGCAACAGTCACAAGAGACACAGTATTAAAGGCAGTATGAAAACCACACGATTTTTTTTTTTTTAAACTAAAACAGAGCTTCCTCTTTGGAGTTTAATCTGTCCCTGCCTGGCTCTCACATGCTGAGCCAGCTGTCTCCTTTGAAGCTCTGCTTTGTCAGCCTCAGCATGGTTGTGGTTTCCTGGTTTCCTCATCAGTGTAATGTGAAAGATTCCCTTTTAACGTGGAACTGCTTCCCTTTGTAAATCACAGAGGTGCTCCTATGTTTCAGCCCTCCTCTGGTGAGTAGGAAGCACAAGCAGAAATTCTCCTGTGCCCTGGAACTGATGAATAGTTGGCTTCAGAGAAAGACACTGCTCAGGGGAGTCCGAGCTCAGATGTTTCCATGTCTCTGTGGGAAGCAGGCTGCTGCTCTTTGGAAGCAAAAAGATGGATTTGAGGAAACCTCAGCTCCTTCCCCATGTGCCCCAGGATCACTCACTGCTGCCAGACTAGAGACACCAAAACACAGCAATGTTTCAGCCCTAACTCTTAGGGCTGAGAGCTGGTCTGACCTTTCCTAGCTGGATCAGTGAATCTAACACATCCCTGCTCTTCTTACAAACTCAGACAGGAACCTCCAGAACTGCTCTGTGCACTCTGCTCCTCTGAAAGTTTTCACCTGGGCTACTTCACATAGAGACATTTTTATTGTGTAGTTCTAGAGATGTAAAATATGTTTATAAACAAACCCTTGAAGAGGGCAAATCAGCAAAGGGCAAGGGGGGACACTGCATCCACAAAAGCCTTTCCTGCACCAGAACTGTCCCTCTGACACTTACCTTAACCATGGCAACAAAAGGCATCACCTTCTTCATGTACTTCTTCAGCTCTGGCAGGGTGTTCAGCTCACTGGCAATTACTTTATTATCTGGCAGCTGACCTCCACTGACCTAAACAGGGATGAACAAGCAGTAAGGAGAACACGAATAAAACTTGCCCTATCATAAACCTTCCCTGCTTTCCCATAAACACCAGCAAGGTTTATCAGCATCCTTGATTCCACAGATCCTTTTGAAACCCAAACAGCATTTAACACCAATACAGAAGAAAAGCCTAGACAATGCCCAAAGGTGAATATCCCCAAGAACAAATTCCCCATGAGGAATATAGGTTTATCTCATTGCCACAAGCTGGAATAGTCAGGACTCCTGAATCTATCAGCTACAAGCCTGGTGTGCTCAGGCTGAGGATGGTTCATCAGGATCCCAAAAGCCACTCTCAGCAGTTTGCCCACGTCAGAAGCACAGATCCTTCTGCTGTCTTAACGTATTTCTTCTTATGACTGACTTACTCCATTTCAGCTATTTCTTGTCTCTCTGCTGAGTGTGACACTTAAGGACTAGCACAAAGCTTCTAAGCCCCTTGGAGAGTAAGGCAGCAACAGTCTGTCAGCCAACCATGTTTCCTCAAAAATATACTTGCAAAGAAGAATATTTAAAAGCTAACCACTTACAAATGCAAGAAACAAGAGAGCATAGGCACATTTTGACTCAGATAGTCAAAACCAATGAAATGCAACTGTCAAATCAATGACAGTCCTTGGGACATTTTCATTAAGCATCAAAACTTACCGGACAGTTGTAAAAGCATAAAGACAATTAATCTATTGAAATGATTTGGTAACAAGGTACAGCTTATAAACTTTCTGCAGATGGAAAATGAGCCCCCAAAGAGCAGGCAAGCAGCTGGAGAAGGGAGGAGCACCTGGAAGTGCCGGCGCAGCACGGACAGCGTGGTGTGCTGCCAGGGCGGGTAGCTCTTGGCCACGTAGATGGTGCAGTGAGAAGGCTTCTGGGCAGGCTCCTTGGCACTCTTCTAGGAAAGAAAACACATGAGGAAGGAATGCCCAGGCAATACAGAGCTATCAGTGCCACATGCACACACACAGCCCCTCACCTTTCCCTTGGCAGGAGCCATGTAGCTCTTGAGGCGCAGGCGCAGGTCGTGAGCTGCTTCCATCAGGTACTGGGAGGAGCGGATCAACACCTCGTCCACGGGCCCTGCTGCTGGCCACGAGGCCCTCATGATGGAGTCAGCCTTTGGGCAAGAGGAATGCACTGAGGGCAACACAGCTGCTGGGTGTCCAGCCATTACAGCTTGATTGGAAAAGAGACTTCAGCCAGGCTGGACCTCAGGGAGCACCACCCCTAACACCAAAGGAGGGGGCACACGGCCAACAAGCACTTCTCTGCAAGTGTGTTCAGGACTGTACACACCATCACAACCACCATATGCCTAGGGAATGCCATCTTGTACAAGCAGAGGGCTTAAAAAACATCTAAAGTAAGTTTTACACAGAAGTGTAAGACTGTTGTGTTGTTTCACTTAATTTTAGATCACCTCTTCATAAGCAGACAAAGCTAGTGACTGGTATTAATGTTATTAATGCACACACCATCACAGCAGCAGGCCAGCTCCCTGCAGCCACTGTCCCAGGGACAAGGAGCCACTGACTCCTTGGATTCTGACACATTTTGGCTACTTGTACATGAATAATATCTGACATGGGTGTTACTGAAATAAATAAGAGCTCAGATCTGAATCAATGCCAGAACTGAAATGCCAGTACCTTCCCCAGCAGGGACCAGATGTGCTCACACAGGTGGGGGCAGATGGGGGCCAGCAGCAGAGTCTGCACCTCGATGAACTGGAACACCAGGTCCCTGTGCATGCCCTCGATGGCCAGCTCCCGGTACTTGTCCTTCGCTGCCTGGAACAACAGCACAGTGTGAGCCCTGAGCTGAGAGTCACACACACACACACCCCTGAGCTGAGAGTCACACACACACACAGACCCCTGAGCTGAGAGTCACACACACAGACCCCTGAGCTGAGAGTCACACACACACACAGCCCTGAGCTGAGAGTCACACACACACAGACCCCTGAGCCCTGAGCTGAGAGTCACACACACAGCCCTGAGCTGAGAGTCACACACACAGCCCTGAGCTGAGAGTCACACACACACACAGACCCCTGAGCTGAGAGTCACACACACACACAGACCCCTGAGCTGAGAGTCACACACACACACAGACCCCTGAGCTGAGAGTCTCACACACACATAGACCCCTGAGCCCTGAGCTGAGAGTCACACACACACAGACCCCTGAGCTGAGAGTCACACACACACACACACACACAAACCCCTGAGCCCGGTGCTGCCAGGGAGAGTCACACACACACACACACACACACAGCCCTGGGGGCTCCAACACCCCTGCCTGGAACAACAGCACAGCCCTGAGCCCTGTGCTGCCAGGGAGAGTCACACACACACACCCTTGAGCCCTGTGCTGCCAGGGACAAACACCCAGAGTCTCACACACCCCTCTGGGCTCCAACACCCCTGCACAACGTGAGCAGTTTGTCAGAATCCATTACTGAGTTCTAAGAACTGTATTTTCCTGAAGCACCAACATGTGAATCTGCCAGTTGGCCATTGGATTTTTGCATTTATGTGGTACTTTATAAAACTGTTTATTGGCACAAACATAAAAGACAAAAACAGCCACAGCTGTGCATCAGGTGCTGTCATCCCAAATAACTTACACACAGATACTAATAAGGACTAAGAAAAAGGCAATGAATATGATCTATCATTACACATAATTCAGCCTATTTAGCCCCACTCCTGAGTATCTCAAAGCAGCCACATGAAGGAGCGTGTCCAATTCATTAAATGGAGCAGCAGGGCTCTGCAGACACTCTGGAGACATGGTTTATGGAGGGTATCAAAAAACACTATGCTTCCAAACAATTTTGTTGATGCATTATCTGGATTTCTCATGAAGAGTCCTTTATCACCAAAGATATAAAGAAAGGCAACACTCTTTTCAACAGTGTCTTTTTTAAAGCAGCTTCTATTAGATATCAGAACTATTTGCAGAACTGCATTTACTTTCTTCTGGACTTTTGTAAACTGACACAGGCAGACCTCTACTATTCCACATTTATTCCCTTGAAGTCCTCTTGTTTCTTGGCACAATTCTGATTCCAATTCAGCTGTATAATTAAGGATCAGAGACAGAAGGATCAAAAGAAATCCACAAAGTAGCAAATACTGGGTGTCACTCTCTTACACCTCCTACCTGAAACTCAAAGAACCCAGTTTTCAGAGCTTCCTTAAACATCATCTTCTCATAATTTTGGTCGGTCTTCATTATGCCTGCATTCATCTCACTGGGGAGGGAAGTGACAACATCAATACAGCATAGTCTGCCCCACAAAATGGCAACACTGTGAAACTGTCACCAATGCAGCCAAACCCCATAATCTACTCTGGAATGACCTCTATTTTATTAAATTCATTAACTTTTAGGAAAAAAAAATAACTACAGGATTGCCTTTACAAGGAAAAACCTGGCCCAAACTGTATTATTAACTTTTGTACCATACCTGGCAAAGACTCTGTCATTGAAGGTGCTGGCTGGGCCACTCCTCAGGCTGTCTCTGTTTGCAATCATCTCCTTCACCCACTCCACCCACGTGTAGAGACGAAGAATACCAGCATCTGCCATGGCTTCCACAAAGTTGGCATCTTCAACAGTGTCTCCAGCATCAGCCAAGGCCAAACGCATGCCTGGAGGAGAGGGGATCAGCTGGATGGGGGCAGGTATCCCTGGGGACATCCCTGGGGATCAGCTGGATGGGGGCAGGTATCCCTGGGGACATCCCTGGGGATCAGCTGGATGGGGGCAGGTATCCATAGGGACATCCCTGGGGACAAGCTGGATGGGGGCAGGTATCCCTGGGGACATCCCTGGGGACATCCCTGGGGATCAGCTGGATGGGGGCAGGTATCCATAGGGACATCCCTGGGGACCAGCTGCCATGGCTGGATGCCACGAGCTGCCCAACACCCATGGAATGCCATGCCTCCATGGCACTCACTTCAGCTGGAGTTAACAAATGCAAAGCCTGGTCACAAAGATGCCTCGAAGGAGGCACTTCCCCTGGGAGAGGAGCACTGCCCTCCTTGAGAAGGGACCAGACAGACACCAGCACCAGGAGAGCAGCACAGTCACTGCCCAAAACACAGGAGCGTGGCAGGAGCACGGCAGGAGCGTGGCACTCAGGGACACACAGGGCACAGACATGAACACACCCCATGCACACCAGCAGTGTGTGCTGGGTTCTGATCTCTTTGTGCATGCAGAAAGGTCCAGCAGGCTGCTCTGCTCCTGCAGGGCTCAGCCCCAGGAGCAGCTCCTGGCCGATCCAGGTGTGCTAACACATCCCACCCTTCCAAGTGGGATTCAGCTTTTCAACAAGAACAGGTGGTGAGCGGCAGATTTATTGCCATTCAATACTCCAATAAACTCCTGAGAGAGCAGAACACTCATTTGAGTCGTTCTGGCATAATTGACAATCAGATGCAGGTCAGAATGCACTCACCATCTGCAGAAAACTTGTCAACAGCTTGAGTGAGGGTGAGGAAGTTGCCTGTCGATTTAGACATCTGAAAGAAAGATAAGAGTGTTTGTTTTCTCACACATCTCCTGTGTTGGTGGATAAGCAAGACAGACCCAACAAGGGTTTGGGCAAACAATTTTCTCATGAATCACAGCAAAAAGCTCTTTGGTAAATCTGAGTGAGGTCTCACAGCAAAAGCACACAACTCGGCATGCACTCAGCAACAAAACATAATCCCAGAAAGTCCCTAAATTAAACTTAAATACTACTTGAAATCTGGCAGTTTCAGATCAGCCTGCATTGAATTTTCAAGAAGGACTCCACTAGGGTTTGTCTTGGGGTTTTTTGATTCACATCAGTGTCCAAGGCCCAAGTCCTGGGTTCAGGAGTTCACTAATTCAGTGTCAGAACGTGCATGTATTAGCAAGCCACTGGCAGACTTTTTCTTCTCACTGCACCTACTCCAATGCTCTAAAAAGCTAAACTTCAGTAAAATAAATATTCTATATTACCCTCAAACTTCACAGAAATGCACTGAACTCTTCACTAAATTTGGGAGACTACACAAGAACTGACTTAAGAGGAAGTGATGTTTAGAATCACTTTAATCCAATTAATGAAAAGTGGAGGGCACTAATGAAGAAATGTCACTCTTTCCCCTGCTTACATCCCAAGAAGTTTCCTGTCTGGCTAGCAGATGCAATTTTGACAACACAAAAGCCATGTCACACAAAACCTCACCTTTTCAGAATTGAGGAGCAGATGTCCATTGGCTCTCACAGCCACTGGCCACTTTTCTCTGTTTGAAGACAAGATACAAGTCTTTTGGCCAAAGAAATACATTTTCTCTTTTTTTAAAAAGGAACAAACATTTTATGTTCTAGTTTGAGATGAACACCATAAGCGGAATCTTCAAAAAAAAATACCTAAGGGTTGTCTTGAATATATTAAGGAGTGCTTCTGAAGATGAAAAGAAGTACAGTATAAAGGGTAAGGATTATCATTGCTGAAATGCAAGGCAGGGAGCAGTGTACCTGCAATTTCACTTCATTTATGGCACCTTCCTCTATTCAGATATTTTTAATTTAAAGCCCAGTGATTGGCACTGCCCAAGAGCACACAGCAGTGCTGGGTGCACATCTCTACCCGTGGAGGAAGGAGATATTAAATTACCCAGTCAGCTTTACATCAGAAACCCACTTTTCCTGTACAGTTTTATACAACCCCTAAAGCAAAGTTCAAGGGAATGCAAACAGTATCTTCACCATACAAACATCATGCAATGGGCAAAGATTCTCAACCAGTCCTGCACAATTCCTGGGAATATATGTGGCTCTTTTAACCATCCTTGAGAAGAAATGGAAGAGACTTAATAATAAAGTCACATAAATTCCAGTGCAGGAATACAACTCAGCACTGGGAAATCCATAGGAGGAGATAATGCAGAAAAACCAGAGGAAATAATGGTAAAAAAAACCCTTCCATTTCAATAATTGCTATTACAGACAACTGTATCAAAGCTGCAATATGAGAGAATACATTTTCAACACAATTCTAAATGTTGTACAGCCCAAAGGCCATTAGCAAATGTACCAGAACTGTGAACTCTCCAGCTTTCCCTGCATCACATCCCAGCTTACCTTTGCTCTGACCACATGGCCACGTGATTATAGAGGTAGTACGACAGGTGATTTGGAACAAGATCTTTGCCAGAAACTCTGAGATCCACAGGATACCAGAATTCAAACTCCTCCTTCAGCTTATCCAACTTTTCTTTAGGAATGTCAGTTTTAGGGAACGGAGCTGTCTTGAAGAAGATGTAATCCCACACCTCTTTGCTCAACTGATGTGCCCTGCACAGAATCAGTCCCACAGTTAGTAAAAGCTCCTCGCACTCCACATGATCACTAACCATGGACAGAGTGCCCAGGGCCTTTGCCTGAGTCAATCCAATACCAGAAACAAATTCACAACTGCTCAAGCCATGCCCTGCTCAAACTGCCCTTTGGATTTCTCAATAAAACATAAAGATCCCATGAAGAAAAAGTGATTAATAATAAAGCATAATAGCAAAGCATTGACTAGCCTGGAAAAATGATAATTTCTTTTCCACCACCCAAGCCTCAGCACCACCTGTGACCTCAGGTGGACAAAGAGTCCCTCACTGGAATGTCTCATGGAGCCATTCCCTCTGGCTTCCCAGATGTCAAACAGGAGGAGGACAGGAGAGAATTGCTGTACAGTTCAAGGTTGCATCCCACATGAAAAATATTTGTGGTGTTTTCCCACTTCAAATAGAATGAACATTTTAAATTAACATTTACTGCAAGACACATCTTCGTACCAATTACCAGAGGTAGGACCCACAATTTGGAAGGAAAATACTGATGAGCTGCAACTGATAGCCACAGCTCTGTGGCCACTGGGTTGCATGAAGACATATCCTTCTTGTTTCTACAGAGATTTTATTCCTGGCTCTCAGAACTTCAGCACCAGCTACTGCATGCATTCCAAATTAAATACTTGCAAGCCAAAGTTTGCTTGTGCTAGCACCTGCTAAGGGGCTCTGACCTGTGCTGTGCAGAGATGAAAAGCATTCTGCACCCCAGATACTTCCAGTACACATTAAAAAAGCACCTCAGATGATGGTCTGTACTACCAGTCCAGAACAAATCCTACAGGCACAGTTTGCTGGTTTGGTTCTGGCAGCTCTTGTTCTAGGCTTTCAATTCCTGTGCTGTGACTGGGCTTGTGTTTGGTGCCAGATCCACTCTAAGTGAAGGTGACTGAAAGGATGGGCCACAAACCCCCTTGTCCTTCACACCACAGAGCAAGTATCAGTAAAAAGCATTTTCCAAGGCTGCTAGATGTTATCTACTTGCATAGGAGAGCACTCTAATTGTCCATGATTAATTACACCAGATCTGTAATTCAGGGCCCAGGATGCTCACTTCAAAGCCTGGTTCTAGACACGACCAGCTCGTGCACAGCTTCTCTGTAATTACAGAGGTTTGAGCCCAAACAGCCTTGCCCAGTCTCAGAGGGATTTCTGTCTGTAAGAATCAGAATCTCTACTCTGGAAATGGTTTTCAGATTAGTTATAACATCAAGTAAGAAAAGTTTCCATTCCAATATGTAAACCACTCCAGAAATTAGTCCATAAACCACACAGAACTAGAGCAGATGACTCAAGGCACAATCTGAAGTGTTTTTTAACTCCAGACTGAGCTGTACTATCTCATCTCTCTGATCCCTACCACCACACTTCAGAAGTCACTCCAGCCAAGAGCTCACATGCCTCCTCCCCCTTGCTCTGAAGATTTCCACAGACAAGCTGCGGATAAAAAATGGTTCTGAGCTTCCAGGAGTGTGACAGTGACAAAAACCAAGAGCTAAATCCCGTTCCCCTGTACACTGGAGCCCACAATTTGTTGTGGTGCACAGCAGTCTCAGCCAGCAGATACCTGAGCAGCCTCTGAAACCAAGCACACAACAATCTGCAAGGCCATTTCAAGGCAAGTCAAGTAAGTATTGAAAAAGGTGATTTACTCTCCACACAGCTCTTTCAGAGGTGTTTTCAGAAGCATTTTTCCACTCCCTCTCCTTTTCTCACTGCCTACCCCTCTCTGTTATTGCCACTCTTCTAACTCAGCTCATGGTAGGTTAAGTTTAATAAAGGTGTTTTGTACACACAAAGCAAAGCCTCAGCCTCCTTGGCAAGTGTTTCTGCAGAGAACTCAGGAGATAAGAACACCCAATTAAACAAGAGAACCTAATGGTTCCCTGTCCTTACCTGATGCCCAGAGGAGATTCTCCCTGGCCCCTCAGGTTCCCTCCCTGCAGCAGGTGAGCCACAGTGTAATAGGCCATGTAGATGGTGGAGTCAGACAGGGACTCTATGAGCCACTGCTCATCCCAAGGCAGGCGGGTTCCTGGGGAAAGGCTGTGTCAGCACCAGCAACACACCCCCACCCACACACAGGAGCAGCTGCAGGTTCTCAGTGGAACACATAAACATCATATATATACATTAGTACTCGTGCTGAGGCTTTTGAAAAGATTTGGTTTAAAAATTAAATCATGCATTTGAAAATTTTACTCAGGAGCAAACAGTTGCTGATTTTCAATCTGTTCCCTGACACAGCTCAGCTCAAGAACATCTGCTGTGGGCTATAATGCACTTCTAGCAGCTGTCCATGTCAGGCTACACAAGATAAAGCCCGATCAGAATTCCACCCTGGTGAAGAAATGGTGTAAGCTCCCTCTTCTGAGGTCCCTTCCAGATCAATGGCCCAGACAAAATCTACCAAGATGCTGCACAGATTTCCTGTAGCAGAGCAAACATTACCAGCCCCATGCACGTCCAACAAAGCACACCTTCACTGGGATGCTGGGCCAAGACACAAGCTGGATAGGCTGTTCACACACTTCCCTACACCCCTGGGGATGTTGTACAGAACTTAAACCTTCCAAAAGAAACAAGGAGCACCATCCTTACAAAAACCAGCTGAGAAAGGAAAGCTTTGCCTACCTAAGCCATACGTCCTGGAGCACGCGTGCTCTTGTAGCCAACCTAAGGTAGCTTCAAAGTTTCTCCTAGTCTCTTCACAGAAGCTGTAAGAAAGAAGCTCTCAGTGCTTTCAGCCCTCTCATACCCCACCAAGAGCAGCAGAGCCACTCTCCTTTACAGCACATTCATAACTCACGTCTCCAGATGTTGCAAGCACTCTGACGCCTGCTTCTTCCAGCTCGCCTCACCATAATCCAGATACCTGCAGTCAGGAGAGGTTTATTGTAATAAAGCAATCCACAAGCAGTGTGCAATTGGAGCAACTTTCCAACTGCAGCTTTGTTTCACTTACCACTGGTCACAAAGGGCCACGACACACTCATCAGCAGATCTCGATATCACTTGTTTCTCGGGTTCCATGTAAACCATGGCTTCCCCCTAAGGGTTCAAAGAGCAATGAAAGCTGAGATTTAAGCACTGAGCAAAGTACTGAAAACCGTGACAACTTACTAAGAATCATTCCCTCCATTCTAATTTGGTTTACAGCATTTACTGCATAGATCTCACTGCTGCCCAGCTCTCTGCCTCAGTATTTTCCCTCAGGTAAAATGAGGCAGGGTTTGGCTCTGTACTTCTCTAAGGTGCCAGCTCACAGCACTTTGTACACAATGCATGAGGAAAAGGAGGGCATAAGCACAAAATACTTCCACTGACTATGTCCCCTGATTGACACAGCTCCTGGGAAACTCTGGGGGACAGAGGGAGAGGGAAAGGGAAGGGGGATGCTGAGCTCCAAAGCTACTTGCACACACCATGAGTGCTGATGTGCTATAATCTGGACATAACAATGCCACAACAACAAGGGAATAATGACTAAATGCCCGAAGCCTCTCACTCCCAACCCTCACCAGGGAGCCTCATTAGAGGGATGCCACAATCACTGTTTGCTTTCTGAAAGAGGAGCCCAGCAATGGGGCATTTGCACATCACACATCCCCTTCACTGGCTCCAAAGAGACTCAGCAGTTCAGGTCCCACACTCCCAGTATCCTCCCAGCTATACTGAAGAATAAACTGGACCACCAGAACAGGTCCTAGGGAAGGTGACAGAATAAGGCAGAGAACAAGAGAACTCTAACTAAGCAGCTCAGCCCACCCAGCCCAAGAACATCAGGTGCCTCTCCCTCCCTGCAGTGACCCACAGCACCCTGAGGGCTGCAGAAGCACACCAGGGGTTTCTCTGGCAGCTCAGCCCTGTGAAAAGGACAAACACACAATTCAGGAGCAGCTGGGTGCACACTCTCACATACCTTATCCAACATCAGCTTCTGAATGCGCTTCTTGACATCTTGAACTTTTTGTCCTTTGAATTCATCCACCAACATCACCTGTAAAAGATGGGTCACAGGAAAAATTTTTTTCCAAAATTTAGCAAGAAATAGATGCCACAGGTGTTCAAATCAATACAAGGAAGTAGCAGGTGCTGCAATCTTTGGTGTCGGTTTTTTTCATTATGTGTAGTCATCTTTACCCAAGAACAGTTTGTACATGTCAGCATCCACAGAGATGACAGATTGCAAAGAGAAATAAAAACTACTGCTTGCTTACGAAAGAACAGCTGAGAAATACACATGGTGAGCCAGTGAGGTAAAGACAGGAGAAAAATTAACCAAAACAGACCAAAATAAACACCAAAACCAAACCAAAAGTCCTGCAGTCACTTGCTCATTTGGTATCAGTTCCCTATTCATGCTCACAACAAAAAGGATCAGCTCCCCAGGTGATCACTTGTTCAGAAACCAGGTTACAATGCTCAGAGAACACAGCCAGGTTCGAGTGGAAACTTTCTCCAATTCCACATCACTCCTCCAACTCCAGGACCTTACTGCAGGCAGAGTCTAAATGAAGAGTCCTTTGGAACTCTTTTGGGAAAAAAGGACATGGTCCCTCTTTCTTGAGATTTTTTTAAAAAATTCTTTACCTGCCTTTTTTTTCTAGTTAAACTCACCAAGAAAGCACTTACCAAGATCTTGTATTACTTACCCCCTCATAGAACCCTTTCAGGTACACTCTCTCCTTGGCCTCTGCAAGCTTCTCTCTGTCATTCTGGCTCTGGATTTTGAGCTCATCACAGATAAATGGAGCACAAAGGCTGCCAAAGTCTGGGATTTCAATGATGGGCACCTGAGAATCAACAAAGGGCAGTCAAACCCCTGCTGCAGCCCCCTGCTCAGCCTGTACATGGTGACATCTCACACCCTGTACACACATCCATCTAACACAAGCTGCACAGGGCTCACAGGTCGCTGCAATTCCACTCTTGGCCCAGAAGTTCCGGCACTGCTGAGTGCCCAGGTGTATCCCTGGACATGACACCAACCCACACCGAGCTGTCCCAGGACTGGAGCTGGGGTGGGGAACCAAGGGCTCTGCAGAGCACTGGGATGGCTTTTCCTGTAACCTGCATTTTAATGAGAATGCCTCAGCCTCCAGGCTGTGCTAACAGTGAGGGACTGTAGCTTTTTGCATTGAACAGACAACCTCCTAATCCAGCCATGAGGGCACTGTTTTAATCAACCAACAGGTTATCAATATAATGATGCATTTCCCAAGACAATAATTCCCATAAAAATTGATACTTTGCTTCCTCTCTGAAGTATAGCATAGAATAACAAATCTTGGTTGCAACCCTTAGCAGACCAAATGTTGTAACTGCAGGAAAATATGAAAATTTTAAGTTTTTCAGCTTTGTCAGCTAAGAATGACTTTAAACAAACTGTGGAAGAGGCAGCACAGCTCCTGGTTCACTTCTCATCAGACAGCAAAACATCCTGTGTGCTGCAGATGGACACATCTGGGGGCACTCACCGGCTCGAATGGCAGCACCATTTCATCTCTGATGCCATACTTCACCCTCAAAGCCTTGAAAGTTGGAAGAAAAAAAAAAAAAAAAGAGTAGATAGAAATCTTCTAGATGTAAAGGTTTTTATCCCGTCTTTTTTGTACAAAATGTTTTACTACAAATCAGACAAAGCCACTTCCCTGCCTTTTCACCATTTCTGACACCTGAGCTCAATCCCCATCTCATTTCCAGGTGATTCTTTGCTATAATTGTCTACATTTTGTAAAAGGGGAAGAACTGATACTGCTCTACCCTGAAATGAATGGACAAAAATTCAGTAACCAGGGATAGCTGTTCAGACACTGATGTACTCCTGCAGTTAGACACAACCACTTTCAGTGTCATTTGAAATTCATAGAGAATCAATCTCATTTCTGGAAGTCATTTCCACAACAGGAATTCATTTCTGTTTCACTGGTGCTGTTCTCTATCTTAACATGCAGCACAAGTTACATGATTCTCGTACAAAACTCAGACCTAAAGTATAAAAAAAAAATCTCTCCCTGCCCAGTTGTTTTAAATTTCATTTATTTTTAACTGCTTTGATTTCAAGTTAGAGATGGTAAAATGCCAATTAAAGCAAGTTTTATTTTACCCTCTGGATATTCACTTTTGACCCTCTTCCCTAGGGAAACAGAAACAATTCCATTTACAGACTGACCTGCTTCTTTTTCAAGTCTCTCAGGGCTGCAAAATCATCTGGAGAGTCGGAGGGAACACTTGTGACCACTCCAGTTCCTTGGCAAAGACAAACAGATGAAAGGATCAGTCCCCACCTGCTGAATGCCAGTGCCCATCAACAGGCCCTGCTGCAGAATTACCTTTATCCTCCTTGATGGTGAGCATGGGCAGGGCGTAGATGACCTTGTAGGTGCTGAGGGGTGCTGAAAGTGCAGCACCAAGAATCTCCTGAGCAGGACAAAGGAACAGCATTACAGTAAATCAGGGCCTTTCAGCCTAGCAGAACAACCTCTCCTGGCTGATGTTCTTCAAATTTGCTGTAGATTTTCCTGACACATTACAAACAAATTAAATACATTTTATATAGAGATAGACAAGGAAGAAGTACATATGAAAATGTGTGGTACTATTAGAGACAGGATATAGGTTATTGATTGGTAAAGTCAAACATCAAATACCAAGAAACTCAAACGATTACTATGCGGAATTGGGAAAGCATGGGAAGCAGGACAGTTTGCTCCCAAGTACCTGAAGCACTTCAGCATGGAGGCAGAGATGGCTTCTGAAGCCAGCGTCAAAAGTGACATTAAACAAAGAAAGGAAATTGTCAAGACAGTCAGACACTGACAGGAGGCAGTGGAGAAGTGGCAGCTGTCTTCTACCTCACCAATTTGCTTGAATTCACATCAGATCTATTAACAAGGGAAAAACCCTGTATTTTCTACTTCATTCTTCTAAGCAAGATCAAGAAAGACCTTGCCAAGTTGTAGTGAATGAAGATCAAGGGATGCAAACAGCTGAAGGGGTTTTGTATCAGGATGAATAAACACCACTGATGTCACACAAAGCAAACCCCAAAACCACTGACATTCACTCCTCAGCTAAGAAAGCTTCATTCACTCAGATGTACTGGAAATGTCAGTACCAACAAAAGCCTTTTCCACACAACCCTTTCCAGCTGTTACTTTTCCCCCTCCCCTTCCATTCACTCTTCCCAGCAAGCAGAAAAGCACTGACACTATCCTTTCCCCACATCATGCTGAGGGAACAGGAATGCATCTGTCCCAGCTAAGTGCAGCAGTTTATTCTCCCAGCAGCAGCTGTGCCTTGGCTGCCAAGGAAGGTGCCTCGTTTGTCATCAATGATTTCAGTCACTCCAAAGGTTCTGTAATACCTCCCGTGTTTTCTTTGCAATTCCAGCTCCACCATCACCTCTCCAAGCATTAGCCAGAGGCCCAGCTGAGCCTGAGCAGCACTCTGCAGGTGCTCACCTCTCCCATCAGCTCCTTGACCACGGGCACGACGCCGTTGTCCTTGGTGAAGCCCTGGTAGGACATGTTCCTGGCAGCACGCTGGGTGCAGATGAAGATGTCCCCAGTGCCAGTCTCAAAGCCAATGTACTTCATGTCTGGGCGCAGCCAGCAGTTGGTCTGGCCAAACATGGTCTCTGGCCTGAGCGTGGCAGCCACCAGGAAGATGTTTTTTCCTCTCAAGCCACTGGGAGAAAAAGTATTGGATAAGTGACCAAAACAAAATCATTCCAGTCACACAGAACATGCTTTAAACTAACAGCCACTTTCAAGCAATGTTCCCTAAGAGACAAAAGCGGGTCATTCATTTGGTGTGGGTTTTCCATTTTCTTTCCTTTTTTTTTTTTTTTGAAATTCCATCTTGAGTTCCACATAGGCACAGCAAATAGAGCAGCTCAAAATTCTGACCAGATCCTTGAAGTGATGGAAATAACCACGTGGAATTAAATTTTGCATTAGGCACCACAGACTGTTTAATTCAACGGTCAGTTCTGGCCAGGAGACAAGAGCCCATGTGCCACTAAAATTCAAGACCTACCTCAATTTTGCAGGGTAAGGATCCAACACCTTCATTTTTATCAGCGTGTATTCTTGAGGCCCAACACCCTGCAATTCCCAGAAACAATGCAACAATCAACAAATGAAACTCACTTGAGCAGGAAAGAAAAGAAATCCTATTCTGTAGGAACCTAATCCAAACACTATTTAAGGTACTGATGCTTTGCTCAAGGTAAATCCTATTTCCACTCATATGAAAGGCTGGTCACTGAAATGCAGACTGCAGAGAGGTTATGCCATGTTTCTACAGCCAAAACTTCACTTGTCACAAACACTGCCTCAGCAACATCTAAGTTAACAATGGCTTGTTTATTTAGTTTCAACAGACAACAACACAAGAGTGATGCTGCTGGTACAGATTGCCAAAAATCATAGAAACCAGCACCAGTGGAAAGCACTACCCAGAGCTGCAGACAAAGCTGCAGAGAGAGCAGTTCATTCCATTTTCACACGTACTGACAGCTGAGAGACAGTGACTCTGACACTCAAACTATGTTTTGCTCCAAGATACTATTCACTTTCCATTCAATGTTTAAGACCATAAGCAATGCATTAAAGTGTCAAGTAAAAACATTACCTCTCCTGTTTGCCTGTCATGATCCATGCAAGGCTGTCCATCTTTAGGGGAATAAATTGTGTATCTAGAAAAAGGTGTATTTTCATTTAGCAGTGAGTAAAATCGTGTACAGAGCAAGAAGAAAAAAAATACAGCTCTTTGGAAAAAAAAGGTCTCTTAATGGTATTTTCAAATTTTTTGTGGATCTGTATCCACCAGGGCCAGTGTTCAGTTTTCCCAAGAGCTTTCAGAATTGACCCTTTTTTGCTTGGAGTTGGTACCCTTGGGGAAAAAAAACAGCAAGACAAATCTCACATGATTTGTTGTACAACAACTACACTTCACCACACCAGGAAGAACACCAGCAATGGAAGATTCTGGTTTCATGCGAGTTAAAAGCACACTCCAGAGATGTGTCACAGGGCTCTGTCTTTGGTGAGCTTATCCACACTCCTAAAACCCCCGAGCTGAGTGGCAGCTTACCGTTTGCCAAACTTAATCTTGTTTCTTTCCTTCAGTGTAAGGAATTGCCATCGCACAAAGGAGTCATAATAGGGATTGACATTTGTTGTAATGAAGGAACGCCTCCAGTCCACCTGGAAATGGGCAAGAGGCTCCAGTAAGCAAGCACAGCCAAGAAATCAAAGGAATCTCATAACACCATAACTATTCTTTGAAAAATAAAGAGCTTTCTTTCCAAAAAGACAATGCAAGTACACATCCTATAAAGGGTGTGAACTTAACCACACATCCCTGCCTGCTCTCTCACAGCAGATATCAAAGACTCACAGTCCTGCCACTGACTGAGAAATTCAGAGGTTCTGCAGTAGTTTTAACCAACCATTCAAGCTGAATTTCAGCACTGCCTTGTTTCATCTTTATTTCTCCTCACTCTCAAAAATCTCATGTCAGCAGGACAAGTACTTTTTGGAAGAAGAATGTGATGTAAAATAGAACCACTGCCAATACTGACTGCAGACAAGTTACCTCACATGGGTACCACAGGTCATAATGTTTTTACTGGACTCATTTCCAGCTGTGACCACTGTACAGGGTACAAGCTCTATAGAAGAAAGCACCTTAATTATCACCCAAGACCATTAAAACCTTAAATGACTAATTCCATAACTATCAGAAACATTCCTGGAATGATGCTGGTGTTACACAGACAATCTCAAGGAGAAGCAGGACATTCAAACACAGTAACCACACAGGTATGGCTGCTGTACAACCGAGGTTAGGAGCACCCAGAGTCACCTTCAATCCCATGCTCTTCAGATCCTGAACAGCAAGGGGAGGGAAATAATCCAGCCAGTGCTCAGCTTCAGAAAAACTGACCACCTCTTCATCAGACAGGCCCAAAGACTTCATGATCCCCCACTGGTATTTGGAAGAGCCAGTCTTGGCAGCAGCCTTGCTCTGAAAGAACAACTGGGATTAGGAAGAAGCCCACAGTCCTGTCATGAGAACATTTACCTCTGTTGATGTCATGATCTCTGATTCCAGACACATAAGTTCATATAAATATTCTCACATCCTCCCTCTAACACTGAACTTCCATTCTACACCCTGTATTCAGAGTTTCATTCTACCACACCTTGTAATCACTGCTCATTCCCTAACCCTCCTCTTCCCAACTGTTCCATGCTGATGTCCAGAACACCTGCAGAGGCTCTGCCACAACAACCTGGCAAGAAATTGCCTGTTGTCAAGGCCCTGCTCAAACCCATGGGTTTTTGTACCACAGAAAGGTGGAAAGCCCTGCACCCAAAACCTTTGCTGCTGTCACTTTGCTCATGGTACTTGTCCCAGCTGCTGTCCCTTGAGAATCTCCTGTCTCTCCCCAGCAGTGACCCAGGCAAGGTCACATCTTCTGTCCTGCAGAGCAGCCAGCACCCCAAACCCAGCAGTTCTGGTAGGACCATCTCTTGAGCATATATGAACAACACACAGAGCATCTCTAAACCTTTCCTAGACTTGATTCTTTGCCTTGCTTTGGGATACTCCCAAAATCCTAAATCTCATTTAAATCCCAGGTGTATGAAAATAGTTTGGGTGGTTTTACTGAGCCTATCTAGACAGAACTGGGTAGATATCAACTTAAAAAACAATAACCAAAAGAGCAGGAATACACACGCTCTACCTCTGAGAAAGCAGGACTATGTCCTACAACCAGTGGAGGTTTCTGTGAGCCCAAAGGAGGAAAAGCCTACATTGTGCACACTCAAGTTGTGAAAGCACAGCTCTCAGTCCAGAAAGGCTTAGTTTAAAATTTACCTTTTTGCCTTTTGCTTTGTCTTTGATGATAATTTCTTCCTCTTTTTTACCAGCATTTTCTTCCTCTTCCTCCTCCTCATCAGGAAATTCCGGTGGGCAACCATACAATTCCATTTCTCTTTTCAGCTTATCTGCACAAGCCTGAACAGAATTATTGGGAGTGTGTCAGCCAGAGCACCAGCTGCAATCACAGCCAAGGACTGGGTTTTGTTGATAACATTTTGCATTCCATGCTTTAAACTTTTTCTGGGCCTTGCATTAACATCTAGGAGATCCTGACACTCCCAGAACACCTTCCAGGGCAGTAAGAGGTTTACTGTAAGGATTTCTGATTTTACAACAGGTAAAATTTAGTTTTCCAGCACTTTATCCTCTAAAGTGATGTTCTAGCTCAAGCACAACACATGCTGATTACAAATTCAGGTTCCAAATCCCACTGTCCCGGTGAGTTTTTAAATAAACTCAGGTGATGCTGGGGATGGACGGCAAGCAAGGCTCCAAGCAGCCTTAGGGATAAAAACCCCATCAGAAACAACCCCAAACAAGTGCAGAACTCTCACCTTGATGGGCATCCCCGTGCAGTGCAGCCCAAAGGGAAACAGGCAGCTCCTCCCCTTCAGCCTCTGGTACCCGACTGCGAACTACAGACAGGGAAAATGAACAGCTGGAACAGCTGGAACAGCCCCAGCTGGACCAGCAGCTGCTCCAACACAGGGTGACTCCTCCTCTAACGTGGTGACACTGCTGGGGAGGTGGGACAGGAGTTTGTTCCAGGCCTGCCCCATGCACAGCTGGTGTGCCAGGCTGGCTGCACCAGACCCCATGGGTGCAGAAACAGGGCTGCTGTGAAATCCCACCCCAGCACCCAAAACCTGCTCCCACACAGAGCACAGCAAGCACACACAAAGGGACAGGTCGCTTGTGAAGGCTGAGCCATTGAGCAGCATCTCCTAAAAATCTCATTTCAAAGAACAAACAGGAAACACCTGCAGCCCCATCTCATCAAATTAAAAATTACAGTCATGGAATTTCCCTTCAGCTAGCAATATTCCTACTGAAAATCTGGGAAAAAAGGAGTTTAATAAGTCATTACTAGAGCTATAAAGGCATTGACATGGCATCCTGTTAGCTCCAAACTGAACTACAAAACCAGCATTTGTTCTAGAGCAGGATTTAAAGGTATCAGCAAAGGAGTTTTACCTCACATTTAGATAAGGAGAACGTGTGTCCTAGGTGCAGGCGGCCATTCATGTAGGGGTAAGGAAAGGTAACAAAGTACTTCCCTTTGCTGAAGAAAGTCAAATAATTAAAACACACAATTAGCTTTGTAAATAACCATCAGACAATACACAAGCAAAACATCTGTCAGGACTGACATCACACAGAAACACTGAAATAGATATAGCATGTTCCCAAAGGTAACATGTTCTAATCCTGCTTCTGTAAATTAATTACAGCAAAGGCTTAAAGTCATTTTTTAAATCTCTCACTCTGTGAGTTCAGATTTTAAGGCCACATTGCAAGCAATCACTCCTTTCACAGGGTTATATTGTTGCAGGACGTTTCTAAGACACATCACAGTGTTGGAACCTGAGCTCTCAAACCAGCCAAAAATATATTTACATTTAGGACACTGAATCTCTACCTTTGCACTCTACTTCACACCTTGTCTCTTCCCTTCACACACTCCCTCGATCCATTAATGTGCAGGAACAAAGGCCAAGTCCTTGTTTGCTTGCAAAATCTACAATTTAAGAACCTGCCACCTGTTACACCACTTCAATTACTTATCTTGGTTTAGTCTGACTTTCGCACACACCAAACATTAACCTCACACTGCCAAGGTCCCTGCTTTTCCAGCCAGAGACCTCCCCACAGGATTCATGCTGCTCCCCCAGGCAGCCTGGATCCCCCCAGTTCCAGAGGAACTGTGTTTCCAAGCATGCTACACATTCCCAGAGGATAAACAAGTTTCTCAGGCATTACTCTGGGGCAGAAATAAAAGCAAGAGTCCTGTGGTGCTCCCCAAGAGTGCAGAGCCTTCTCTGCACCTGTGCAAGGCTGCTCCTCCCCACAGCTCCGCTCTGTCCCCTCTGGGGCTGCAGCCAGGGGTGACCAAAGGGTGACCATCCGCTGTCCCCACAGCCAGGGGTGACCATTGGCTGTTCCCACAGCCAGGGGTGACCAAGGGGTGACCATCCGCTGTCCCCACAGCCAGGACCTCCCCCAGCTCCACAGCAGCACAGGAGGCTGGGCTACAGCAGGACACAGAGTTTGTGTAACTGTGCTGTGCTCTGTGAGGCACAGCAGGACACACCTGCCCTCAAACTGAAAATCTGGTGAGGGCTCAGGCAGCACACTGAGGAACCTCCTCCACGTCAGACAGCACAAATCACCGAAGAGAACCTGGTTTTCAGACGACACAGGGCAGTGACACTGCCAGGGAATGAAAAAGTTTCTCTCATCCACTGGAACTCAGCCACACACGGACTCAGCTGCTTTATGTCATCAGCTCCAGAAACCTCAACAAGGTGTGAGCAAGTCCCTCCAGCTGGGCCATGAATACTGCTCACCACAAAGGGGCCGCTTTCCCCCAGCAGATTTTGAATGAAAAGACATTTCAAGTGGTAAAAATCCAAGTACAATGATACCTCCTCTGGTCCTTCCTGTCTGCAGCATTGACCTCAAACACTCGATCATGGTCCCACTTCTGCTGAACTTCTCTTTCAATCTTCTTCAGGAAATCCACTTTCGCTGTTCCTTTACGCTCCTGCTCAACAGAGAAAGAGAAGTCTGGCTGAACAGGGCAAGAAATAACAGAACTGTAACCTAGCACAGACCACTCCTGATCTGCTTGGGTAAGGGCAAGCACTGCAGCAAACCTCAGAGCAGCAGGGATGGCTCTGCCAGGCTCCATCCTGAGATCCAGCCTTCTAAAACTGGGCCTAAGATCTGTAAGGAAAGCGTTAACAACCCTTTTCCACCGCAAAGGACTCTACAGCAGCCAAGACACACACGCACACTGGCCACCTTCCAATGAAGAACAAACTCCGAAAGGTCTGAACTGGGGAGGTAGAAGAGGATATAAATCATCCATGAAAACACCCACAGAATTCTGGTTTTATTCCAGACTCTCCATAAACCCATGCGATGCATCCTCCTCTTGACGTACACAAAGCGGGCACAGCACTCCCTGTGCCAGGAAAAGCGCCTGGGAACAATTCCAGGTGTAGTGCACGGTCAGGTAAAGCATTCCGAGCGATTCTAATTAAATTAAATTAAATCGGCAGCCCTTCCCCTCATTCTTTTATCGCAAGTGTTAAAGATTTTATTCATTCACCATATAACACACAGGAATTGTCAAAGTACACGGGCATTACAGACACACGCATTCTACACTCATAAAAGTTGAGGATTTAGCTTTTCCCCATCGAAACCAAGACAATCCTAAGACCTTTACACCAAGGGGCCGCAGCCGCCGGGCAGAGGCCTGAGCACGCCGCTATAGGACCCCATGCCTGGAGACTGCGGCGCCGAGGATGACCCTGAGGAGCCGATGAGGAGCCGCCGGGGAGGCCCGGAGCCCCGAGCAGCCCTAAAGCACGCTGAATGCCGGCCCCGCTCCCGGACTCACCGCCATATTGCCGCGCCTGACGGGGCCGCACGGGCCGCGCCAACGCCGCACCCCGCGGGGGAGCCCAGGCCGTACCAAGGCAGGGGGCGGGGGGACACCGGGCCCTCCTCAGCGCGAAGGGAGGGGAGAGAAGGAGTGTGGGAGACAGAGCCAACGGAGCGATGGCTGCGGCCGCTTGTCCCGGCTGGGGAGGGGAAAATGAGCCCGCTGTGCCCGTCCGCGGTGTGCGCCGGCCGGCACACTGTCCCTTTAAGAGTGCCCCCAAAGATGTCGCCGCGGGTTCATGTGCTCGCTCTACCGAACTTGCTGGTTCTCCCTGACCCTGGGCTCGGGCTCCGGGCGGCTGCCATTGGTTGGCAGCGCGGAGCGGCGCGCTGTGATTGGTGCGTGCGGCGCGGCCCCGCCCCGGCCATGCCCAGCAGGCTGCGCTGCGGGCGGTGCCGGGCAGGTCGCGGCGATGGCGGCGGTGTAGCAGCGAGCGGGCGGCGCGGGGCCACCATGATCATCGAGAGCGTCGACGCGCTCAAGTCCTGGCTGGCCAAGCTGCTGGAGCCCATGTGAGTGCGGGCGTGTGGGCCGGGCGGGCCGGGCGCACGGCGCTTCCCGCGGGCCGGGCTCGGCCCGGCCGAGGCGTTAGGGCCCTGCCCCGGGCCGGGCCCGGCGCACCCGGAGTGCGGGACAGCCCGGGCCGGGGGAACCGGGGCCTTTTGTGCTCCAACGTGCGGCGGAGCTGGAGAAGGGCCTGGAGCACCAGGCTGTGAGGGGCATCTGGGGGGCTCAGTCTGAGAAAAGGAGGCTCAGGGGCTCTGCACGGCTCCCTGACAGGAGGGGACAGCCCCAGGTCGGGCTCTGCTCCCAGGGAACACGGACAGGAGCAGAGGGAACGGCCTCAGGCTGGCCCAGGGGACGGTCTGGGGGGACAGCAGGATGAATTTCTAAATGGAAAGGGTGGTCAGGCCTTGACGGAAAGCTTTGGAGTTCTCACACCTGGAAGTGACCAAGGAAGGGCTCACTCGGTGCTCTGGGCTGGGTGACAAGGTGGGGGTCAGGCACAGGTTGAATTTGGCTGTCTGGGAGCTCTTTTCCACCCTTTGTGCTTCTGTGTGCTCACAACTGCTGCCCCGGCTGTGCTGTCAACTTCAGTCCCAGCTCCGTCATCTCGGAGCACAGCTAGGAGCTGATAAAACCAGGAATAACTTTAAAACTGTGGGAGCTCTGCGTTTGCATCCTGCTGCTGCTTTCAGTGGGAGTGGGACTGGGATGGAGTCAGCATGGACCCAGGTCATGTCCTGCGTTTTTGGGTTCTGATAGCTCATCCTGGCTGCACAGTGGTGCTGGTGCCAAGCTCTGCTCACCACTGCTGGTGCTGGTGGTGCAGGCACAGCGAGGGGTGGCTGAGTCTGGCCAGGGGAAGCTGCTGGTCAGTGCCTGGCCAGGCTGAGGTCTGCTGTGAAGTACAGCTGAGGTCATGGAAGAGTTTTAAGTAGGCCTTAGGTCTGCTCAGTCACCATCATTAACTATTAGTCTTTTGGCAGTTCTTCACAATTTTCTTTTCCCTTTGTTACAATCATGGGTTTCTCTGGTTTTTGGTCAAGCCCTGCTGAAAGTCTCTAGATTGGAGCGCGATTCCTGCTCCTGTACTTTCCCTGCCAGCTCCAGTCGGTGTCCAGCATTCCTTGGGCATTTGAGCTGCACTGTGGAACGTGAGGCAGAAAATCAAGGAAATGGTGACAGCACAGACTGGCTTACCTGGAGGAGTGCACTCACCTTGTGTGCTCCTGTACTCCCTGATGGGATGGGGTGCTTGGGAGGGACTGACACATGGGGGAAAGAAAGGTGATGGCTGTGAGCTGAGGGATCGTTTCCTCTGTTTGAAATTGAAGATTTATAGTCAGTGGGTGAGGGCCCCAGCACATCACACACAGTGTATGCATCACATACAGGTTATTTCTCTGTGTGTGTAAGAATTGTAAAATCTGTCAATTTGTGGTTTCTTTGTTCTTAATTGCTCCATTTACCCTGACTTTCAGTGGAGGTTGGATGTTGTTGGAGGCTATATAAGAGCAGAGCTGCTTGATTGCTGCTCATTAAGGATTTTTATTTCTAACACCTATTGCCCTCTCTGCTTGGCTTTTTGCCTTTTGCTTGTTTTCTGGATCCTTTTCTTAATTGAGATTATTTTGAGATATATATACTCCCGAATTTTTCTTTCTATTTCCAGAGTTACTGTTCTGAGAAAATGCACAATAATCTTTTTAAGTGTTAATTTTAAAAAACCCAAAAACTTCTGAGTATTTTAGGTTTCTCCCCCCACCTGATACCTGGCATCTGCACCCTCTGAGAGGCCAAACAAGGAGGTGTCACTCAGTCACACTGTTCCTCTGGTTCATACCTGGGGTGTTTGTAGCAGCATCTAAAGCAATATCCAGCTTAAAGATTAGTGGTGGAGCATCACTGCACAAAGTTGGTGTCTTTGCTCTTTGTGAGGGAGCATGAGGAGAGAACCTGGCTCAGTAATTGCTCCCCCTCAGGTGTTCTGCCAGCATTAAAAGGTTACTGTGAAATGTGGCATGGAAGTTTGCTTGAGGAGGAACCCCCAGCACATCAGGACAGCCCTGAAGCTGTGCAGGAATGTCTGTGTGACCTCTGTGGCATTTTGTGAGCTCCTTTATAACAATGTTTTAATTTTTAAACACAGTTTAATCCTTCTCAGTCCTTGTGCAGTGCCTTCCCCGGCCCCACAGTGCTCTGCTGGGCTGGAGGAGCTTCAGCACCAGTGGCTCTGTGTGGGCAAGGGAGAGATGGTTTTCCCTTAGCAGAGCTCAGGAAGAGCAGAGAAGGGGCACCTTTGTCAGGTGCAGTGAGGGGTTCACCAGGCAATTAAAATGTTGTGTGTGGTTGCAGAGAGCCCTTGGCTGGCTCCAGTGCAGCTGTGCTGGTGCTGGGGGTGAGCCCAGGAGCTCAGGGGGCTCTGCAGTGCCTGTGCCCCCAGGGTCACACCCTGCAGCAGCCCAGCACGGTTCCCTCTCTCTCTCTAGATGTGATGCCGACCCCTCTGCCTTGGCCAACTATGTGGTGGCGTTAGTGAAGAAGGACAAGCCTGAGAAGGAGCTGAAAGCTTTCTGTGCTGACCAGCTGGATGTGTTCCTGCAGAAAGGTGTGCTGCCTGGGGGAGGAGGGAGGGTGATGCACCATTGCTGCCTTCAAAATCTTTCTAGCCATGACTATTTCCTACAGCGTTTGGAGGAATAAAGATCTTGTGATTAAAAAAATAATAATTGTAAGATGAAGTTGTGTAACTTGGACTTTTCACAGCAGGTGGGAGGAAATGTTCTTAAATAAAAGCAATTTAATTTAAAGTGTCAGTCGTGTTGCCAGAAGCTTCTCTGACAGGTGTTTGGTGACTTTTGAAAACCTGGTCTGTGTTAATCCTTCAGATTGCTGGGAGCTTCACATGTGGCAGTTTGCTTCGTAGTTGAGGGTTTAAACACCTGAAAGTCTGACACTCGCTGAGAAGGTGATTGTGCATTTCTTGTGATGTTGGACTGCTGATGGCGGTGTTGAGAATTATTTACTCTCATAAAAACTGACCTGAGGAGGTTGCTGAGTGTAGCTGATGGAACTTGGATAGCTGTGCACTTGTTCCTTGGTCACAGGCTCCAGTCGTGCTTGCCCCTTAGAGCAGGAGAAGCCTCTGTTGCTGTCTGTGATATAGCTGAGGAATTTCTTTAAATGAGCAGCCCCAAGTGCCACAAATGCAGTTTCAGCTCCTTCAGTGGAGCTGTGCCCATTAACCTGAGGTGCAGCCCACCTGGCTGACTGTTTTCCGGCTCTTCTCTGGTAAATGCAAGCATGCACTGGAATGCATATGTAACAGTATTTTCTTGTGTTCTGTACCCTCAGAAACTTCTGGGTTTGTAGATAAACTCTTTGAAAGTTTGTACACCAAGAGTTACCTTCCTTCTGCCGAGCCCACAAAGGCAGAGGCGAAGCCTGCAGGGCAAGAGAAAGAAGAAGTCAAGGAGGAGGTAATGTTGTTTATTGTGTCTGCCTTTTATTTTCACATTAGCTCTCCTACATTTGTGAGGCAGAATGTGACAGAAAAATGTTCTCTATTGTGACTAGTGATCTCCGTGTCCAAAGAGGCACGGAAGGTGACTGTCCAGACAAGAACATTTTACATCCCTTTGCAGAGTCTACCTTTGATCAAGCACTCAGAAATCCTATTCACACTCTGGCAATACCAGTGGATAATTACTTGGAAGAGTTTGAGAGGGAGAAGCAGCAACAAGATTCTAAAACATTTCTAATTTTGTATGTTCTGTGAGGAAAGAAAATTACTTAAAATGTTTTCTGTGATGCTTAAAATCATTGAAATATGTCAGCCTCTGTTTTAGAATAATTACTTTGGAAAGTCAGCCAACTGTTTTCTATTTTACCTTGATTTTAAGTTCTGCTGGCAAAATTGAAAGCAATTTATTTTTTGAGGGAAGGTGACAAATAATTCCAGAAATTGTCAGTCAGCCAAACCCAGGTCAACCCAAACACATGTAGGTCCTTATTTACCTTAATGTCATTCATCAAGTGATTAAAGTTGCTTTTTACTTTTTTTCCTAATTTCTGATGTCGTTTTTTAGCTGAGGATGTGGCATAGAATTATGACAGTTTATGGAAGTAGCTTTGCTTGTGGCAGTTCATAATTTGAACAAGATCTTCACTGGAAGAGCTTTGCCCTCTGTTCTCAAATACTGTCACAGTTTACAGACGGTCCTGCAGAGCTGCCTTCCACTGACTTCCCAATGCTCTGGTGGGGGCAGAGAGGGAGTTTGGGGCTGGAGGGGAGTGGCAATAAGCAAAGCAGATATCTAGGACAGCTTTATGGGACAGTTATGGAATTCAGGACGTTAATTAGTTACATTGACATCAGCTAAGCCTTCAGGATGTGTCATGCACTCAGTGTATGGGGTGATTCCTACACAGAGGCCATGGAATAAACCCCACGTGGAGGCACAGAGAGGTCAGGCTGGAGGGGACCCCAGGTCCCTTGGACTGCAGCTGGAACTCTCCAGAGCCCTGGCAAGCCAGGTCTTGAGCATTTCTCCCAGCTGTCCCCAGATAATCCTGTTTCACAAGGATGCAGGAAGCCTTCCTTTTGATTTCAATTGAAAGAAAAGTCTTTGAAAGATTAGTGTATGTCAGCTTTTCCCACCAAAATGTACTGTAACTTGTAAGCAGTGTGAAATGGCAGCAGAAGTGCAGAGGGGTTAGTGGTTTGCAGCAGTGTACAGCTGACAGACCTCTGAGCCTGCTGTGGTGGAGGCCAGCAGGAAAAGTGACCAGTCCACCGTGGGAGCAGGGTTTGCCTTGAGGCAGGTGTCTAAAATGACAGCCAGTGACTTGCCTACCTGGAGAGGTGACTCCAGACTTTGTTTAAAGCTTCAGGAAATACCTCACTGGTAGAATTGCTTAAGAGAGAGATCTTGTCTTTTGTGAATCCTGTTTAGAAACAAAAGATCAAAGTGGTTTTATTTAGGGGCATCTCTCCTGCAGAAAAAAGTTTTGAGACCAAAATCCTTCAACAGACTCTAGTGCTTGATTACTTGTAGTGCTTCAGTACTCTGGGCAAGTAATACTTGAGTGTTGTTCTCTTTGGCATGCTGTCTGTAACTTGAACTACATTTTGGAGTCATTTTCTTTGTTAAAAAAATTATATTCATCCTTGTTTGGCAGTTGTGTGTTAAACAGAATTTTCAAGAGTCTGTTGAAGAAGAGCGGGAGAGCAGGAAGAAGAAGTATTCCAGTCCCCAGAGGAGCCGTACGGACTCCAGTGAGCAAAGGTTAGCTTTGAGCCACAATATTAAGAATTTTTTCTGTATTTGCTGTCCATCTTTGAGTGTGCTTTTTTTACCTTGTAGGTAGTGATTTTTGTGAAAAATAGGGATTTTCTCCTCCCTTTGGGTAATATATTTGCCTATGCAGCTCACATGCGTGACGAGCCTCCACAAGAAGTTGTCCTCTTGCAAAAATTGACAGTATTCTTCTAGGAATGTCACCAGTTCCATTGTTCGCCTTGTTTTATAAATGATGAACATTTTTGGGGTTGGTAGGGTCTGAGGACAGCATCACTTCTAAAGCCTGTTCTGGTTTGGGCATCTTAACTCTCCCCTTGCCAATTCCTACCCCTGCTTCCTACAGCCCAGTGAATCAGCTCTAAGATCCTGTACTTCTCTGTGTAATTTGTGAAGTTCTGGCTGGAGTGTTTCACTGCTCAGATTGATGGGAAGGATGAGCAGTATCTTTTACAAGGCTCTTGTTTAATTTTGTTTCTCTTTGCACTGACGCGGTGTCCGTCTGTCTCCCCTAGGAGCCGAGACAAGAAGCGGGACGATGGCAAGTGGAGGGACTATGACAGGTACTATGACAGGAGTGACTTGTACAGGGAGAAGTCGAGCTGGCGCCGGGGCAGGAGCAAGAGCCGCAGCAAAAGCCGCGGGATGAGCCGGAGCCGCAGCCGCAGCCGGGGCCGCAGCAAGGACCGGGACGGCAGCAGGAGTGGTGAGTGCCCAGGGGCCGCTTCAGGAGAGCGTCCTGTGCAGGGACAGCCTCACTCCTACCTTCTGAATGGTCTGGCAGGCAGGAGATGCCCCTGGGAAGGTGGAGCAAATTCTGATAGCTTTGTGTGCTTGAAATTATTAAGATGCTGTTCTTCAGAGTAGAGCAATTAAGGGATTTGTTTTTCTTCTTTGCTAACCTGTTAATTTATCCACAGGTGTATTCCTGTGGATATCAGTAGCTCATGTTTTTGTGCTGTGTGTTCTGACAAAGCTGTTGATTTTATTCTTTTTTCCTCCTAAAGACTGAACTTTTTGCAAAGCAGTGTTTCCCTCTTTCATCTTGTTACTGTGTGTCTTTTAGAGAAGGCTACCATATGATGGTAGAGGTGGTTACCATATGATTGTTCTTTTAGGGCTAGTTCAGGTCTGTCGGAAAAGTAAGTGGCACAGATTACAGCATTCCACGCACCTTGAGACTGCGTTAGTTAAGGGCAGAGGTAGGTTTGTTGTTTCAGGCTTTTGGCCTTCTTTCTCCTTTAAAAGAGAGCTGTAAACCAGAAAGAAATTAGTAGAGTAGTAAAATGTGCATTTTGCAAAGAAAACTTTGATATTTCTGAAGTTAAACCCCTGTTTGTTATATTTAGTTATTGCTCATTAGTAAGACTGAGCTCCTTCAAGAACAGTTCAGTGTGCAGAGTATTTCAGGGAATGTGTTATAATCTCTTGCTCATGTCTCTGATGTACAGAGCACAACGTGAAGGCTTTACTCAGCTTTATTTTTTTAAACAGAGCACAGAGAGAGAGAGAGATCAAAATACAAGAGTGAAAAAAATGATGTGGAAGGCTCGTATAATCCAGTGTCTGCATCTCCCGGTAAATCCTCTGAGCAGTATTCCTCTGCACAAGCTATTCCCACTGCTGTAACTGTCGTTGCACCTGCGCACCACCTCGAAAGCACCACAGAGAGCTGGTCAAATTACTTCAACAATCACAGCAATCCCAGTTCATTTGGCAGAAACCCTCCTCCTAAAAGAAGATGTCAGGATTACGATGGTAACTGTTACCAGTTTTGTGCCTTATTTCAATGTTTGTGACTTTTGTTTTTATGTATTCACTAAATGTGTGCAGTGGCATGAGATGTGTGCCTTGTATGCAGAGATGACCTTTATTGTGCTGGACAAATACCTAGTCTTGCTGGATGCAGTTTGCTATGCTGTGGCAATTGCTGAACAGGAACATAAGGAGTTTTTTCACAGTTCTCTATGTGCTAGACAAATACCTCAACCACTGGCACTCCTGGTGCACATTGCAGAGTGTGTCTTTAAAATAAACCACAGCACTTCTGGTTATTTTTTCCACAGCTTTTATGATGAACGTGTATAAGTTTGATTTTATGAAAGTTTGTTCTAATTTCAATGATTTTGTGAAATCTTACCTTACAGTATAATAACACGTCAGTGGATGAGTGCTTTCTTTACTAAGAAGTTCCATGAAAACAGAAAGGTTACAAATGGCGAGAGCGCGGCGTTGGTTTGCTGACACGCGGTGCTGTGTCCTGTTTTGCAGAGCGAGGCTATTGTGTGCTCGGCGACCTGTGCCAGTTCGACCACGGGAACGACCCTTTGGTGGTGGATGAGGTTTCCTTGCCCAGCATGATCCCGTTCCCGCCGCCGCCTCCGGGGCTGCCGCCGCCGCCGGGGCTGCTGCTGCCGCCGCTGCCGGGGCCGGTGCGGGGCCTGCGGCTCCCGGTGCCGCAGCCGCACCCGCAGCCCCCGCCGCCCGTGGTGCTGCCTGTGCCCCGTGAGTCACCCTCGGAGCTCAGCTCTTGTGCTCCTGTGTGCTCTGCACTGCAGGGCCCTAAGGAGTCCTGGTATTCCGCTGGAAAGCCGTGGTGTCAAACCATGGTGTTCAGCCGTGGCGTTCCTAGTGCTCCAAACCCAAGGAAATTGGGCAGGGAGTGGAGTTGGGGATCTTCCAGCTCACCTCAGTGGATTGGATTGGTCACTGACAATTACTAGCCAGGGTTTTTCCTGCTAGAATGCAAAAAATGTTGCAATTCCGTCTCCTAGAGCTTCTAACGGAGTGTTGGTGCTACATTATCTACCACTAGAAAGCATTGCATTATTTACACATTTAAGATCTTGGTTACCTCAGCAGTGATCTGAGATGTTGAGCCTTTTGTATTTTCTTACTGCATCTTATATATAACAAACATCATATTAGGGGCGTGCTTATTCTGTTTCAGTGCTGTCTTTTCCAGGGACAAAATAAGTGCTGTGATAATTGTGTCCAATAACAGCAATTATGGGATGAGGAATAATTTGATACAGGATTAACTGAGCTTTGCACAAGCCCTTTAGCAGGTGGAACCGAGTTGTGAGAGAATGGGCAGTGCTCAGGGTGGGCTGTAGTGTCACTTGAGGTCCTTTTGGATCCCAGTCAGTAGGAATGTCAGTGTGGTACATGAAGAAACCTGAGCACAGCCAGCTAGAGAACTGCCATCTAAATGCTGCTGCTGTGATCTCTTGCCCTGAGCAAGCCTTGGCTCTCCATGGTAGAGCTGAGGGAGGAGCTGCTGTGGTTAAGGCATCTCTAGCTCTAGCAAACCACTGGGGAAGAAAAGACACTTTTTTTCTTTTCCCTTAAAGCTTTGTCTCTCCTGAGAAGGAGAAAATATGTTGGAAGCAGAGCAGCTTACCTGAACAGGCTTCTCAGTTTACTGTTCCTGCAGTGGGATTGGACGTACTTCCAACCCTGCCCGTGCTCACAGCACTGCATAAACACAGCATGGAGTGGTTTGCACGTTTGGAGCTGTCAGTGTGTGATGTGTGCTGTGCTGTCGTTGTAGGACCTCCTTTGACACAGTCCAGCTTGATAAACAGCCGTGAGCAGCCGGGGACAAGTGCAGTGCCCAGTCTTGCACCCGTGGGAGCAAGGCTGCCTCCTCCTCTGCCTCAGAACCTGCTCTATACCGTGTCAGAACGTAAGCAAATACCTTTTGGTTTCAAACTGTTTGATGGAAAAAATGACATTTTCTCTGTTGATGTACGATTAGAAATTATGATCTGTCTTCCTCCAATATATACAAATCTAAAAAGAAGTCTGATGGCTCTCCCATTCTGGAATGGAATGGCAGCAGTGCTCTGTCCTGCTCTGAGGACGAGCACTCTGGGGAACTCTGGGTTTCATGTCCTCACAGCAATCCCATTGTTGCATAAAAAGTGTTCCTTTCATCTTCAAGACATTCTGTAGGACACCAGTAGGTGAAAGATGGATCAGCAAACCTGTAATTGCTATTTGACTTAGGCTTTAGTCCTCTCCAGTTTGGACTAACACAAATGAGTGCTTTTTTTTTTCCCCAGCTATATGTCTCAATAGTTTCTACAGTCTTCATAGACATCAGTACTTTTTCTATTCTTTTTCCAGAATCACCCTAGTTCTAGCTTTCTAAAAGTTGTTAGCTTTCACTGGACATGTCCCTCTTCCCAATTAAAAAATTTTCAAGTATGTTTTTACGAGGGGAAAATAGCGAAATACCTGGAAAGTCCTAGATTGCTTAATTTAAACACAACAGAGTTTGATAATTAAAGGATTAATGGCATTTCCATATTCTATATGATCAAAACAAGGTAACAAAATGTCAGTGTTTTACAATATTCTCATCTAGGTTTTTTTAACATAAATATTCTGCATTGTATTCAAAGAGGGGATCTAGTTCCATTCATGATCAGTGTCATTTTATCTGTGACTTCCATGCTTTTCAGAACTTCAGACACTCAAATTTCTTACTAGTAAATCTGTTCAGTTATCCCCAAGTCCTGTTGGGTGTCACCATCTGATCCCTTCAGCTCCAGAACTTCTGGTGGGTGGTCCTGCCTGTCGGAGCTCCCAGGGCTCCACAGTAACTGTTCTCCAGAGCTTCTGTGCAGATTCTCATGTCCTGTTCTTGGACTGGTGTGCTAACAGCTGCTGCTTGCCCTCTTGCAGTCAATCATGTTCTAAATCAGGGAAGAGGAGCGGGTTCAGCTCCTTTGAGGTTACAGAAAGTTCTTGTTTTGCAGTGTCAGTGTGGATATTGTGGGGCATCTGTTTTTAACTGTAGGGTTGTCTTTGTTGCTGCAGAATAAGGAACTGAGGTTTTGGAGGGGTTCATGTCTGTCAGGTTCCCTTGTACAGGCACTTGTACTGTTCCTGTGGAGGCTCTTCACAGACTTCATTCATTCTAGTTCTTGTACAGTTTTTAAGGTTAAAAAAATGCATTTTCCTCAATTTGGGCTGGAGGAAGAATAGGAGTCAGTTCTGTGATCTTATATTCTTGTGGTGACCCCTTCTAATGAAAATGATCATTAGTGAGGTACTAGGCAGCTGATCTCACTCTTACATAAAGTGAATTCGTGAGGTAAGTATTGGTTCCATTACCTCATTTCTCAGCTTTCTTTGATTGAAATCATTTAAGTGTGTTCTTCACCTAAAATTCTTTTCTGAAGAGAGCTAGACTGTTGGGCAGCAAAGGCTGGAAGTCTCCTTGCATCTTGGACTCCACAATATAAATGCTGAAAGCAAAGGTTGTGTTGTTGCCCTGGAACACTGGCAGATGTTGTGCACGCTGTCACACCAGATGTCACACATCTGGTCTGGATCAGCAGTGCTCTGGGTTGTGACCTGTGTGCTTGGACTGACAGTACCAGAACAAAAAGCAAAGGAGAATGTGTGCAGATTGGCTAGGCTGCAGATCAGGTGAGGGTTTGCAGTGGCTGCACAGGTTGGCTGTACCACCTCTCTTCTCTTCATCCAAGACAGCTTCTGACTTGGACATCCTTGCACTTTCTTAAAGGAAAATTAACCCCGAGTCTTAAACTCACTTGCAAAATTCTGTCGTTTCTCTCCTTTTTTTGTAGATACATATGAGCCAGATGGCTATAACCCTGAAGCTCCTAGTATTACCAGTGCTGGTAGATCTCAGTATCGGCAGTTCTTTACGAGAGCACAAATGCAGCGTCCAAATCTAATTGGCCTAACATCTGGGGAGATGGATACAAACCCTCGAGGTAGGAAGGGTTCTGATCATTGCTGTTGCTATTTTTATCCAAGATCATCAACACCTTTCCCTCTTTTCAGGCTGAAAGCACTAGTTTTTCTCACTGATCTAGTGGGGTTTTTTTTGACATATCTACCTTTTTAAAGTGCTAACATGCTCGTATTAAAGTCAAAGCAGCCTTTTTGATTAAAAATAACTACTTGCTTGGGAATGCCACAAGGGTTTTGTTGGTTGGTTGGGGTTTTATTCCTCTTAAGCCTGTGAAGGTATTTTCTGGGTGCTCCCAGAAAGAGAAATGGTGCCTGAGGATGGCTTTAGCAGCAGAGTCTGCAGAGTGCTTTTGGTCAGCACGGGCTGGTCCAAGCTCCTTGCCTTGGCTGTTGTGGTGGTGGTGAAGAAGGGAACTGTCCTGACATGTTTTTGTGCTTCATGGCCTGGCTCTGTCAGCCAGGTGTTCTCTCTGAAATGAACTTCACAGTTACCATTCCAATTTCCCAGCTCATGGGAATCCCAGACTGCACTTCAGTAATTCCTAGCCCCTGCCTGAATGGATGTGGCTGCTGTCTCTTGGTTGTGATTTATATAAAGTATCTTCTAGGGAAGGGCACAGGTCATGACTCTTCAAAGTTTAGTTGTAGTAGCAGAACTTTCTTTATCCCTTGTGTTTTTCATGCCCTGATCTTTGAAACCAAAGATGTTAAATTTTGGGTTTTATTGTTATACTTCAGTATTTCTTACTCAGTAGATAGGAAAGATTTTTTTTTTTCAGTATTTCCTTCCAATGGCTCCTCTCATAAGGAATGTGGTTAAATATTGTAGAAATTGCTGTTGCTGTTTGCATCTTAATGACTGTCACAGAGGCAGGGTTGGGCATTAATTGGTGCCCCTCAGGTTCTCTTTGAGAGCCCATCCCGTGGGGAGTGCTCAGTGGAAGGGCCTCACACAGCTTGTTTTACTCTTTGTCACTGGTGTGAAAGGTTTGCTCTCAGATCATCCTCCAGAGTGAGGATGCCATGCCCAGAAATGCCCAATCTCAGTTTTCACCAGTGTAACCAGCAGAGCCCTGGCTTATATAAAAGCCATAGAAATTGCTGTGTAACTCAGACTTCTTTTTAGGGGTTGAATATTTGGCATTCACAGTAGACTAACATCAACAACATAATCTTGACAAGGTTGCAAATCAATTTCTAGCAAACTTTGTATTGATAGAATTTATTTCAAACTTTAATGTCTTGAAAGAGTGTAGTAGTTGTGCTTAATTAGAGTTTATTGCTGAAATCTTGCTGGAGGGCTGGCACTGGGATGGCAGTGGGAAGAAGGGTTCTTGGTTGCTTTTGCTCTGTCAAGGATTCACACAGGGCAAGCTGGTTGTTAATTCCCCCCTGCCCATTGCAGAGCTCTAACCTAAAGCCTGGGGTCCACCCATGGTTCTTTTCTTCCTTTTCTATTTTGTTGGGATTTGGGGTTTGGTTGTTTTGTTTTGTTGTTTTGTTTTTGTTTTGGTTTTTTTTTTCTCTCCTTTTCTTGCAAAATCTGAGTTTTTAGTATCTGAGAAACGAAGTTTTAGCTTTTTTTCTTCAAGCTAATATTGACCTTAAAGGTCAAAAGCCATCCCTCCCAGCTGGACCGTGTGTGCTTCTCTCGGGATGTTTAGTTAGGCTAGGGAACAATCTGAATTATTTTGTTCAGAAACAAAACTGACCAATTTGGTTAAGTGTTCCTAATGTTTTTGGTTTAAATCTGTTCTGTTTCACTGTGTGAAAGCTTTTCCATGTGTGGTGGAATAACACAGGCCTTTTCCCTTCTCTCCAGCTGCCAACATTATCATCCAGACTGAGCCTCCCATTCCCATTACAAATAACAGCAGCAATGTCACTAGAGTTGTCCTGGAGCCAGACAGCAGGAAAAGATCTCCAAGCAGCATGGAGTGTCCACCACTGAAGAAACCCTGGCTGGGAAAGTAAGAATTGGCTGCAGATGTTAACTCAAATGCACTCGATTGCTGTGGACATCCCTACTCTGCAGTCTCTAATTTGGGATGGTTGGGTCAGAAAGTCTGTGCCCACATAATGTGGGGACTAAACACGGAGTCAGGGGGAAGCTCTCTTTCATTAGTGTCTAGAGGGTGTCCTGTTCAGGGAAAAAATGCCATTGAGGTGTGTGTTAACCTTTGCTACCTTACTTAGGCACACGTGTACTTATCTGAGCTCTTCTTGTTCTCCTTTTCTCTAGGCAAGTAAATAACAACCAGAATAAGCCAGGCTTTTTGAAAAAGAATCAGTATACTAATACAAAATTAGAAGTTCGAAAAATTCCACCAGAATTGAACAATATTACACAGCTCAATGAACACTTCAGCAAATTTGGAACTATTGTAAACATTCAGGTAAAAAAACAAAGTCCGGTTTTATGTCTGTGTGTGGGTCCTGAAGCCTGCTTGATTACTGTATGGTGACTTTGAGAAATCTTAGTGGAGGCAGACTGGGAGAAGAGGTAATCAAGTTCAGAGAAACCTTGTCTTGGTCTACTGTGTGTTATCTTAAATCTGTAAAACATACTGGCTTCTGCCTTCATGATGTTGTTATATTTGAAAGGCTGGCAGGTTTAACAGTGTTTAAACCACTTCAGGTTTTTGAGCAACTGGTGTACAACTTCTGAAAGAGATGTGACAGTTTTGTATGATAGCCTTATGGTATCTGCTGGTCAGGATTTTGACAAGGATGCTGCAGAAGAGTCTTTATCTGCTTCAGTTTGTTACCACGTGGCATCCTAGAACTCTGAATACATGATCCTGTTGGTGGAGGAGGCTTACTCATTCATTCATTCATTTAGTTAAATGTATATAGACTTTGCTGGAAGTACATGTAATGTTTGTCCAAAGCTGCTTTGTTTTCACTACATGGGATGTCTTACTGGTGTTTTGAGCTGATAATGCACTGGAAGCCCAACTCATCATTGCCCATGATTTGTGGATGGGTTTGCTAATGACTGAGATGTTTTCTTCCTTGAACAATAATTTGTTTGTGCACTTGTGCTCTAGGTTGCTTTCCAGAACGACCCCGAGGCTGCTCTCATTCAGTACCTGAGTAACGACGAGGCGAGGAAGGCCATTTCCAGCACGGAGGCAGTGCTGAGCAATCGCTTCATCCGGGTGCTGTGGCACAGGGACAGCGAGCAGCAGCCCCCGTTGCTGCAGCAGCAGCAGCAGCAGGCGCCCAGCCCGCAGGCCCTGCAGCACCTGCAGCAGCAGGCGCTGGCCACGCCGCCCGCCGTGACCGTGCACAGCAGCCTGGCCAAGGTACAACTGGGGCCAGCAGCCTTCCAGAGTGCTGCTGCAGGGGAGCTGAGTGCCTAACCTTGGTCTTTTCAAATCCATCCCACAGGTGATGAACAAACCCCTGGCATCTGGTGCCTACGTCCTTAACAAAGTCCCGGTGAAAAGGCGCCTTGGAGCGGCGGGCGGGAGCCAGCCCGAGCTCAGCCAGCCCGGGGCTGCCGTGGAGGAGTCTCAGGTGGGTTCAGACTGGACCATGGTCGTGCTCTCAGGCAGAGCTTTGGCTTGTCAGCCAGGAAGGAACAAGCAGAGAACTTGTGAATTGTTCCCACTTGGTTCTGTTCCTTGCAGCCATGGTCAGTCACTTCTCCCTCATTTCATCCACTGTTTATATGGAATAGGGACCATGACTTTAGGAACTGTCAACTATAAAACTATCAGTGTTGTAAATAGCATAAAATATTTTTGGCAGTGCTTGATAGCAAACAAATCTGACAACCTGTATGTGAGACCAGCCTTTTGTTGACTAATGTAATGGTTCTTCCAGTAATTTTGGAGCTTATGGTGTGCTTTAACAGCAGTGCTGGAAGCTTAGAGAGTATTTGTACCCAAAGTTCAAGGCAGTGCTATTCAATTCACACTGATATTGCAGTGCCTGTGTTCTGGGCCATGGGGAAGTCCTTTCAAGGAAGGAAGCATGGAGTGACTTTTGCTGCCTTGGTCAGAACGTGGGATGTTGGCCTGTGACTGCAGGGCTGAACCTAAGGCAAGCACAGAGCATCCCTTAGCTGTGTCCTGGTGGGAATTGGGATGCAAAGGGAGTCTGCCATGGAGAAGGAAAGACAGAAATCCTTTTAACTGATACCTTTATCCATGTGTTTTAATTGCCTTGGTCTTTCTGCCTGCTTGCACAAATCTGGACATCTGAGTTGGTGTTTCAGGGAACATGATCTGCTAAAGTTCCCCTGCTGGTGTATCATGGTCACCTTAAAATACTTCATATTTTACTGTGTGTTTTTTACTATTTCAGATATTTCCTACTTCTACAAGCCACTCAAAAATGGTTTACAGCTCTTCAAACTTGAAGACAGCTCTGAAGTCTGGTGCAGGCTCTAAACCTCACGATGTGCAAGAAGCCCTTAAAAAAAAGCAGGTACTTAATACCTTACAGCAGGAAATTAGCATTTTTACATTTTTTATTTATTGAATCAGCTGCACTTCATACTTGTGCTTTTTGCAGACAGAACTTTTGGTTGTGGATTTCACTTGGATAGTTTGAAGGGGACAGTGTGATCTGTATGAGTACATACAATGCTTGACTGCTTTTTACTGATGGAAACAATTTTCTCCTCTTATAGGAGGCAATGAAACTCCAGCAAGATATGAGGAAAAAGAAGCAGGAGATGTTAGAAAAACAAATAGAATGCCAGAAGGTAAGTCTGGGATGTGGCTAGTAAATGCATTCTGGTTTTGTAGATACCTGGCTGTTCAGGGCTGTTTTTCCTGTAATTTTATGTTCCTCTTCTTTTATTATTGTATAGATGTTGATATCCAAGCTGGAGAAAAACAAGGCCATGAAACCAGAAGAGAGAGCAGAAATTATGAAGACTTTAAAAGAACTAACAGGAAAAATATCTCAGTTAAAGGATGAATTAAAAACGTCATCTGCAACCTCCACACCATCCAAATTGAAGTCCAAGACAGAGGTATTATTGTGCAACACTTGCCTGCTTGGTTTTTGTAACTATTTCTATTAATCTGTCTTAAAAATGCAGTAACATTAGATCAAAACACTTGCAAGCAGCGTTTTAATGTGAGCAATAACCATGGACAAACAAGACATGGCTGAAGGAGCTCCATGACCTAGTTTTGCTTGTAGCTCGTTCATGCCTGTTCTAGTTCTAAAGCAGAGAATTTTGGGCCCTTCAAAAAATGGGGTAGGACCTCACACACAAGAGGCAATCAACCAAAACTGAATTTAGAGAAAAGTATCCATGGCTATTGTGTCCTGATCTGTCTGTATCATTGACATCAAGGTCCCGCTGAAGGGCAATAAAACATTGCAGGTGTGCCTTACAGCTCTGCCCTCTCCTTCTGTTTTCTCTTGCCACGTCTTTTGGTGCCAGGCACAGAAGGAGCTGTTGGATGCAGAGCTGGACTTCCACAAGCGGCTGTCCTCTGGGGAGGACACGACCGAGCTGCGCAAGAAGCTCAACCAGTTACAGGTGGAGGTGAGCTGCTGTGCCCTGCTGCTCTTGCTGGGTTGGGTTGTTGGGTTCTGCTGTTTCAGCCTCTCACTGGGGCTGGCTGTGCTCTCTCCCCAGGCTGCCCGCTTGGGCATCCTGCCCGCGGGCCGAGGCAAGGCCGTGGCTGCCCCGGGCAGGGGCCGGGGCCGGGGCCGCGGGGGCCGAGGCCGGGCGCTGCAGAACCACATGGTGGTGGATCACCGGCCCAAGGCTCTCGCCGTGGGAGGCTTCGTGGAGGAGGAGAAGGATGAATTGTTACAGCACTTCTCTGTAAGTGTCACCTGGCAATTCGTGTGCATCCCCTTTGCTGCTGTAATAGAATAGCGATAAATCTGAGCCCAAAAACACAAGTGCTGCAATACTGCTGCCTGATGCAGCTGGGAGTCCTCTGGCTCTCACTTTTCTGTCCAAAAAGTCAGATTTCAGTGTCACTTCCATACACCACAATTGTACCACATGATTACATTACTGCTGGTCCTAATGAGCTTTTCCTCACAGAAATTTGGAGATATTGAAGATCTCCAAGAAGAGGATTCCCCATTAAGTGTTGTTGTAACTTTTAAGTCCCGCTCGGAAGCTGAGAATGTAAGTAATCATGGATATATTTTTTGCCATATCTAAAATAAGAGTTTTTAAGTACTTTCTACCTTTGTATTTTAAAATTGTAGAGGCTTTGATCCCCCAGTTTGAGCTTGATAGTGTTTGGTGCTGCTGCAGGGTGTGCCACTGAAGGGGAGGTTCCTCCTGGTGATCTGAGCAGTGACACAGGGCTTTCCCTGCTACAGCTGCGTGTCCCTGGCAGTGCAGGGCTCTGCTCCTCTCACAGTGCCAGGCTAGGAGCAGAATTTGGCAGATTTGGGAGTGGCTGAAGTTGCGCTTGGAACAGTGAAGTGGTTGGTTGTGGTTTATATATCTGAGATCTCCAAACGTGCCTCTGTGCCCCATGCTCTGGGTCTGTTGCTGATGGTAAAAGTTCTTCTCTTGATCCTCTCTGAAACTGTCTGCATTTAACCACGGCTCAGGCTGCTAACCAGGGATCCCGCTTCAAGGACCGGCGGCTCCAGATCTCCTGGCACAAACCCAAGGTACCCTCTGTGTCCACAGAGGTCGAGGAAGAGGAGTCCAAGGAAGAGGTATGAAAATCTGACAGCCTGGTCATTCTTACTGGGACCTAACAGCTGAGAGCTCTTAGGGTACAATTTCCTGTGTGCTGAAGAAACTTCATAAAAGATGTTCTTACAAACCAGGTGCTGGTTTTGAATAGTCAGGTGTAGTTCCTGCATTTTAAAATAGAGAAAATAGGGGGGGAAAAAAAAAAGAGACTTGACTTAATTTGTCAATGGTGCAAATAAGCCTTGGGTTCTGAATGTGCAGGCTGCAAAGCCTTTTACTCCTCACTCTCATGCTCTGCTGTACAAGTTGTTCTTCCCTATAATTCACCTTAAGCTTTTAAAAGTTATTTTGTTGTGGCATTTAACAGAAACCTTGTCTAGGAGAGGGTGAGTGGTGGTTTATCCCTGCTTGCTCCGAAGCTTTGTTCTCTCTTTCCTGACATGAGGCTGCTGTTGTTACCCCAAAACTGTTTGGCTGTAACTGTGAGACACGTGGTAATGCAGATCCTGGTGCTGTGGGCTGGGATGTGTCCCTGGCCACTTGGAACTCGTGTCTCAAAGTTGGTTTTCTTTCTTCTTCCAGGAGACTGAAACCTCAGATTTATTTTTGCATGAAGATGATGACGATGATGATGAAGATGAGGATGAATCCCGTTCTTGGAGAAGATGAAACTTGATGTTGGAAATGTATAATTTTAGGAATATAGTTCAAACTACATCTTTTAAACATTTATTTAAGGAAGTTGATGAGCCAAAAAGAGCTTTACTTTCTTTTCAAACCACAAGGTTTACCATGAGCAGTTTGGTATGAGAACATTTGGGACACAGAGCTGTGAGACTGAGCTAGCCAAAGGCCCAGGAACTTCTTACAGGATTATCAAGCTCACCAGGGCGGTGATTTTTTTCTATTTAAGAAGGATAAAAAGGGCGGGGGGCGGGGGTTGGAAATCAGTATTTTCTTGTCCTCTTTTTGTCACCTGTAATACCTTGGTTTGGGTTTTTTATAATGTGATTGGTTTGTTAGTTTATAATTGCAAAGATATTACAGGTTTTATTTAGCAATATTACGGGGTTAGGGGAAAGACAAACTTTCATTAAATATTATGAAAGAAAAACTGGCCTCATTTGCTCGTTGAAAAAAGGGAGCATTTTATTTCCTGTGGAGTCTCATGTTGTAGGAATTATTTGTGGCTAGATTCTTAAATCATTTACTTCCATATGTGTGACAGCCACGCAGTCTGTACCGTGCTGCTTTTTGTGAGAGGAGGTGGAAGAAGCAATTTAACAGGGTATTGTTCTAACATTGTCCAGTCCACTCTGTTTCTCCGAGTTCTGCTTCCCAGAAGCCATCAGCAGGGACACACACTGGAGTGGATTTTCACTCCTCCTTGATTTCCTTGTCATTTCAGTGTAAGTCAGGCTTTTATTGCATTTCAGTATTTGTGAGCAGCAATGGAAGGAGCTCCAGTCTTCCTGAAAAGCAGCCTGAGCCAGGCAGGAGCTGCTCCCCTGTCCCTGTCCCTGTCCCAGCACAGCCCTGCAGGGCTCAGAGCAGCGTGGGGGTCACCCACAGGAGGGGGGTCCTGCTTAGCCTGGCCCAGACCAGGGCTCAGTGTCCCAAGGGTGTCCAGAGCTGAGCTGGCTGTGCCGTGGGTGGCCCAGAGGTGACCCAGATGTGTCCCCACCGTGTCCTGTGCTCGGGGCCTCTGCTGTCCCTGTACCCTGCAGGGTGGGTGCTGCTGGTGGCCCCGGGGCCACACCAGGGGCTGGGCTGGCTCTGGGCTCTGTGGCCCTGGTGGGGCACCAGCAGCACCTTCCCTGCCTGCCCGCCTGTCCTGGCCGCTCCTCAGCAGGTTTGATGTGCATTCCTACACAAACCCAGCACCGTGTGCATGCACAGCTCCTCTCTGAGAGATCCCCAGTGAGGGCCTGGCAGCTCCTGGCTGAAGGAAGCCCCTCCTCACCTGTACCTGCCTGTGGCCCTGGCTGTGACCAGGGCAGGCGCTGAGCACCTTTGGGGTCGCAGCCCTGCCGGCTCTGTCCTTGTGCTGTGGGGGAAATCCAACCCGTACAATGTCCTGTTTCTTGTCAACTGAAGGGGATGTCTCCAGTATTGTCTCTTTCCAAACCTCTCCTCTTCCTAGAATTAGGACTGTCTTGCTACTGCTCAGACTGAATTCCAGGCGTGAAGAAATGGAGGAGGAACTCACCCCATGAACTTACAAGAATGTCTCGCTCTTCTCCCATCACCTCCAGGGTTTTCCTGTCTGTGGCACAGTGTGTACCTTGAGAAGTCCATTGCAGCAAACATGTCCAAGTCCTGACAACTTAAGGCAAGAGGGATCAAAAGGATTTATATATTTTTTTGTACAGAGTTTTTTCTTAAACTGTATAATTTTGTAAATATTTTGCTTTTTTGTGTACTAAAATTACCGGCGTATAGATTTCAATAAGAATTGTTGTATTTTTGTATTTGGAAAATGAAAATTACAGTGGATTAATTAAGCTGTAAGAAAAATTGCAGTAGCCTTCAACACACACAGCATGGATTCCTTTTCATATGGTTTTAGCTCTAAAGTGACACTGAGGTGGCAGCTGTGCCCTGGGGCACGGGTCAGGGAGCAAGGGCCATCTCTGAGAGCGTCACCCCATTGCTGTTTGCCCTCACAGCAGCCCTGGCAGGCTGGCCTGAGTGCCAGGGGCCAGCCCAGAGCTGGCTGCTGGCACGGGGGGCTGGAGCAGGGACTCTGTGCCCCTGCCCTCCCTTTTGCCAAAGCTCACGGCCCCTCTGTGTTTCAGGGCATGCTGGGCCTGTCCTGGCCTGCTCTGCCTTGGATTTCTGTGTTTCAGCAGGGCAGTTCCTCTCATGGTGATGCTTTCCTGGGGAGTTCACACAACCCTCAGCATCCCTGTGTGCCCCAGCCACGTGTGCCAGCCTGAGCTGGGGACAGGGCATGGGGGAAGGAAGTCACTGTGCAAAGAATTCCCTCCTTTCCATGCTGAATTAACCTGAGCAAAATACACAAAACCACCTCAAATCTGAAACCAGACCCCTGCTTAGGAAAACACCACTTTAACAAAATCATGTGAAAAGGAACAAAGCTCCTCTTGGTGTATAGTAACCTTGTACTATAGTTTTTACAGATTGTGAACTTGTGTAATAGGATAATAGCAGATATTGTTGAATTTCTAATTGTTTACACATTAAAATTCATATATGTAATGTTTGTTTTATTGATTACAAGCCAAATTTCTAAGATGCATGTTGACTTTTTTGCAATAAAGTTATAGTATGAAATGGTTCAAGATATAGAAAAGACAAAATTTTAACTGAAATAAATTGGAAGGAGAACCATTCCAAAAAACCCCAATTCATAAAAAGAGCATTATCACTTCTTTGGGGGGAGGTGGGTGTGTGCAGGGGGATTTGTGTGCAATGTGTGTGCGGGTTTGAAGGTCAGAGCTGAAGGGGAAATCTTCCAGGGGTCTGGGTCTCTGGAGCAGAATGTGTAAGACAGGTAAAGGGTGGGGGGAGCAGTACAGGATGTTTGACAGGGTCGGGGCTCAAGGTGAGCCAGAAGCTGGAGGAGGCTGTGCAGGCCAGGGGGGGTCCCAGGCTCTTGCAGGGTTGCAGGGTCCTGAGTGCTGGGGACAAATCCTGGCAGGGCCCAGCTGCCAGCTGTGCCTCCTCTGCAGGTGGGGGTGATGGCGAATGGATTTTGTGATTCCCTTTGTTTTCTTGGGCTTTGACCCTGCCCCAGCTCTTGTCGTTCCCTCCCTGTGCCTGCTGTGTCCGGGTGCTGGAGGGGGATTTAAAACCTCTCCTTCTCTTCTGTGCTGCTGCAGAGCCTCCCTGCCAAACCTGTGGCTTTGAGCCATCTCAGTGCCAGCAGCTGAGCTTTGGAATGTGCCCCAGGCCCTTTTCCTGCCCACAGCCACCAGCCAGCTCTGCAGGAAGCAGCAGGGTCCTGCAGGAGACAGAGCCTGACACGAGCAGGAAAGGTTTAGTGGCCAAAGCGCTTCTGCTTCCTTTGCAATTAAAATTCATCTCAATGGAAAGAAGTATATAAAAATTGGAAGAGGATTTGTGTGTGTGTGTGTTCTTTCCTGCAGCCATTCCAAGTGTGATCTGAGGTTCCCTGAGCACAGCAGCAGCGTTAGCAGGGTGGGACAGCCCTGCCCTGCCCCGGGCTGCAGTCCTGCCTGCGAGGAGCCCCCTGGGAGGAAGCAGATGGCTACAGGAATTATTTGCAGGGAAGGTAAATTGTTGGTGTAACTGTCAGGCCAAGAATCTCTCTGTTGTCTCCAGTGGAGGCTGTGTGGAATACAGCACTAACTTCTGGAGAGGGTTCCCAAAGGTGGCAATCTAATTTTAACTCATCTCTGCAAACAGGGGACCCAGTTCTGTCCTCTGGAGCAGCTTGTGTAACGTGTCTGGGCCTTCACTGCTGAGATCACTGACACAAGGGGCGTTCAAAAGGGAAAAATAAGTTTGTCTGATGTTTCTCTGGAGGTTTTTACGTGCTTCCACCTCTTTATTCCACGACAGACTTGCAACTGTGATGATCAAGACCTGAATGCATAAACTAGAGCACTTTCTTTCTCTGTCTCCCCAGGCTCATTCCCCAGACAATTTTCAGTGGCTGCTTGGTCTCAGGTGGGCTGACAGGGTGGGGTGAGGCTCCTGTGCCAGAGCCTCCTGCACTGGGGCTTCCCCCTTTCTCCCACAGAAAACAGGTTTTATCACTACTTTTTCATGGTATCTGGAAAACACATTTTTTGTCAGAAACATCTCTTGGATTTGAAGTTCAAACATACATTTTACCTGGTCAAGAGACTTGAGCGCAGCAGGAGCCCATGCCAGGGCTGTCGTGCTCGGTGCCTCAGCTGGGCAGAGGCTCAGGGAGCGAGGCCAGGGCAGCAGGAGCAGCAGTGGGGGCACCCTGGGTGCAGCAGGGACCCAGCAGCCGTGTGTGCCTGCTGGGGACAGGGGTCACCTCCAGGGACAGCTGTCCTGCAGCCTGGGCACAGCCCTGGGCAGCAGCACCGCCCCAGCTCAGGCCCTGCACTGCTCTGCTGCCTTTCACCTTGTTTTCAGGAGCCCAATTCCTTCTGCTCCTCGCCTTGGTGTCGCATGGAGCAGCCCTGTGCTCCTGATGGGAGTTAATTATAGCCCGACCTGCCTTAGAGCACTCCTGCCAGTGATTTATTTAAACTCTGATAAATTATACATTCCTTTAGTAATTCATGTGAAAATTATTTAGAGTCAACTCAACATCCCATCCCTCAGTGTGCTCTCTCGTGGCACGGCTGTGTCAGACAACGCTTCCATCCACTCTTCCCTTCGGTGTCTCTGGGTTACCTGTGGGTCACTGAGGAGTTGGGGGCTCCTGGAACAGTCCCAGTCCCTGCTGGGCTCAGCACCAACAGGAGCTGGCTCTGGCTTTGAGCTGGCTTTGGGCACACACTGCAGCTCCCTCTGTCCATGTCCTGGCTGCAGGAGCAGGGTGTGAGGATGCAGAGGCTGCCCCTGGGCACTGCAGGGCCAAGGCTGCTCGTGCTCCCACACCTCTGGCACCTTGCTGGACCAGGAACAAAGGCCCTGAGTTAGAGGGAGAGACTGTGGGGGCAGCCCCATGTGTCAGAGTTGTTCTTCTGTCCCCCCACGATCGCCCTGACGCAGATACAGCTGTTTCACTTGTTGATTAGCAAAAACATTAGGAGACCTACTGTTTCAGGACATGAATAATTGATGTTTGCTCCTCATTAACTTCTTGTGGCAGAGTCCTGTTAGATGCATTTAGATGTATTGCTAGAATTAGGAGCAAATACAGGGGGATGCCTGGCAGCCGAGTGTTGTGTTCCAGCCCCATTGCTCCCATCCTCTCCAGCAGGGCGAGGTTGTTCTGATCAAGGTCTGACCTGTTCTTTATTGCAATTTTAATTTCAGTGAATGATACAAGTAACAAATTCTATAATTCATGTACACTACAAGTGAGTAAAGGATGTCCCTCCCAAGAGAGTGGCCTCCAGTTTTCCTGGGATGTCGAATTAAAACCTTGTTTCCTGAAAAATTCAAAACTAAGTTGAAGAGTTTTCCACCTGCTGGTGCTGCTGGACAAGGCTACTTGTCCTGCCCCTGTCATCCAGCACAACTGGACATTTCTTGTGCTCTAATGTGGCGACAGTGCTCTGCTAATGCCAAAGGCTTTTGGGTTTGGTCTGGGATTAACACCCACAAACAAACCCTGGAGCCTCTGGAGCCACCTCTGCCAGGGCCAAGGATGTGCAGGCTGAGAGCCCGCAAAGCTCTGCTTGGATTTTAATTATAGAAGAGGAGAAAGCATTTCTAATTTAATCTGAATGCACAGACCCCAGGTGCTTCCCCTTCCCTGTCCTCAGAAGGAAGTTCTGCAGTTGGCCCAATCCTCTGTCCCTCTGGAGCTCTCCCTGGCGGGTTTGTGTGGATCTCCCTGTGCCCCTCCAGGCTCTGCAGATCTCCCTGTGACCCTCAGGTTTTGCAGATCTCCCTTTAGCCCTCCAGGCTCTGCAGATCTCCCT
>PYHW01010615.1:282268-329368 GCA_013186435.1 Turdus rufiventris | reverse complement strand
CCCGCCTCCATTCCCGGCCCCGCGTGCGGCGGGACGGGCCCTGTTCCCGCTCACCGGGCCGGGGCCGCTCCCTGGCGTGGGACCGGGTCCCGGGGAGTCCTCTCGGAGTGCGGATAGACCGTGCCCGTTGTCCTTCACCGTCTCATAACCTCCGATTTTTCCGAATCTGAGTCCTCATCCAGCCATTGTAGCCCTGCACTCGGTGCTGGGTGAAATTGTCCCCCCAGAGCGCAGAGGAGCTCTCGCTGCTCCTGCAGGCCCGGTTTGATCTGAGAGCCGTGCGGGGGCCGGGCGCGGGCACAGCGCTGCTCGGGCCGGGCCCTGCCGCGGGTCCGAGCCGCGGGGACACGGGAGGTGCTGGCGGGCCCGGTGCTCCGAGCTCCGGCACATCGGGAGGGATGCGCTTCCCAGTGCCTGCGTGCCCATCCCAGCACCGGGTACCCATTTTTGTGAGTAGAAATTCACAGTTGAGGACTAATAACCTTGAATTGTGAAGCAGAACATACTGAAGTAGTTGCACGCTTTACCCCTCAAATGTGCCATGTTTTGCACACCCTGTTGGTGTTGGCCGGGTTTTCCCCGTTCCTTGTCGCAGCCGCTTTTCCCCCACCTCGGCAGCCAGTGGCAGTGACCGTGTTCCCGTGTCCGTCTCTCCCCAGGATGGCTCAGCAGCAGGCGCTGCGGTTCCGCGGCCCCGCGCCGCCCCCCAGCGCGGTGCTGCGGGGACCCCCGCCGCTCCTGCGGCCGCCCCCGCCCTTCGGGATGATGCGGGGCCCTCCTCCGCCCCCCCGGCCCCCCTTCGGCAGACCCCCCTTTGACCCCAGCATGCCCCCGATGCCACCGCCGGGCGGGATCCCCCCGCCCATGGGGCCTCCACACCTACAGGTAAGGAATTCTCCTGGGATGGAGGGATTTTTCATTTGTATTCATGCGTGGAACTGTCCAGTCCTCAATTTCAGGAAGGACATGGTTCTAGTGTCCAGAGAAGGGCAGTGAAGCTGGTGGAGAGTGTGGAACACAAGTATGATGAGAGCAGCTGAGGGATCTGGGGGGGCTCAGCCTGGACAGGGAGGCTCAAGGTGCTGCTGGAGTCCCCATCCCTGGAGGTGTCAGGAGTGACAGGACATGGCACTCAGTGCTCTGGGCTGCGTACAAGGTGGACACTTGGCACAGGGTGGACTCGATGGTCTGGGAGGTCTTTTCCGATGTAATTGATTCTGTGATTATTTGGAAATAGTATGAGAATGACATTGGAATGTGTGAAGGAAACAGCAAGGCAGGGTGAGAGCACAGGGCTCAGGTGTGGTGTTATGTACCGCTGCATACCTGTAGTGTGCAAATACAGGTCTGCTCAGTTCTTCCGTGCTAAACTGATGGATGGTTTAAGGTCTTCTGTCTGTTTTTCTGAGGCCTGAACAGTGTGCGAGGAACAGCACCTTTGTGCATGAGAAATGGATTGTTTTAATTGCCCTGTGCTGTTAATGAATTGCTTTGTGGGGATGCCTTCCCATTAGGGCAGGCAGACTGAGGAGCTGAATGGTGCCACGTGCTGTCAATAATGGATTAAATCCACTATTAGTAATTACAGTTTGAAGAACCAACCAAAGTTACTTTGGATCTCAGGCTTGGCCGTGGGTGTCTCCCTGATTTCTGTTTGATTTCCATCCAGGGTGTGCTGCTGCTCCCAGCTGTCACACAGCCCATGAGCTCTGAGCTCCTCAGCAGCACCGTGGCTGGGTGTCCAGGCTGTGCTGGACTGTGCTGCCCCACGCTCAGGGCTGGGCTTCACCCCCTGCCCAGCGTCCAGTGAAAGGCAGGTGTGATGGTGAAGGGCCCGTGTCAGAATGGGGGGAGCTGTGCCTGGAGCAGGCTCAGGATGTGTGTGTGGGGCCCTGGCTGCACACCTGGCACTGCCTGCCCATGGGGTTGTACTTCTGCACTGGGGAAAGCAGCTGTAGCAGGTGGAAACTGGGCTGCTTCTCACTGGGTTCTTCATACAGGTTGTAAGAGCAAGAGGGAGGAAGCTCATGGTGCAGGAGCTGTTGGGAGGAGCAGGGATGGAAGGCAGGCTGCAGTTGAGTTGAGGGCTTTTTTTGTTTGTGTAGAGTGCCATCCATGCACTCTTGGCTTCCTTTTTTGGTGATATTTAATGCAAATAATCATTACTGGTTTGGTATGTGGATTTAAAGAGCAGTTTAAAATGCTGCTGTTAGATTAGAGCAGAAAGTTGGATGTCAGGGCAGCTCCTGACAGAAGCCAAGCACTGGCAGCTGCCAGGGGTGCAGCTGCAGTTGTGGGTGCAGGGAGGCAGCTCATGGGTGCAGTTTGTCACTGAGCCACCCTTCCCTGTGCCGTGGGGTGTCCTGGGCTGTCCCAGCCCAGTCTGGCCCTGGCAGGCTCGGGGTGAGTGAGGCTGTCACTCAGAGCTGCAGTGATGGCATCACTGGGGCAGTTGTTGGTGTTGGCAGAGTAAAGAACTCAGTGAATTTTGTCAAATGTGTTTACAGGGAAGTGTTCACTGCACTTGTTGCATATAGTGAATTTAGACAGTCCAAGTACTTTGAACTACAGACAGGTGTTCAGGCTTTCAGGTAACTGTGTGCAGGACAGGTCAGGAGTGCTTATCATGCAGTAATGAACATGTGATTTTGTCTTATTTTTATTTTAATTGACACTAGTTAAAATTTTAGTTATTGGGAAATTGAGGAGTGTGTTGGATTTTAATTAAGCCCACTGCTCAGCTGTCCTGACAAACTGGATGCCTACTTGTCATTCAGTTTTTTTAAACATTTCTTTCCTGTGAGGGTTGTTGGGTTTCTGAGGTATTTGGTTAACAGATGGGGATGGCTGAGCTGCAGCTGTTCGGGAACATCTCTTCCATTCTTTCTCCTCCTTGCGTTGAGATATTTTCTCCTTTTCAGGAGAGGACTTTTGGACTTCCCTTTGACCATGTTTCTATTCATGCCACCTTTTTCAGGTGCCTTGATGTTTGCATGTCAGAAACGAAGTGATGGCTTCAGGTGTTCCCCATGGGTGGGGGTTTGGCAGGAAGCACATTCCCTGAGCTGGGAGCCCTGGATTGTTAGTGAGGCTTCCAAGCCTGGCACAGCTGTCCTTACTGCTGCTGCAGTGTTTCTTGGTTCTCTAAGAAAGGAAAACTGCTTGAAATGATGTCCTTGTTATCATTATCATCATTATTGTTGTTATATGCCTTTAGAGACCACCATTTATGCCTCCTCCCATGGGTAGCATGCCACCACCTCCTGGTATGATGTTCCCTCCAGGAATGCCGCCGGTCTCTGCGCCAGGAACACCAGCAATGCCCCCAGCTGAGGAGATCTGGGTAGAGAACAAAACTCCGGACGGGAAGGTGAGATGGGTGCCGTGGGTGGTGCTGCAGGGAGCCCTGGTGACACAAGCAGACCCTGGGCAGGGGTCCCTGGAGGAGCAGGGCTGTTGGCAGCAGTGGCTGTGCTGTGACAGCCGCTGTCCCACCGCAGGTTTATTTCTACAACGCGCGCACACGCGAGTCAGCGTGGAGCAAGCCGGACGGGGTCAAGGTCATCCAGCAGTCAGAGCTCACGCCCATGCTGGCAGCCCAGGCCCAGGCCGTGGGGGCCTCCACCCCCACCACCAGCAGCCCTGCATCTGCAGCATCTCCATCCACCTCCTCCAGCACGCAGTCCTCCACCACCTCCACCACCACCACGGCCACCTCCGTGTCCCAGACCAACTCCAGTGAGTACCTGGGGGCGCCTCAGCCTCGCGGTGTGGGGATGCTGCATGGGGAACGGCTGCAGCACAGCCTGGGCGTTCAGGACAGAGTTGTTTCAGCATGGAGTGTGAATTTAAAGTACAGTGTTTAGTCCAGAAGAACCTTGCATGCAAACTTTTTTTCTCCCCGGTCTCAAAGAATTCTTCAGGTCTTTGTATATTTTTCTTCTGCCCTTATCACATCATCTCAGAGCTGTTACACATCTATTTCCTTTTGACTATAGTTAGAGCTAAATTGTTTCTAAAAATGTTTCACATGAAACCTTGATCTGAAGTAGGAGTTTAGTTGTATCAATTTTCTCCGTGGAATCTGTTTCTGCAGGTCAGGTCAGGGAGCTGCTGGTCTATGAGCACTGGTTGATAACAGAGTAGAGCTTCTTTGTTGAAGTACTTTTATTAGCATTATTCTTCTGCCTAAGCCTTCTCAGTTCTTACTTTCTAGAGCTCCACAGAGAGGAAAAAGAAAGTCCTTGGAGCCATTTATGTTCATTTATGACCTTTGAATGATAGTCTGGACAATACTGCCCCTTCCATGGACCGAGCGTTTGCTTACAGGCGTTTTCCAGCTAAGGAAAGGTGACTGAATTTATGCAGCCTGCACATAAATGCATGGCTGTGCACAGAGCAGCCTGGTTTGCACTGCACTTTGGCAAGTGTGAGCTGCCCAGGCTCATTGATAGAGGTGTGTGTCACGTACTGTGGGTCTGCTTTTTGTGAGTGTGTCACAGCAGGCAGGGAGCAGGGTCAGTCCCTGTGCCCAGAGTGAGGTGTGCAGGGGAAGGAGCAGCTCAGAGCAGCTCAGCCTTGCATGCAGGGCCACAGACAGACAGCGTTGGTGCTGAGCAGGAGTCTGGCGTGGGACATGGGGCATTGTGGCTGCACTGGCTCGGATGTGTGCACCGAGAGGCCAGAGAGTGTGCAGGACATGAACTGTTCCAACTCCTGCTCTGGGGTAGAGTTGCATTCTCTGGGGTTCATCTTTTTTGTGTAACAGGTGAGACAAGTCAAGCTTAACTCACCATTTAACCTGAACTTCAGAATCTGTGTGTGAAAGGGAGTCAAATTTAAGTAATCCTCCAATTCTGCTTTTGTTTAGGCTGGAGGGAGGACACATCATTAGAGCAGCAAAGAACTTGTATTCCTCAAAGCATTTTAGGGCTTTTGTTTAATTTGAAGGGTAACTCAGTATGGTGTTAATTCTCTGTGTTGAACTATGGTCTGCTCCAACTGTTGTGCTGAGTACCAGCTCAGGTGGGAGGTAAATGTTAACTTCTGACCCAGTGTCATGCTGGGCAGAGCTAGTCATGCTTTGGGAGCAGCACTTTATGCACCTTCTCTGAAGCTGAATTTCCTAATGTTGAATGCTGACAATCTGTTCCACTTCTACCTGTTCTATCTGCTAAACTTTGTCTTTGCTTTCAGTAACTGTTACTGTTGGTGTCTGTGCCTAGGCGATGAAATTTTATGATTTAAAATAATTTTAAAACTCTTGGACTTGGCCTGTAAAAAAACCCTGGGACTCCTGGCTGAGCTTCATTCTTGCCTTGTACTGATTTGACTTAGGTCTTACAAATCACATACTGACTGTCTGCTCTGTTTCCCTAAATGTCAGGCACTGCTAAGAACTTTCACCCTTTCTGAAACGCTTATTGAAAGATCAGAAGTCTTTATTTAAATATGCTAATACTGGTATGTTGTTTGGAATGTTTCTGGTAGTAACAGAAAGTGCACGGTGTGCCCATTGGAATATGACTCTGAAGTGGTGTGGTTTCTTTATTTTTTTTCCCTTCTCCTCTGTACCAAATCTTACAGAGTGAGTTTACAAGTTTAAGCAGACTTGTCTCAAGTTCCTGTTGGCCTGTGCTGTGAGACTGTTTGCTCCCAATTAAACCAATTTGAAATTGAAACCAGTCATGCTGCAAGGATTATAGAACTGAATGCCAGTTGTGTGTTTTCCTGCTGGGAGGCACTGAAGACCAAGAAAGTTCTTGCAGCTTTTGAAGAACAGCATTTTCCTTTCCTAAGCTTATTTACACATTTTTATTGACATTTTGCTGTTCTGGGGGCAAAGCCCAGCGTAGTTTAAGGCAGAGCTGCTGCCACGCACGTGCTGCTGCTGTTAAAAGCAGAACCTGTGTTGGTGTAACACAAGGACAGCCTGTTGCCATTGGAAACTTGCTGTAATGTTTCTGTTTCTCTGAACAGAGCAGAACCTCATTTCAGCCTGTGTCAGTCCTGTGATACAGCCCTGCTACTGCTGTAGAGACAGGTGGAAAGAATGGAACAAATGAGAATTGGAAATTGACTTTCTTTGTGAATACCTAATGTTCCAGAGAAGGCAAAGTATTTTTTGTCAGGAGTGTCTTCCTGCTGGTTGTATCTGAGCATAGCTGCTATACCGGGAAACAGAGCGCCAGTATGTTTGCAGCAATTTATTGCAGTGTCTAAGATACAAGGTGTTCTTTGTGTTTTTTTATCAGCACCTACCACACAAGACCAGACCCCGAGTTCGGGTGTTTCAGTTGCCACACCATCAGTCAGTGTTTCAACCTCTGCTCCTTCTGCTACACCTGTGCAGACTGTACCCCAGCCAGTCCCACAGACATTGCCTCCTGCAGTTCCTCATGCAGTACCTCAACCAACTGCAGCAATTCCTGCTTTTCCACCAGTAATGGTACCTCCATTTCGTGTCCCCCTTCCTGGCATGCCTATTCCACTTCCAGGTAAATTGGCAAACTGTAATTGTCTTGTCTGCTACATGTCCATGTTGTCAGTTGTTTGCACTCATGTGTCCACTGTGTACAGAACTTGCCTGGATCCTCTCCTCAGAGTATCTCTGAAAGAATTCAGGGTTAGCAGACAGACTTTTTAATTAACAAAGAACATATATTTTTTTTTGACTTCTAGTTCTTTGCTATACTTGGCAGAAAACAGCTGCATTTAAACATGTACTGTTTAAACGAGTATATTGAGCACTATATTTTAATAATTGCAATATTGCTTTTTTTCTACTTACTTGATTTAGACCTTAAGTCTTGTGCATAAATATTTAGTAGGATATGGATGAGCAGGAAGAATTACCATGGAAATCATGACCCCAGTGAAAGCAGCCATTGGGTAGGATCTGAGTGTTGAGGTGTGACCTGAGGACCATAATGAGGCATTTAGGGCTCCAGGGTGTTGTTATCCACAGGCTTTAGATTTAAAGAACATAGAGAATGAACCTGAAATGGCAGCACACTTCTTCTGGATATATCATAGTTTCTTAATTTTTTATGAAATATTTGGATACCTAAGGAAGGAATTTTAGGCTGGCAAAATGTTGGACTCACTGTCTGTAGTTGTTGCAGAGGGCCTCCCAGGAGATCACTAATGACACTCAGCACTTACACAGCAAGTTTAATTTGAGTTCCTGTTCTGATACAAAATTGATGTGTTGCAGTGTAGAGTGGCACTAAACATACACCAGGAACTGATGGTTTTGTGTTGCAGAGGGAGGTTGGAGATGGCAGTTGTATTGGATCCAAGTTAGCTTCAGATCTGAAAAGACAAAGTAGCAGCTCTGAGTAGCATCTTCGTGTTTCTGGCTCTCTGTACAAGCTGAGTGAGGTGACATTCCTGCTGTCCTGCTGATGCAGCCACCCAGTGGATGTGGAGGGAGGCCTTCACGTCCCCACTGAATTGGATGGATGAACAGTAACCCTTCAGAACACTCCTTTGAGAAGAGAGAAAAGCCTGAAAGCAGTTAAAGTGCTGGCTAGAAGACAGCACCAGCTTTTAGTTACCTCTGCTTTTAGAATAGTTCTAAAATAACTCTGCAGAGCTGCTGTAATATATATTGGTCTGAAAAGGAAATCACAGTGTAGTACTCGTTGATTTAAACTAGGAAACATGCTCTGACCATGATACTCCAGGCTGAGCAACAAATGAATGAAGGCTAGGAGGAAGAAATCTGTTTATTGGTGAAGTTTGGAAGAATAATAAAAACCTTAAAGGTGATTGGCTGAATGCTCTCAATTGCCATTTCTGACCTTGCCAGCAAGGGACCAGCATGGAATGAAGGGTCCTTACACACTGTGAGGGACATAATCTACACAGTTGTGACCTGGGGGGTGAAATGCAATGGTCAGAACAGTGGAGAGGAGTGCCAGTGGAAATGGAGATTCTGGGTGTGTGCCCAGGTTGGGCTTTATTGTGAGCTCTCAATCAAAAAGTTTTGGGAGTAGTGCAAAGACAGAGTAAGAACACCAAGCTCCTGAAACTCATTTTTGAAGGTGATTTTTTTTTAGAAGTTCCCTGGTGAGAAGTGTTGGCTCTGCCCAGTTCTCCCTGTGAGCTGGGCTGCAATTGGAGCCCATGGCATGCAGGAAGGGCACCTGGCAGCAAAGTGCTGCTTCCACTAGTGGGTCTGATTTGTCAGTTTGCTTAGTTACAGAATGAAATCTGTCAGCTGCTTTCAGCTGGTTCTGACTTGAGTTGGTTGTGATGGTTTCTAAACACAGTAAAAGAAAAGGAAATCTGTAAAACACTTTACAATAACAAGAAACAGAAGAGAAGTCAAATTACTTCAGTATCAGGTGAAGTGAGGAGGCCTTATGCAGGTGGGCTTTAGGTGTTTGGGGCTTCCAGCACCAGGTATGATAGCAGCCAGGTTCAGAGGATGGGAAGTGACAGGGACAGCGCTGAACAATACCACTGTCAAGTGATTTCAGAGTTAATCTCTGTGTGAAACTGTAGAAGGAATGAGTAATGCAAGAGTTCATTAGTTATATCCCATCATCTCAGATCTTAAAAAGTAAGTCTGCTTTCTCTCAATTCCTATGTTTTAAGTCAGTTTTATGTTTGGGAATGACCTTGGCAGCAGAAACAGCTTGGGTGTTTGCTCAGTCTAATCTGTGCTGCAGCATCCCTAACTCCAGCAATCCCCAGATAGTTATTTGTACTGACTCAGCTTGGAGACATGCTGTAACTTCCTTAACAAAACGAATTTTCAGATCCATTGTCAAGTACATAACATGACCACCCTTCCAGTTCAGACAAACACTTCAGTCACTGCTGTATGAGTCAATGTTTTTATGTCTCAATTCTATACTTCTAGAAATAAAACTAGTTACAGTTCTCTCATTGAAATTATTTTTAGAAAGCATTACAATTCTGTCTCCTCACAAATTTGTTTTCAAATAAATTGGCAGTATTAATGTATGCTTTGCATACTGGATCTCTAATGACCAAATCCAGAAACTGCTTTGATTTTAAACAGGGGTTTAATTTCACTTTCCACTGGAGCATTTCCCACCTCATATGATGAATTTAAACTTCCCTTTTTTTTGAAGGGAAGTGTTTCAGTTTCTGAGCATCCAGACTGGACCAGCCAGGGAGCACTTCTGCAGTTGTCTTCTGCACCCCAAATGGAGGTTTTGGAAATGCATTCCCTTCATTTCCCACCGATTTGGATCTGATCAAAGAGGATGAGCTGCTCGCCTTTTTATGCCTTTTTGTATCGTTTCTCACTGAGCTGGAGAGCAGACAAGTGCATGGTGCCACCTCTTTCAGGGCGAGTTTTGCTTTTAAAGCATTTTCAGCTCATGCCGTTCTTGATAAAGAAAAATAAAGAAAATGCCCCTGGCCTAGTGCAGCTTTATGTACCTCTGTCTGCAGCTTCAGTGCTTTGGTTTCTTTTACCCCTTTCTTTCACCTGCAGCCTTGCTGTAATTACCCTGGTGCTCTCAGCTTTCCCCCGGGTTGCGCTTGGCCGTCCACCCTGCCCTGCTTTGCTGCTCTGATTAGTTCAGCCCCGTCCTTGCACCCTTACTCTGCTCTGTAACTGCAGCAGCAGACTGGGAAGCTCAAAGCCTGTGAGTTCTGTTGTGCTGTCCCAGCAGAGGCTGCCTGTGGAAGCCGCCCCAGTAGTGGGATAATTTCCTGTGGTGCTGCCCTACAAGGGAAGCTGCATTCCCCCTTGGATGAACTTAAACCCCTGAGTCTTCACTGAAATATGTTTTTTCTTTTTAATGACAGCCCAATAACTTGCTAAGCAGCTGGTTTAACATAGGCAGAGACTGTTGCTGCAGCTTAAAATTAGTTTTATATTCAATCTGGCCTAAAACGTTGAGCAAAAGTAATTCACATTTTCTTGCTGGGAGGCTTCTTCTCTGCCAGCTGCAAATGGCATTCCAAATTGTGGCAGGAAGTCCGTAGCAGCCCGTGGTAGCTGACATCCCATGGCAGCTTTCCAACATGCTTCCTATCCGTTTTGCAGGTGTAGCAATGATGCAAATAGTCAGCTGCCCGTATGTAAAGACAGTCGCTACCACCAAGACCGGTAATTTCCAAACCCATCCTAGTTCGTTTTGTCTGTAAGTTGGCATGGTAGTGAATGTGGTTGTTTCTTTTATTTCTTTATTTGCTTCCCCACTTGAATGAATACATATACTTTCTTTTCAAAGCCAGTATAAATGAAATATCATATTTGGTCAGGAGATAACTCCCCAAGTAACTGTTAGTGTCAGCTTATTCTGTACCCAAACTCCCGTACAGTTTTCTGTAACCATTGAGTTCTGTAATGACTGTGACTCTCATGCCCATACTTAGTTCCTAGTTTCTTGTGTGGATTTTTGTTTTCCTGCTCCACGTGTGCAGTGGCTGGCTGTGCTCGCATGTTGTGTGCGTGTCTGTGCGTCTGAGTGTGAACTTTCATATTTCAAATTGTGGATTTATGAACAGTCACTCGCTGAGAACATGTTATGGCAATGTGTAATGTGTGATTTCTGTTATTTAAAATGAGACTTTTTCAATGTTAAAGGCTCACATTTATGATCTTGAAGTTCCAATCCTATCCAATTGGTTGTTTTAGAACTTGTCATTCCAAATCTCTTCATTACACTCAGTTTGTTGGGATGAGTGGAGAGATGATAGGATACTGCAGCATTCTGGCTTTCTTGTCTTTGAATATTTACTTGCCATTTTGCTTTAGGATTTCAATAAAATGTTGTTTTTTTTCGACAAACCCAACAATCTGATACTGTTTAATTCTCATCAGGTTTTATCCAAGGCTCTGAATTAAAGCCAGTATTTTAGATTTATCAGAGTTCTGTCCTGTGGCTCAAATTCAATCCACTCTTGCCTTTTTTAAGAGCAACAGGAATATCTTGTACAATGGCAGCATAGTTAAGCAGTGGGATCGACTTAACCCCAATTATTTGCTGCAGGCATCTGATAAAGACTTTTCTAATAAATAGAGAACCTAATTTTAAAATAGTAGAATAAATGTCTAAAAGCTAACAAGCTGTGTGCTTTGCAGAATTACACAAATTAATTAAAATCCAATTTGCCTGGGCATTGCAGAACACAGGAAGGAAATTTGGTAACAATGCCTTGCATTCCAAATTAACTTTGAAAACAATCCTTGAGTTCATTCCTGCGGGTTGAATATTTGTGAGTTAGGTCAGTGTTGTGCTCGGTGCTGTCCTCAGGCCCTGGCTGGTCACTCACTGTGCCCTGTTCCTTGTTCCTTGTTCCCTGTGCCAGGAGTGCTGCCGGGCATGGCTCCCCCCATCGTGCCCATGATCCACCCGCAGGTGGCCATCGCCGCCTCCCCCTCGCTGGCCGGAGCCGCCGTCTCCGAGTGGACAGAGTACAAAACTGCCGATGGAAAGACCTACTACTACAACAACAGGACTCTGGAGTCCACGTGGGAAAAGCCCCAAGAACTGAAGGAGAAAGGTACCTAGGGGGGGTTTAACTGCTGCATTATTCTGGGAGCTGGGAGCGTGGCTCAGAGCATCGGCGGCTGTGCGTGAAAGTGCGAGCGGCAGCATTTCAATCCCTCATCTCCCTTAAGAATGCTTTGAAGTTCTGGTTGTAAGGATCCACATGGGCTGGTCTTCAGTCTGGAAGTTGCAGCATTTCCCACTGTACTGAGAGTGTTTGGTTCTAGAGTTGCTTCCAAATCCTGTGCCTAGGGCAAGTGCACGTTCCTGTGCCCATACCTCCCCTGCACACGTGTCAAGAAGGTTCCAGATATGGACAGAAAGTGAGCGGGATTGAGGGGAAGGTCAGTCATACTAAGGGCTGGAGACCAGGAAAAATTAAGATTGTTGTGCTGAATTTCAGATCTTGAAAAACTAAATATATAAATAGATTTGGAGTATGAAGTAAAATAATGACACCTCCCCCTGTCCACATCCCTGCGTTGTGTTCATGTAAATGCACATTAAATCCATGGGTGGTGTTACATGGAGGGAGATTGCTCTTGTATCTTAAATAAGGAGGAAGGGGCAAAGGTCCTATGGCTCTTACTCAGTTCATAAAGTCTTTTAAGAAAGAAAATCCAAACAGTAGTGCCTTTTACTGTCTCCTGAATTTTTCATTACAAGAAGTCTTTGTTTAGACAAATGCAGGACACTTGCACTATTGGTTCAATTAATGCCCATCTTCCTAATAAATCAGGTTGAATAATAGGTCTTTTTACTAAGGTGAAAGTGTCCAAGGCAGCAAATACTGATTTTGCTGAGAGAAGATTATGTCTTTTACACTTTTTGTAAATGAGTGCAGAGAAATCCCCAGGTGGTTCTGCACTGTCTTTGATTTTTATGTTTTTTTGTCCGCAGCATTTAAAATGTAAGTGATCTTGAGTGTTGCACTGTTGGTTGAGAATTATTATTGGTTTAGCATTTCTGTTAGTACCCTTCAGGCAGCCTTTTGGTGTAATAGCTGCCTCTCAAGATTTCATTTTCCAGTACCAAGTAGATCTTGGCACAGGAGACAACTACAACTTTATAAACAGACTCTGTAAAGCCCAAGAGAGACAGAGAGTGGTGAGAATATATTGAAAAGAAGCTTTGGGTTGGTGTTGTATTTGGAAAATTATACCCATAAAAAGAAATTTGTTGTGGTTCTACAATGGTTTCTTAATAATACTCAAGAAAACTATAATCTTTATTTAGAAAAAATGGAAGAGAAGGTCAAAGAGCCAATTAAAGAGCCCTCGGAGGAGCCTTTACCAATGGAGACAGAAGAAGAAGAGTCTAAAGAAGAACCTATAAAAGAACTGATAAAGGAGGTAAAAGACCTTGAACCTAAAAGCCAGTCTGATTTCTCACATTCCTCTGCTCTGGCTGCATCTTAGCCCAGGCAGGTTGGCAGGAATTATGGTTAATGCCAACTAATTCAAGTTCTTAAATTCCTGAGGGGATTTGAAAGCCTCTCTTTTTGGACTCAGATATTTCTTTCTTTAATTTTTTTACATAAGGAAAAAAGAACATTCAAAAGAAACATACGTGTCAGTTAAGAAGTTAGTAAGAGCATGGGACAGAGGTTAGCTTATTACACAGGTGTGGTGTTCTGTCACTGATTTTATGGTACTCAGAAAATGCAACTTGTCCTGAATGTCTGAAATATTTGATAGCTTTTTCTCTATTTCTTTGTTTCATTACTTTGAACAGTTTGACACAAAGCTCACATTTCCCCTGTGCTGTAACTGCTAGGCTGAGGAACATGAGGCTGTTAGGAACATGTCCTAGAATGGGCTGCAGTGTTTTCAGTAAACAAAAGTGACTTCTCCTTTTGGAGGTATTTTGCTGTGCTGAACAGCACAGTTTTTGGGGATGTGAAGGGGTGTTTAAATAAAAATCAAAGCTTTTATCCTGATTTCTGTGAACTTCAATGTGGTTTAACAGGCAAAACCAGAGAGTTCAGTTGCTGGCTTTTGCTGCCCCTCCACTCTGTTTATTTCTGAGGTAGTTACAAGTTTGCTGATTTCTGCTACACAGATTATTTCAGGTTTTCACTGTTCCTTACTGTGTGTCTCATTATCAATTAAACTAATTTTCAAAATAAATGAAAATTCCTGTGTCAGAAAATACACACCTGTATCCAGGCCCTCCTGGGTTTCCAGGATTCATGCAGATCTGGGAAGGTATTTAAGTAAGGTTTTGCCAAAAAGTTAATTAAAAGCTTAATCAGAAAGTTAATCAACTGTTAATTAAATGCTTAGAGGTTTTGGAATAGAGATTTTGGAGTAGCAGCTGTTGTTGCAATTCCAGTGCTTCTGTTGGTTGGAATGGATGAGGTGTCCTTGTGAGCTGCTGGTCAGTGTGGCTTCAGTAAAACAAGTGGGTTGCTTTGTAATAAATAATTGGCCACTGTCATTGCCTGATCCTCAAACTTGTTTTTCCTTGAGGAGCCGAAAGAGGAAGAAATGACAGAGGAAGAGAAGGCAGCTCAGAAGGCCAAGCCAGTGGCCACCACCCCAATTCCAGGCACTCCATGGTAGGTCACTGCTGCCACTGCTGCTGGGGGTTTGGAACAAGCGACAGTGTGTGCAGAGCGTGCTCTCAGTGTGCTGCCTGTTTAACTTCTCCATTGCTGTGTTTTCCCATCTGGCAGCAGAGGGAGGCAGGGTCCCAGCTGGGCAGTAGCGATGTCCGGCAGCGGTGCGGGCAGTGGGAACTGCCTGTGGCCATGGTGTTCGGTCTGTGGACACTGGCCAGTGCCCAGTGAGTGCAGGTAATGCCAGCCTTCCTTGCCCTCTGCAGGTGTGTGGTGTGGACGGGGGACGAGCGGGTGTTCTTCTACAACCCCACCACACGGCTCTCCATGTGGGACCGGCCCGACGACCTCATCGGCAGAGCTGACGTGGACAAAATCATCCAGGAGCCTCCTCACAAAAAGGGAATGGAAGAAGGAAAAAAACTTAGTAAGACCAATCTTATTGCCTTCTTAGGAAACATAAGTATGACTTACCTCTCTGCTTTCCAAAGCTTGTGACTTTTAAATAAGTGACAGAAATGTAAAGACATACTGAAAAGGTGGAATGCAGATTGCAGACTCCTTTGGGAAAAAGATAGCCCACTGAAGAAACTAGATACTAACAAGGTTAGTTGTTCTGCTAAACGCCAGCAGGTTGAAAAACCCCACAGTTTTTACTGCCTGAAAAAAGGGATTGTGTTTGTTTTGTAAGAAAGAGACCAGAAAATATTTATCATAATGTACAATCAGGTTCTCACAGAAGTGAAGTTAACTTTGAGATTACCAGTTGGAGTAGAGTTTGGAAATAGGTGCCAAGAGAGGATGTTCAAAAGGCTGCTGAGATGGGATTTCTCTCTGGCCTGGGTTCTAGGAAATGGTCCTGGGATGACATATTGACTTTGTAGTTGGCGGAGAGCAAAGTGCAAGTAATCAGGTAGCTCCAGATGTGCTTCACTAGTGTGTTTAGCCAGAGTTGTTTTCCCCTAAAAATAAGAGCTCAGTGTTTATCATTTCTAATTTCAAGGTGGCTGAAGTCCCCAGATTCCCATTGTGTTACTCTGAAAGTGACTGAGAGCCACATGACAGAGCACAATTGCTGCACATGTCCTTGGTTTGTGCATGAGTTTTCACTCATAAGTTTAAAAATTTTCATTGATAGAAAATCTGAAGTTTTATTGAAATCTGTTACAGTTAGAGAAGAGCATGAAGCTGCAGAGGAAGCGAATGAAGATGAGCCTATTAAAATAAAAAAGCGCAAGTAAGTTTTTGCTTTTTCAATACCAAGTGATCTGTGTAGGTGAAACAACTGAAGTTTGTTACTTGAGCTGTGTATGTTGTGTCCGGCGGGGTAGAATGGGAGCAGGCAGGGTTGATGAAGAGAGTCCTCAGCTTTCTGCTGCTCAGGTATTTGATATTTCCCTGAGATAGCTGAGGCCCATGCAGAGGGGAAATAGAATATGTTTTGGAAGTTATTTGAAATGGAAATAAATGGTCTAAGTTGGTGAATCCAAAGAATATTTTGAGTGTAGTATGTCTTAAGTAGCTTGCTTCTGTTGTTTGTTAATTTCTGGGCACAAGACTTCATTGTCAAAATATCCAACCCCCCAGATTTTCATAGTGGTTCCTCTATTTTCACTCTGTTACAAATGTTTACAAGTTTGGCTTATGTCTTTTGGTCTGGTTTGCCTTTTGGAATTGTTGTATGAGATACACGCTGCTTTAAGAGTTGTTTTACCGTGTTATTTGTTATTTACATTTAATGTTTGATATTTTTCAGGAAAGATGATATCAAAGACATTGACTCTGAGAAGGAGGCTGCTATGGAGGCTGAGATTAAAGCTGCTCGAGAGAGAGCCATTGTCCCACTGGAGGCTAGGATGAAGCAGTTCAAGGACATGCTGCTGGAAAGAGGGGTCAGAAACCTGTGTGTGTGAGGAGGGGGAGAGGGAGGGTAAAAAACCTGTGTGTGTGTGTGTGAGGAGGGGGAGAGGGAGGGTAAAAAACCTCTGTGTGTGTGAGGAGGGGGACAGGGAGGGTAAAAAACCTCTGTGTGTGTGAGGAGGGGGACAGGGAGGGTAAAAAACCTGTGTGTGTGTGTGAGGAGGGGGACAGGGAGGGTAAAAAACCTGTGTGTGTGTGAGGAGGGGGACAGGGAGGGTCAGATCCTTCCTCTGATCAATGAATGGTCTTGGTACAAGACTCCAAATTTCAAAGAAACACAAAATTACAGAAAAGTTTTGATTTCTGTGTTACTGAAATGACAGGGTCAAGACAGATACCTTCCTCCCCCAGTTTTTTCCCCAAATTAAGTAGTTAGCTAAGTGGGCATTGCCAGTGAAGATGAATAGGACACACGAACTGGACATGTTCTTAATGTTTTTGGAAATGTTCCTACTGAGAAAAGCAGCAACTTCCATTCTAGCCTGTACAATCTTATCCTTAAATGGGAGAGTTTTGGCTTTTAGTTAACTAAAGAAATCTACTTGATGCTAATCAATTTTGATAAATTAAGCAGGTTGAATATAAATGTGGATAGTGTAACTAAAAAATGGAAGTGGTTCCAGCTGCCTATGGAACACAGCTTCTTAAGGCTCTCTTTCTATGTACATTTTATTTTTAATGTCACAGCAGTAGTAAGTAAGTGTTTGTTATCCTTTAGTTTTCAGAGGAAATTGATGTTGAAATTTTCTATGACAGCCTCTGCCATCCATTAGTGATGAAAACTCCAGGATGAATTTCGTTCCCTCTTCATCCCATCTTAGTGTTTTCAAGGAAAACTGTACAACTGCTGTATAATTTGTATATTTGTCTTCATTTAATTAAAGGTCTCTGCCTTTTCAACATGGGAGAAGGAGCTGCACAAGATCGTGTTTGATCCTCGTTACTTGCTGCTCAACCCAAAAGAAAGGAAACAGGTAAAATAGTTAAAGTCACTTCCCATGCAGACACAGCAGCTCCAGGTTTATCTGAATCCTCAGTCTTTGTTTCTGCAAACCTTTCAGACTAATTAGTGCTGCAGGGGATTTTGTCATGATTAGGGTTTGCCTGGAAATGGAAGAAACCAGCAAGGGAAAGTGTTGATGGTCTTTATTTCCTGTGGTTGGAGGTCTCATATTTTAACACAGAGGAAGTTTTATGTCTGCAGAGCACTGCTGAAACCTGAGTGAAACAGTGACAGTCGTCAGTGTCTTGTCAGAGTATTGGCATAATAAGTAATCTAGCTATTTTCTTTTAAAAAGGTGTTTGGGGGGAAACCTAAAGTGCATTTTTATTGTTAAGCAAGTTCTCACTTCAGCAGCTTTTCTTTGAGTGAACGTAGGGAAATGGAAAGCTTCAAGAGCATGGGAAGTGTCTGAAAGATGGGACTCCGGAAAATGTTAACTGGAATGTGTGAGGAGCTTCTTCCCAGATCTCAGATGGTGTGTTAGGTACAGCACCCTGCATGTGCAGCAGCTTGGAGCATTTCCACATGGAAATGAAAAGTGGCTCTAAGATTTCTGCCTCTTCTGTGTTGATTCTGTGGTGAGAGGAAGGGAAACCAGAGAGAAGGAAAGAGATGAGATTTTTCGTGCCTTGTCCCTAGAGCTGCTGTGTGACACTCGTGTGTTTGCTGTGGGTGACTGGTGTTTCTGTAGGTGTTTGATCAGTATGTGAAAACCCGAGCAGAGGAGGAGCGCAAGGAGAAGAAAAATAAAATAATGCAGGCCAAGGAGGATTTCAAGAAAATGATGGAAGAAGCAAAGATTAATCCAAGGTAGGAGTTTCTTTGGGGTTCATGTGCAAAAGCTCTGCTGGGATGCAGCGTGTTGGGTGGCATTGGGTTAACCTCACTCAGAATGGGCAAAGAGAAGAAAAATTGTGAGATATTGTTGAAATCTTCCTTTGTGTGCTTGTTTTCACCTAATCCATGAAATAATAGAACTTGTGATTTACATATTTCAAGTTGAAGAAATCCTCAGCATGCTGCTTGGATTGTGAGAAAGGCCTCAGATCCACCACAACTTTCTTTAATAACCCTGTTTCTTCTTAGTAAGTCTTTGAGAAGTACTAGGGATGTTTCTTGGGTTTGGAGGGGGCTGTAGGGATGTTTTTCTTGTTACAAACGATGCCAGTGATGATACGATAAAATGTTCTTGTTGCTTTAATACAGCCCTGGTCACACCCCCTCACATTCAGACCCCTGGCAGAGTCAGAGCGAGGGGGTGACAGTGAATGTACGTTCAAGATTTCACTGCTGACTTTATTTGTTTCGCAGCTTCTGCACACAGAGGTCATGAGATACATGCTTATGTCACCTGATAAGCTCCAAGGTGTCCTCTTTCAGCATCTCTTGGCTCATCTGGCATTAATTCTTTCCCAGTGAAATAACAGCTCATTTGTTTCACTTCAGCTCAGTTTTTTCCAGGGACTCATTTTGGAAATTTGGTGACAGTACTGTGGTAACTTTTATATTGCTTCAGAGCTGACTGATAACGCAGTGGTAGGCTGGAAGACTGGAGGCATGGAAATACCTTAAGAAACTGTTATGTTAGCTTTAGTATCCTCAGCTTTCAGCATATCTTCAGTTTGATGTGTTGGGACTGATTCTTTACCTGATTATGGGCTGGGGTGGGAAAGAGAATTCCAGCTGAACTACTGTCTTGTTTAATCTTATCCTTTGTCTTCTGGTTTCAGTGTTTGTCTAAAGATATTGCTGTACTTCTGTGAGTGCCAGACTGGTTTTTTGTCATCCATCTCAGTCCAACATGCTCAAGAGTTTGTGTTCCACTTCACTTGAGCAGCTCTTGTTCTTCAATCTAGCTGTACATTCACTTTCTAATCCTTTTGAATAAGCTACCAAATTCTCTTCTTGTTTCAATTTACCCTACAGCAACAGTAGGCTGGATTTTCCAAGTCTAATTATTTCCATGCTGTGATGAAAACATTCGTATGATTATAAGTGTCTCACGTATTCTTGGGGCCAGATTTGCATCAGAGCTTGGAAAAAGCACAGTAGTGATTTTTTTCCGAGGTAAGTGGCAGTAATGTACCTACTGCACAGGTTGGAATCTGGCCCTGGAGGTGAGAGAACAGTCAGGGAAACGCTGTGGGATGAGGGGGTGAAAGCCCAGTGTTGCTACCTCTGCCCATGGTGTTTGAAGGGGTTCAGCCCTGAGTGCTCTGGCTCAGGCTCTGCAATGTGCACTGCGAGGGGCAGAGCTGGCACAGCCTGGTCTCTGGGGACTGCTGGCAAAGGCTGGCCTTCTTGGTGAACTCTTAGCATGGTTTGGCTGCAAGTGAATGCACCTGGGATTTTTGGTTTCACAGCTGTGAAATACCTGGACAGACTGGTGCCTGAACTGCTAACCCACAGAAAAGATAAAGAGTTTTGTAGACACCTGAGGTTTTTTTCATTTCTTCTCCTTGGTTGCACTGTAGTCTCTCTCTACGCCTGCCCCTTCTGCAGGTGGCTGTACCTGAACAAACCAAGTCTGTGACAAACACCTCTGTGTGAGTGCTGACTCCTTCTGTAGAGCTCATTGGTCGAGCAGCTCTGTAGTGAGACCATAGGATTTGCCTGTTGGGTTTTTGTCAGTTGTGCTCTGGCATGTACTGCAGCAGAGGAAACACCTCCTGCTGAACCTGCCTCACAGCCCAGACAGCTCTGCCAAATGAGTTCACTTGCCATTTTGTTGCAGAACTACTTTTAGTGAATTTGCAGCCAAGCATGCTAAAGACTCGAGGTTCAAGGCAATTGAAAAGATGAAAGATCGAGAGGCCTTGTTTAATGAGTTTATCACAGCGGCAAGAAAGAAGGAGAAGGAAGACTCGAAGACCAGGGGAGAGAAGGTAAGGGGACTCTTGAGTTCCAGCAGTGTGAGTGGTGTGAGTGAGATGGGACAGAGCCAGTGCTTGGCTTCCCTGAGCCTTCCCCAAGACTTTCCTAGAGCTCTTACAGGCAAACACTTCAGGGGTGTCCCCCTGGTCTTCCTGAACAGTTTCAAGTTTGCAGTCTACTGATTTTTAAAGTATTTAAAACTGAATTGTGTTCACCTGTGAAGCTGAGTTTGCTTTAACAACACTGTTTTTCAAAATTTACCCAAGCAGCAACATTATCTTCTTAACTGAAGTAATGCTTGATTTTTAAATATTTTTTTATTAAGTTATTTTATCCTGACACTTGAAAAGGCAAAGGAGTCTTACCCTGTTTGGCTGGAACCCCAAAGCTGGTCATTACCTCTGTGTTCCCTCAGTGGGGACAGCAGAACTTGCAATTCCCTGAGGATAGTCTCTTTTTAAGTCTCAAACAGTTCCCTTTCCATCTCACTGAGGCACTTAGGGAGGGACTTTTTAAGCTTTGAATAAGTAGATCTTGTGTGTAAACTGCCCATTATTAGATTTAAAGGTCAGCTGTTAGAGATGAAGGAACTCCCAGTGTCACCTGCCTGCACTGGCAGTGCTGGGGAGCAGCCCTGGAGATGGGCCAGCAGAACCCAGGGCCACCAAAATCCAGGGCCACCAAAATCCAGGGCCAGCAGTGGTGGGGAGCAGCAGAACCCAGGGCCAGCAGAACCCAGGGCCACCAAAATCCAGGGCCAGCAGTGGTGGGGAGCAGCAGAACCCGGGGCCACCAGAACCTGGGGCCGCTTACTGCCACGTCCCTGTGTGTGTGTGAGTGGAGAAGGTCACCTCTGAAGGCCAATCATTTTGGACATGTGGAAGTCTGCAGTTTTTGTTATGTAGTGTGAAGTTATTGATTGCAGATTTCCTTACAAGGAATACTTGCAGGAGAGAGAAATGCTGGGGTACAAGTCAGATCTGGGGACAGTTTCATTCTTTAAGAAGCTTTGCATATTTTTAAAATCTGGGTGACCTGGTATAATTTGATTCTGTACTTGATTTTCTCAAACATTGCCTTATTGCTGCTGTTTTCCATGAATGATTGTGCTTTCAGAGGGGAGCCGATATAGTTCAAGACTAGATTTTGCATACTGCAGTTTGATTTTGAATATGGAATTTTAAAGCATTTTTGCAGCTTAATAGTGCAGTTGAAGACTTTAAAGAATAAATACTAGTTTTGTTGTTGCATGATTGTTCTAAAGTTGAAAAGTTAAAAGAAGAGATTGTATTTGTTTGCTTTGAATAATGTTTTTTTTTTCTCCAAAAGCCTTTTGTAACCATTTTATGTATTCTGTTTTATAACAAGTGGATAGACTTTACAGTTATGTGCTGTGCGGCCTGTCAATCAGTTCAGTCTGACAGCTGTCAATCACTGACACGCAAATATTATGGGATTCCCTAGTGAGGAAAGCATTGGTATCTCTGTGTGGTGACTTTAGCCTCCCGCAGTTCCGGTACTTTACATTTTTTTAGTTTTTTTCCTTGTGAAGTGATGAGAGTTGTACCTGCAATGTGTTAACTGCCAAAAAAAAAAAAAAAAAAAAAANCCTTATTTTCCTTTGATTTTGATAGTGCTTAAAACATAAAAGAAAATTTAAGGCATTTAACCTGAAGCTTTCTCAGTCTGTCCAAAATCTTTACTTAGGGAGAATCAACTTTACAGAAATCTTTAACGTAAGGGTTTTAGATTATATATGTAATGTTTGATTTTTCATGATGGGGTTATGGCTTATGGGATGGAGCAGCCAGCTTTTGCAGTGGCTGGCTTTATTCCTGTGCCTGATTTCAGTGAGTAAATCCCATGCCAGCACTTCAGAGAGGAGCAGGGGGGTTAAGGACAACAGGGAAGGCTCTGTGGGCAGGTGGTGGTGCCCAGGCTGCTCCTTTTGCCGTGTCCTGGTGAGCTGTGTGAGCTGTCCCCAGCCTGGCTGGGGTGTTGGGCTGCAGAGCCTGCCCTGGTGGCTGTCCCCAGCCAGAGCTCTGTGACACTGCCCTTGGTCCCTGTGTGCAGGCACACACTCGCTCCCTACAGCTGGCACCTGGACACGTTACTGCTCAGTGAGATGCTTTACACTCAATTATTTGGGACATTTACACCTTCTATTTAAAATTTGAAATGGGCTGGCAACGCCTGTGCTGTGCACAGGGCATGGGGGTGAAGTGCAAACAGCTCCAGAGCAGCAGCCTGAAGCGCTGCTGTTTTCCCTGGGGAGGGAATTGGCTGTGCCCTCCTGTCCCCTGCCCAGAGGGGAGCTGGCAAGGCTGCAGCTGGGCAGGAGGGATCCAGGGGTGAGGGGAGCCCCTGGGCACCACACAGCTGCGAGGAGCTGCCAGGAGATGGAGAGGAGCCCCTGGCAGCTCCTGCAGGAGCCTTTTGCTGCTCGTGGTGGTGGCCTTGGGTGAAGCTGTGTGTGGCAGCTGGTGGCACTGCTCCTGCCACCTCATCCTGTGGAACACACACAGGTGATTGTGCAAGAGCCTGGGGATACCCTTACCTTAGAGACTTCTGTAGTAACAGCTGGGGACTGTTTGGTTTCTAACAAATATTTCAAATGCCATGGCTTAGAAAGCTTCATATTTTGAAACTGCATGCATGTTTTATGATGTTTTGAAACAACAGTCTTAATTTTACAATGAATAAACAGTTTGCTTAGCATTTTGTTGAGCTCCTTTAAGATAAAGCAGTAGCACTGTAGCTGTAGCACAACATCCCACTGGCACTAGGGGGCTGGTTCCTGATCTCTGCTTTACTGTCTTAGTCTCCTTTGGTATAGTAAAGAAGCCATAGAGCCTTTTACGTTTATATGTTCATATTTTGAAGAGCTAAAAGTATTGATGGGCAAGGCTGCAGAATGTTTGTGCTGATCTTCATTCCATTACTAAACACATTTTAGGGGGTGAGGATGTGCCAGGTCTCTGGCAAGCTGGAGCCTGCTCTGTCTGTGCTCCCTTCCCTGAGGAGCCTCAGTGTTCTGCAGCTAAACTGCTTCTCCTGCTGCCCCTTTTTTAAGGGATGAGGAGGGGACACAAGTGTCAGCCAGTCCTCCTCCTGGATTCTGGGGTTTAATCCATGTGCCATAAAGCTGTGTGGAGCTGTGGCCTGGCAGGGTGTGGGGTGCTGTGGAGGCAGAACCTTTTGCCCTGCCCTGGAGCATCCCTGGCCCAGCGAGCAGGGCAGCCCAGGAATGGGGGTGACCTAAGAGCTGGAGTGCAGTGGGAGCAGGGACATCATCTTCCCCAGAAATCAAGCTGTCTAACAAAGGCACAGTAGTTGCCCTTCAGCTGCTGGTTCTGGGACTCTGGATGAAAACATGTTGCTCATTGTATTGAAATAAAACCTGCTGGGATTGATCCTCTGCCAGCCCTTGCAATGGCTGTGACAGAAACATGACATGCCATTTCCAACTGACAAAGTAGACTAAAACAGTTCCTTTAAACTTTTATGTAAATGTGCATGTCCATCTTAAATATAATTTTCTTAGTCACCCTATGTGGGTAATTCTTTATTGGTTAGATCCATCTTAAGACATGGCTCTTTGTTGGCATATCCAAGCATTTACCCCGATAATTGTACGCCTGGAGAATAAATCCATGAACACCTGATTTCTCTAAACCCTCTTTCAAGCTGCATGGCTTCTGGAGTACTGATATGCAAAATGCTATTATGCAGCATCAGTAACTTGTTAATTTGGCATATATAAAAGCTCAAAACCAAACTCAAATTGGAGTAAAATAATAAAGAGTGTATTGGTGGATCATTCTTTATAAGAGTTCATCTTAGATGTAGCAGATCGCCTAAATGTATCTGCTTTGGCAAAATTGTCTGAAGGAGCAGTGAATTTGGGCTGCAGTTATGACTAAATTGAGTTTTAGAGATTGCTCTAAATTGCTATGGTGTGTAATGTTAATGTGATCCCTCTGATGAAGGTAAGTCAGTTCCTTTTATCATAAGAGCAAACTGTGGGATATTAAAGAGTCTTTCTCAAGTGTTGTCTTTCTGTTTCTGTGTGTGTAACAGATCAAAATGGACTTCTTTGAGCTGCTGGCAAACCACCACCTGGATAGTCAGTCTCGCTGGAGCAAAGTGAAGGACAAAGTGGAGACTGACCCGCGGTACAAGGCGGTGGACAGCTCCTCACAGAGGGAGGACCTGTTCAAGCAGTACATCGAGAAAATAGCCAAGGTGGGTGGGAGCACTGGGGCTGTGCCTCTGCTGTGCTGTGGGCAGGCTGCTCTGTGTTGAGGAGAATTCCATCATTCCATACCACAGTTACTCTAGGAGTACCCCAGAATGGCAGCTTGGAACTTAGAGTTCTGTCCCTGGTGGGATGTTTGTGGGACCTGTGTGCATGCACACACACAAATCTGGGAGAAGTTATGCCTCAAAGATTCCTGTGAAATCACTGGTGCTGACTAAAAATGACTGTAAAACTGCAGCAGCTATGGACACCACATGGATTACTTCCTCCTCAGATGGGCTGCATTTCCTTTGCTGGGATTTTCCCTATCAGCTGAGCTTCCTTCAGGGATGTGTGTTCATACCCAGCTCCTTCACTGCTGCTTCTCTCTTAATCCAATGTTCCTGCCTTTCTCTTCCAGGCAGTTAATGGTTGAGAATGTAGAACTGGGCCAGCACACGGTGATCCCCTTGGCCTCCCTTATTTGGAGTCTGTCACTGAATACAGCTTTGGGAGTGGCCAAACTTGTCTCTCCTGTCTAATGCTTCAGCATGGCTCTTGAAGCAAAATTCTGTAATCCATAGATCTCTAATCCCTTTAAAGAGTTTTGTTCTGAGCTGCCTTTAGTTTGATAGCCCTTTAATTGTCTCTGTAATGAAAAGTGTCACTTCTATTGAGGAAAGGTTGTTGGTGAATTTCAGAATTTGGATTCTGAGAAGGAGAAGGAGCTGGAGCGGCAGGCGCGCATCGAGGCGAGCCTGCGGGAGCGCGAGCGCGAGGTGCAGAAAGCGCGCTCGGAGCAGACCAAGGAGATCGACCGCGAGCGCGAGCAGCACAAACGGGAGGAGGCCATCCAGAACTTCAAAGCACTGCTCTCAGACATGGTGAGGCACTGCCAGGAGCCTTGGCTCCTCAGGGCAGCCTTCAGCTGCTGGCTGCTCGCTGGAAAAACCTTTTGGCATTGGAGTTCTGCTCCAAGAGGTGAAATCCCTCTGGTTTTGCCCTGGTGGGAAGGGAAGGCTGTTTAGGGTTTATTTAGGGTTCTCATCCTGAGGGTGCTCTCTGGGCTAGAAGCAGGTCACTGCAGAGGTCCTGGTGTCTCTGGAAATAGAGATCTCCAAGGCTGCCTTTCCAAGCACTCTGCTGAACACAGGGTGGTGCACACAGAGCAGGAGGGAAAGGAGGGTGCTTGGATTTACTGGCTTTGGGAATGTTCAGCCAGGCCACTGGGACATCTCTGCTCCAAACCAGTGCAGAGGGATTCCATCTGCCACTGCCTGCTCAGTGTTTGTGGGGAACCTGCTACCAACTCTTCTTAAAAGCTGAGGGTTTATCTCCTATTCTAACCTTAACTTTAAACGAGATAAAAAATAAGCGTTTAATAATGATCAGTGAGCTGTGGAAAAAGTGGTTTAAAAGGACTCGTGTTTGCCCTAGGTGCGTTCCTCCGACGTGTCCTGGTCTGACACCAGGAGGACTCTGCGCAAAGATCACCGCTGGGAGTCGGGCTCCCTGCTCGAGAGGGAGGAGAAGGAGAAGCTCTTCAACGAGCACATCGAGGCACTTACCAAAAAGAAGAGGGAGCATTTCCGGCAACTTCTGGATGAAACTTCAGCGGTGAGAGCTGTTGATGTTCTGATTGACAATCTTTGCAGCCCACTGGGGTTCCTCTTTTTCTGTTTTTCAGTCCCACAGTCTGATTGGTTTGGTTTTATTTCCACAACCTCTTTGCTTCACCACTCTCTTTTCTCCTTCATAACAAAATTTGTGCATTACATTTCCTTACCTGTTTATCTGGAGTTTTGCTTTGATTCAACATACCATTAATTTACATATGAACTTCTGATCAGTGATCTTTTCATCTTCTTTTTCTTTCTTCAGTGCTGCATTATTTGATCCTCTTCACTGTCTGTCTCAGATATTCAGATATTCAGGGTGTTTGCCTTMGTGGCCATCAGTGTGGTCTTAGTTCATCTGTTCTGATGTTCTGCTGCTGAACCTGAACTTTTACYCTGCTCATGCTGTGGAATGTGTCCCTGATTCTTTGCATTGGGGGTTTAGTGAGATTTCCTCTCTTTTAGTTCTCTGCCAGCTTCAGGCAGCTTTCATTTAACCTGAAGGTTTTTACCTGATTTTTAATGCATTAATTATTTTAGTTTAGAGACAAGTTTTCTGCAGGTAACTTTAATACACTATACATAATTATACTGGAAAAATACTTTGGAAAGTAAATGATATTTGGAGGACCTTGGTTTGAAAATGCCATCTCAAAATATAAAAGAAGAGTCACTATGTAAAATCAGCTCATAATAAAATACAACTGTAGTATTATAAGTAATCAGAACCCAGCACTGAAGAGCAAGTTCATCACTGGACTTGGGATATATTTAAAGGCTTCAGAGGTTAGTAGTGTTTGCATTCCATATTCTAATTTACATTGAATTTAATTATTTTTGCTTCTTTTGAAAGATAACTTTAACATCAACGTGGAAGGAAGTGAAAAAAATCATTAAAGAAGATCCAAGGTGCATTAAGTTCTCTTCAAGTGACAGGGTGAGTGTTTTGCATCGCTCTTGCCAACTTCCAGTCTGGTGCAGGGTGCAGAGAAGGGAGTTGGTGGCTGCTGCAGTGGGTTCAGCTCTGTTCACCAGGACACAGGTGTTAGTAGTTAAATACGATTTTTAAAAAATTAAAAATGTAGACGGTAAGGAAAAGTACAGTTAACATGTAATTACTGCTGGTGTTCAGTGTGTTGTGGTACTGGAGCTGCACTCAGTGGGCCGTGTTTATCTTTCATCTTTCAGAAAAAGCAAAGGGAGTTTGAGGAATACATCCGGGACAAATACATCACTGCCAAAGCCGACTTCCGGACGCTGCTCAAGGAGACCAAATTCATCACGTACAGGTGGGGAGTGCCCTGCCAGTGCAGGCCTTGCCTTTTGTTCTGCTTTGCCACACAGGCAGCAGCAAACCGATGTCTGCTTTTTCCTGGCTGATGACTGTTACTAAATCTTTCGTGGTACTAAATTAACACAGCACAATGTAGGCCCGGGCCTGTGTTGGCAGTGCCCAGTGCCCAGAGCAGTGCCCAGTGCCCAGTGCCAGGCTAACGTGGCTTCTCTCCAGCTCAGCTGCTGGCCGAGGCCCCGCAGCCTGCCCTGGCTCCCTGTGCTTGCCCAGGGCTCCTGCCTCCAGGGCTGTTCTCACGCTTGCTTTCAGATCCAAAAAGCTGATCCAGGAGTCGGATCAGCACCTGAAGGACGTGGAGAAGATCCTGCAGAACGACAAGCGGTACCTGGTGCTGGACTGCGTGCCCGAGGAGCGGCGCAAGCTCATCGTGTCCTACGTGGATGACCTGGACCGGCGCGGGCCCCCCCCGCCCCCCACGGCCTCCGAGCCCACGCGCAGAACCACCAAGTAACCGCTGATGCTCCTGGCCCGGGGCTGGCTGTTCACCCAAACGCTTGCATGAGCCATCTGTCAGGTTACACACATCCATTGCCGTGAATATATCCAAACATCTGAGCAGCAGAGGCAGGAGCAGCATTAGTGAACATGAAGTGATCTCTGGGGGGAACCCAACAACATAAACCCACATTAAAGATATTTATGAGTTAATTGGAGCATGACTGACAAATCCCAGGGTGTGGGCTGTCTGGTGCCTGTGGCTCTCAGGGTGGTGTGAGTGAGGTGTGGGTGTCTGGTACCTGGGGCTTTCCTCTCAGCAGTGTCCTACCTGTGAGTCCCAAGGGTGATCCTGGGGCGCTCTGAGCGTGTCCTACGTGTGTGCCACCAGCTCAGTGCAGGAGGAGGTGACACGCTCTGCTGGCTGAAATTACTGATCACTGACAGCCCCCTCTGCAAACACCAGCCCCAGTTCTCTGCTTCCACCCTTGGGAATGGAACTAAATCTGTTAGAGCCAGGCTTAGAGCTGAGTGGAGAGCAGGGACTTGGAGGCCAGACCAGGTTTATTCACAGGCTGCTCTGTTCCTGCCCCCAGCCATCGATTTGCAGCAGTCAGGTTGCTCTGCCCAAGTGAAGTTCTGTCTGATGAGTTTTGCTCGAAGCTGGAAATCCCAGAGGTGACCGAGCAGGCCAGGACGGTTGTATAAACACATTTTTATTTACAATAAAGTGATCTTTACATACTTCTGGATTAGACTGTGCATACCCCCTCTGGGCAATTCTTGTAAACTATACTCCTGTTTTGAATGTTAAACTTGTGTTTCTAAAGTTTAATTTTGAAATGTTGGGATTGTTCAGTTTATGTATTTGAACTACAATAAACCAACCCTTTTTATATATGGATTGTACAGGCCTAATCCCGATTTCTGTTGGATTTTGTTGGACTTGTGAATTTATGAGTAAAGCCAACGACTGAAGTGATCCTGCCTACATTCTTGGCTGTGCTGGGCAGAACAGGGCCTGTGCCACTGAGCAGTGTGGGGTCAAGGGGGCTGAGCAGAATGATTTCCCAGTGTAGCTCTTTGGTCTGTTGCTTAAACATGAGCTGGCAGTGCTTACAGAGCTGGTTTCTTTCTGCTGCTTGTGTTTACACGTGTCTCTTGCTCTTAGAGGACAAGGGGAAGGAGTCCCTTCTTCCCTCACCCTGACAAGTGATTTCTTGTCATCAGTTGGTGTTGGTGGCCGGGGTCAGGACGTGCAGGCTGAGAGAGAGGGGTTGTTTGACAAAGATTGTCAAGTCCTTGTGTGACAAAGATTGTCAAGTCCCTCCCCTCCTGGTGTCTGCCCCTTCCATTGGTGTGGGGGTATCCAAATCATCTGGAACCAGTGTTGGTTGATGCCTTTGCTGGGAGGGGGGTGATGAGGATTGCAGCTGGCTAACACCAAAAGTGTGAGAGCCTGTGGGACGTGGAGCTCCCACCCAGAGAGCACAACCACAACTGGCCAGGGAGGTTTGCAGGGCTGGGGGAGACCTGGCTGGGATGTGGGACAATCTCCCTGGCACAGGGTGGGCACAGGGGCACCCCACATCTGCCCCTCCAGCTGCACAGTACCCTCAGGTGTGGCCTTGGCCGTGTCTGGGACAGGTGGTGCCCAGAGCAGGACCCTGCTGGGAGCTGTGTCCCTGTGCCACTCCCTGGATTTCCTCTTGCTCAGCACAGCCTGGTGGGAAGCTGTGTGTTTGTTATGGCTGGTTTAGAATGCCATGAACTTGCTCATTAATAAGATGACTATTAATTTTAATGGATCTGGTTTATGGAGACCAGATGCTCATAAAGACTTATTTATTTGCTTATTGTGTGGATAAAGCAATCATGCCCACGTCCAGGGCTCCTGGCTGGGGGTGCTGCTGGTGGAGCACTCACAGCAGGGCAGAGGCTGAATCCAAGCAAGCTTAAGAAATAAAGAAGCTGCACTTTTGAAAAAAGCTGAACTAAGTTCTGCCTTGTAGAACTACCAGATCCAGCAGCCCAGAATGCGCCACACCCGATGGAGCAGAGCCAGGGCCAGGTTCTTGCTGCTCCTGTTGAATAAGGTGCTGCAGCTAATGTGAAGGTAAATGAGTGAGGAACATCTCCCTGACTGCACAGTCCGTGCCCTGCAGCTGCTAATTAAGGGCTGCTGTTCGAACTCATCAGCTGGAGCACCCAGAATTGGGGCAGGAACTGGGGAGGGGTTGGTAGATCTTTCCAGGGCTCTATCAGGCGCCGAGGTTCCTGTGAGGTGGCGTTCCTGCAGGTGCTCCCACATTGCACACTGACCCACTGTCCCCATCCTCAGAGGGACCCAGAATCCCCAGGGGACCCTCTGGTCACTCCTCATCAGCACAGCCCTGGCAGCCACCCCCAGCCCAGGAGCTTCTGACACTGCACGTGGAGCGCGAGGCACAAGAGGCAGGGACTGCACACAGACACGTTTGGGACAACTTTACTGACACTGCAGCACAGGCTTTCCTTACAGGACCAAAAAGGAGCATTTTCTTATAAAATGGTTCGTTTACTCTTGCTACTTTATTTTACCATTTCCTTTTTTAAAAAAGTTACTCCTGAAAGCTATCCCTTGGAATAAATCCGTACTCCAGTGCACTTTGTTCTTCCCTTGGAATGGCTGCTCTGGAGGTGGAACAGGGGTCCCACCCTCCAAGCAGCTCCTGGTTTTGCGCACAGTCCGTGAGCTCTGGGGTGTGCAGCAGTTCCTCTCCTGCTCGGGACGAGCCGTGATCCTCGTGGTCAGAGGGGCTGTCCCAGGGACACCTGAAGGCCGTGGGTGCTGGGGGTGCCAGCTGCCCCCTCGGGGATGGCAACGGGGTCACCCCATGGAGCCACTGCTGAATTTTGTAATGGACTTCATTTGCTTCTTGCTGCAGGAGCAGTTTTCAGATTTACAGAAAATCCAGTTTTGTTATTGAACAGTTGCTCAAGTAAAGAAGGACCTGACCAATCTGTAGAGTAGAAAGAGGCAGCCTCGCCATGCAAAGAGAAAGAGTTACTGGTTTTATTATTATTATCATTGTTATTATAATGTAGGACTGCAGACAGCCTCTCTCTGACACAGTCAGGGGCTAACAGCAATGTACAGTTGGATTCTTTTTTAGGTCATAAATTAGCAACTTATACTTTATCTTTAAAAAAATTGAATAAATAAATAAATTAATTAAAAAAGAGAGAAAGAGAGAGAAAGAGAGAGAGAGTCAGTCACAACATGCAAGAGCTCACAACAGAATGAGAAAAATGACCAAAGCAAAGCCCAGAACTGCAGCAGAGCCCAGGGTTGGTTTGGTTTGCGATCAATGCAGGTCGGAAGCATTGTTTATAAAGGTATTTCATATACCAAAGAAGGCACCACAGTATCTACAAAGCCAAATCCTCAGGAGGGTTCTGGGGGCTGGGGGAGCAACCTGGCTGGAGCAGACACATCTGGAGGTGCAACACGTACCCCCCGCCCCAAGCTTGTCCATTGCAAAACTGAACTTTTCCATTTTACGTTTGGTTTTGCTGTCTCTGTTGGTAAAACACAAAATAGTTGTAATAAAAAGACAAACGTGGAAAATGGCAAAGGGAGGCAACATTCCAGTCTTCAACACAACAGGTGGAGTATTTCTGGGATCAGGATGAAAGCAATTGGGGTGGGACCACTGCCACCAGAGCTGGCCAGAGCCCACGGTGTGTCACCACATCAATCCCTTCCCCAGCTGACAGCCCCTCCATCACCTCCTCAGCCTGGGCAGAGGGCCACTGCCACCCCAGCACTGCCTGGGGTCACGGGACAGCCAGGTCTGGCATCTTCACACTGCCCTGAAAGAAGTCTCAGCTCTCCCTGTGTAAATCTGGTGTGTGGGGAGTGCCCCCAGTGGCCCCTGGGCCAGGGTGCCCAGTGCTCCTCTGCACAACCATGATCTGCAGAGCAGGAACTGAACAAAGGACAGGAAGGGAAGGAAAAGAAAGAAAGAAAAGAAAGAGGAAAGAAAGGAAATGGAGGAAGAAAGGAAGAAAGCAAGAAAGGAAGAAAGCAAGAAAGGAAGAAAGGAAGAAAGTAAAAAAGGAAGAAAGTAAAAAAGAAAGAAAGAAAAGGAACAGTTGAAACCTTGTGTTTACTGGTATCAGTACATGAGACTCCTAAAGAACACCTGGCCCTCCTAGTTAACCTTGTCCTGGAATATGTACAGGTTGTTTGTAGCTGCCACAGCAATGATGTTCTCGGAGGGGTGCCAAGCTGTGTGCAGGATCTTTTTGCTAAAGTCCAGACTGTCCACGCTGATCTCATCTTTCCTGCGCTTCCCACCCACGCAGACCTTGCGGGGTTTGAGGATGGCGCGGGGTTTGCTGTTCTCCCGCGACGCCTCCAGCGTCACATCGCGCTTGGTGTTGCGGTCGAACATGCGGAAGAAGTTGTTGTAGGAGCCGGTCATGATGACACTGTAACGGGGAAGGACAGAGGATTTTCACACCTTTTCAGAGGCAAACCACTGGTGACCAGAGGCAGACAACATTCAGAGGCATGATGAGATTCGGGCGTGCACTGGAATTTCTCTCAGGCCCAGTTAAGCCTTGTCAGTTCTCTCTGATGGCTCAGACAAAAACCATGACAGCCCTGCCAGGGGCTCACACACTTCCTGCCACCCAGCTCCATGTAAGTAACACCTGGATACTCATTATCTCCAGATTCTGGCAATCTGGAGCTAAACCCATCACACATTCCTCCAGGCAGAACTGATTCTGTCCAGGAGAGAGCGGGACCCTCACCCATCCCCACCTGTGTACAGGCTGCAGGTGGTCCCTGCTGCACCCCTCCAGACCCCACACCCAGCCAAAGGCCAGCCCAAAGCGAGCACCCCTGGGCTGAAGGCAGCACCACATGCTCACCTGTCGGAGCCGTTCCAGACACACTCGAACTTGTCAAAGATGCAGTCGTTCTCGTAGAGCGAGCAGAGCTTGCTCCGCAGGTAGTCATGGACCTGCCGGAGGGAGGGAAAGGGTGAGGCCCCCGCACTGACCAGCACGGCCCCGGCACTGCAGACCAGCACAGCCCGGGCACTGGCAGGAGCCCAAAGCAAGAGCGTGGCTCAGGAAGGAGCTCAGTGGGTGCCCGGCTGCTCCATGCACCTGGCTGTGCCACACTCACCTGGTAGGTCTCAATGGGCCGGTTCTCCATGTTCAAGTCCCACACCTTGACAGTGAGGTAGTCCCGGGTCATGATGTACCTTCCACTGTGGCTGAATTTGACATCAGAGATTGAGGAGATGATCTCAGAAAAAAATGACCGGTTACTTGGGTCTTCAGGCTCTTCAAAAACTGTGCAAGAGAGAACAGCCCCAGCATCAGCTGAGGTGGGAGCTCCCTGATCTCAGGCCAGGGACCTGCCACCCTGTCCTGGCACCACAGGAAGCTTCTGGGAGAGAGCACTCGCATGATGCTGTTCCCAGCAGCCACATGTGTTCAGGTTTATCACCCTCTCACCAAGTCCTGGAGCTCCAGTATAATGGGGAAAGTGCCCATATAAATGATCTCTACAAAGCAGAAAAGGCACTGCCCACAGCAGGACCCAGAGCTGTGGGGCCCTTTCATCACCGGCAGAAACCTGGAGGCTTTTTCCATATAAAAAGCAATAGCAACAAGAAAAGACAAAGCTCTCAGGCAGGCAGAAAGCAGCTGAGCCCAGGCTGTGTCCGTGCTGCTCACAGAGGTCAGCCATGAGGCTCTGAGGGCTCTGGGAGCCTCTGGCCATGAGCGCCAGGGCTGTGGCCACCTGCTCTGCTGTGGGACTCTGGACCCTGCTCGCTCCCTGCCCTGGCAGCAGCAGGCTCTGCTGGCACAGAGGGTCTCTCTGGGTCCCAGCACAGAGGCAGGGCCATGCCAGGCTCCCAGCACACACAGAACATGGGGGAGATGCCAGGAGCGGGGTCCCAGCACACAGCTGGTGCTCCCCAGTCCCTGAGTGGGTCTGGGAGCCAAAGCCAGTGGCCAGGCAGGCCAGGGGCTCAGGGCAGCTATTTTTGCTTTGGCCTGAAGGCTTTTGTGTGGCTTTGCTCCTGCTGCAGAAGCAGATCTGGGCTGCTGAGCTCATGGAAAGGATTTCTGAGCACTAATTCTCTCTTACACAACAAACCTACTTTCCCTGGCACTGAGCGGGCGCTGCCCTGCCCGTCCCAGCTCCTTGTGCCAGCTCCCTCCTTCCGCAGCAGCCTCCCAGCTCCGGGCACGGGCAGCCCTGAGCCCTGGCACGGCCCTGCAGGCGAGGGCGGGTGGCCATGGGGATCACAGGGACAAGGGAACGAGCCTTGAGACTTGAGCCCTGAGCCCTGAGCCCTGGCATGGCCCTGCAGGCAAGGGCGGGTGGCCATGGGGATCACAGGGAGATGGGAACAAGCCCTGAGCCCTGCCATGGTGCTACAGGCGAGGGTGGGTGGCCATGGGGATCACAGCCTGGCACTCAGGGAGAAGGGAAGGAGGCCCTGTGGCACAGCCAGGCCCAGGCAGGTCCCTGCTCTCCCCTCTCTGTCCCCTCTGTCCCCTCTCTGTCCCCTCAGCCCTGTGTGGCACAGCCAGGCCCAGGCNGGTCCCTGCACTCCTCTCTCTGTCCCCTCTCTGTCCCCTCAGCCCAGGGCCCTGGGCACACTCACACTTGGCGTGGCGGTCGCACAGCGCGGCCGTGCGCATGTCGCACAGGCGGATGGTGCCCTTGCTGCTGCTGTACACGAAGGTGTTGCAGTGGTGCGGGTGGAACTCGGCTGCCGTGATCACCTCCGTCAGCTCCTCCATGTTGGCCGGTTTGATGTCCACGATGTCTGGCAGGGTGAGTCAAGGAGCCCACGCCGCCCAGCCCAGGTCCTGCTGCTGTCTCTGGCACTGTTCCCCTCACATGGCAGCCGTGTGCTCTGGGCTGGCACCACCAGAACCGGGCAGAACCGCAGCACGGAGCGGGACCAGCCCGCACCAGCAGGGTCCAGCGTGGCTTTGCTGGGAACCCCAGCTCTGGTACCAGGGCTGAAAACCCTGTGGGGCATGAGACTGCTCTGCCCACCCACCCCAGCCCTCAGAAATGTCTTTTAGTCTTCTTTTAGTCTAACACTGTGGCATGGCGAGTAGCCATACTGAAAAGAGCAGTGGCAGCAAAGCCCAGAGCACAGCAAACAGCAGAAAAGCCCTGTGTAAGTCCCTGAGGCCATGTGAACCCCCTGAGGTTTGACACACTTCTCCTCACCCTCATCCTTCCACAGCCCTGCTCTCTGCAGCCGCTCAGAGCTCCCACAGCCACACGCCTGTGGCTGCTGAAATCCTCTCCATCTGCCTAAATCATGCCCCAGGGATTTCTCAGCAGGAAACACCACGTAAATACCACCGATGATTTGTGCCCTGTTTATTATTTCCAATGTGGCTGTTACAAGCGTGACTGTCACAACCTCATTTGTGGAGGTGACTGGCAGCCTGTCACCCGCGGAGGGATGTCACAGGGACTGCACCATCAGTGCTCCCATCTTCCCCAAGGCATCTGTCTCCTCCATCACCTGCAGAACCCCCTGTGTGCCTGCCCCACCAGAGCCTGCAGGCAAATTCAGAAACGTGTCACCCACACATCGGGTGACAGCAGCAGCGGTGGCAGTGCCAGCAGTGGTGGCAGTGCCAGCTGAGCCCTGTGCTGTGCAGGGAGTGGCTCCATGTGAGTGCTGGGTGCCTCCTCTGGACATAGCCTGGCACAGATGACAGGCAGCGCCTTCAGAAAGGCACATGGACCTGGGGACATCAGTGCCCTGCGGTCAGGGGCACAGCAGGCAGCTCTGTTTCACACCCTGAGCTGCTGCCAGCTTTGCCAGACGGGTGAAGCTCCTGCAGCGAGGCACCACAGCCAGATATGGGGCTCAGCTGCTGCTCCATCCCCATCCCCACAGGCATGGGCACAGCCCAGCTGCTTCCCTTGGGGCTGCACCTCACTGGCACCCAGGGCTGTCCCCAGAGCCACAGACACCAAAGGATACTAAAACTCTGATTTGTGATTTCAAAGTTCCACAGGTTTATCCTCAGGTCATCTGCGGACATGTAGGTCTCGTAGTCGCTGTTGACAGAGATGGAGTTGATGTGGTAGGTGTGTGCGTTGGCAAACACCCTGCGGGGAGTGGCCTCCACCATCAGGTCCATGGGCCGCAGCACGGGCACCTGCAGGGTCAGGAGCAGAGCATCAGGGACAGGGACAGGCTCCAGACCCACAGCAGACCCAGGGACAGGCTCCAGACCCACGGCAGCCCCAGGTGGGGGATCCCCTCACAGGGTCCCACAGAGCTCTGCCAGTGCTGCTGCCCACCCACCCCTAACAGAAAAGCATAATGCTTTCCCAAGGACAAGAAGGACAGAAGGACAAGCAGACACAAAATTCTGACATCTAAGCAGACATCTAATTTTTTCTTTAAACTTTTTTGCATTGTCTCACAGTAAAGTAAGAGATGAGAAGGGACAGAGTACGGGACACACAGACAGGGACAGAGAGAAGGACCAGGAACAGAACTGTGGGTGTTTGCCTTTAGAAAAATCAGCATAACCCAGTGGGGAGTGGGGAGATGCAGAGCAGACCACGTGTGTGAGGAATGGGGTCAGTAATAACTTTGGATTCAGTGCTCTAAAGGCAATTCAATACTCCAGGAGCATACCAGCCCATGTTCCTGCTCAGCAGTGAGCTGTTTCCTCCAGCTACCCCATTACTTGTGTTATCTGTGTGCTGCCTGAAGAGATTTCCTTGGCTGCAGAGGTGGGGATGGGAGTGACACGAGAGCGCTGGTGCTGCCAGCTCAGAGCCTGAGCCTAATGTGACGAGCCTGGGCACTAATTGCACCTGACACGGCCAATGATGCTTCGTTTGCACTGACAGATCCTGCTCAGCCAGCTGGGGCTGGGGCTGGGACAGCCTTGCTGGGACCACGGGGACACTTTTTTTATGTCTGGTTGTTGGCCCATCACCAGGTAAAACCCCACAAGAGGGACAAACCTGGTTATCCATCAGTGGTTTGCTAAAGTAGGGATTTTTATCTGCTACAATGGCAAGAATCTGCACTGAAATATGGAAACCAGCGTGCCCACATGCTGCAAGCTCCTGCTTAAGGGTTTCAGCAATGAGGATTTAACCCTGAAAGCACTGAAGCTTTGAGGCAGGAGCAGGAATTTGCCAGGAGCAGAAGCTGAGCTTGTTCCCCAACAGCAGCACAGGGATCCTGCAGCACAGAGGATCCTGGCTCGGGATAGCCAAGGGGAGCAGCTGCCCAGACACCAAAAAATGGGGCAATGTGACAGTGACTGGAACTGGTTCTTGTGGTTTTTTGAAGCAGGCACAAGCTAAGTCAGCCTCTGCTCAACCCACTCAGATCAATCAGCAGTGCCACAACAATCCTGAACAGCAGAGACCTTTTTGTGCATCCATCCCTGTGCCAGCTCCAGAGCCCTCCTCAGGGCAGGCTCTGGTGTCACACACCCATTATTAAATGGTAATTCAGTGTAACAAAGCGCATCAAGTACACAGAAAGACACTGTCAAAGAAAATAAACACTAATGAATTCAATTACTCTCTCTTTTCAGGAAGGGGGGCAATGCCAGACACTTTTCATTTAGAACAAAGTCTTAATTTTGATTCCTACTTTTAGCTCTGTGGTTACCTGACAGGTGTGACAGAGCTGGCCACAGGCAGCTTACCCTGCCTGCTGATGGGCACCAGTGTGCTCACCTTGACCAGCCAGGCTCTGACCTGGCACATGGGGAGAGCTTTTCTATCTGCAGCAGGACACTCTGTCCCCCTCTGGTGACAGCTGAGCAGTGGCAGCGCCAGACCAGCGCCAGCCCAGCACAGTGGGCGACCACGAGCCCCACTCCCCATCCCAGCCCCTGTTCCACATCAGCCAGGCCAGAGCTCAGCTGCTCCACAGGATTTGCCCAAGTGGGATTAGTCAAACTGAAGCTCGGATTGACCCCAGCCTTGAGTGTCCGAGAATGAAACTGTAATCCGGTCCCTGGCAAATCAGGGAGCAGAGCAAGCGCTCGGGGATAAATCCAGGGAGTTTTCCGCCTGCCCCAGCGGCTGAGCTCCTCCAGAAGCTGAGCTCCTCCAGGCACACTCCACAGCACTCATTCCCTGCCTACATAAGGTACATTTTGTGACTGCCCAGTGCCACCTCAAACTCAGCATTTTGCACATGAAATGAGCATCAAACACTATTTTCATGGCAGACTGACAACTCCATACTGCTCAGAATTTTGTCACATTTGACCTGCCCTGTGACATCAGAAGGGACCTTCCTGCAGGAGGACACAGCTGCTGCCTCACTGCTCGTCCTGATGGAGCTGCTGCTCCCAGCTCTTGTCCCTGCCTTGTCACTGAAATGTTCTGCAGAATGTGTACAAGGAAAAGAGGCAGAAAGGCAGCAGCAGCACCCCAGAGCTCCTCCAAGGCATCTCCATCACGGCCACTCTGGGACTGTAGTCAGGGGAATCAGCACAGCCTCCCTGGGAAACTGCACAGGGGCCAAGAAATCGGAGTGCTTTGCCAAAATGGGAGACACACACCAGGATTTATGATGGAATTTGCTGGAACAGAGAGAGTGAAGTGGCAGCTCTTAAGAGAGGGCTCTGTGACAGTCACAAACACCAACAGGCACACAATGACCCTGCCCACCGCACCCTCCCACCAGCAGCAGAGCAGTGTCACCCCAGACTGCCCTGCACTGTGAGGCACCACAGCAAACACATCCTCTCTTTGAAAAGGTTTAAGCTCTGGACATCAGCTGTGCTCATTATCTCCTACACACATCCCAAGAACAGATGCAGTGGTATTTGGGAGCACACCGAGGCAGTTACACAAGGTCAAAGGGCTGCAGATATCACACTGGGGACAATTCAAATCAGCAGAGCTCTTCCAATGACAGTAAACACCTCCCTGCACAGTCTGAGCAGAGTTAAATATTCCTTTTGCACTATGTGGGTTAGAAATCCCTCAGAGGATGATGCTCATCAAGTGCATTTAAACCATTAAACCAAATGGGTGAGAAATTATGGCAGCAAGGTGCATTTAAAACCCTTTTTCACTTGTCTGTGGTTGAAAATTAAACCATGGATGGATGTGAGTTTAATTTAAAGCACACCCATCACAGGACAATTACACGTCAGATTTACACCAAGCTGAAGAAAACGGTTACAGCTATGTAAATATCTGTCTGAGTAAAACTATCAAAACATTAGATCAGATGAGGCTGGTGGAAGACTCCTTAATCTTCTGTCCTCAGGGACCACAGGCACTGCACAGCAGAGACCAGTAAGCAGCACACCGAGCACTTAAAACGTGTTTGACCTCCCAGTGCCCTGTGCCTCTGCAGGAGCAGGAAAGGCAGTGCCTGACCCCAGAGCAGAGGCAGACACCCAACAGCTGCAGCTCCAGGCACACAGCACCGAGCTGCTCCAGGCACAAAGAACCCAGCAGCTCCAGGCACACAGCACCGAGCTGCTCCAGGCACACAGCACCGAGCTGCTCCAGGCACACAGCACCGAGCTGCTCCAGGCACACAGCACCCAGCACCTCCAGGCACACAGCACCGAGCTGCTCCAGGCACACAGCACCCAGCACCTCCAGGCACACAGCACCCAGCACCTCCAGGCACACAAAACAAAAGCAGTGAGTGGACTCCAGCCATGTTCACTTCTCTGATATTTCAGTGTGACTTTCAACAGGGGAGAAAGAAATCCTTGGGCCTTCCTGGGTGTTTGACCAGGGAAGGAAGCAGCCCTGGGATAACACCCCTAACACTGCTGCCTTTCCAAACCCTGCCTCCCAACCTGCTGAGGTCTGACAGCCCCAGCACGCACAGCAGACACCGAGCAAACCTCTCCAACAGGCTGTCAGGTGTGTTAGGCTGGAAATGCTGCCTAAACATAACAGCAGATACACATCTACATGAAATAAATGCTCTCTTGCTCTGTAGAGAAAAATGCTGCCAGTCACCAGGAGCAGCCCTGATGACAGAGACAAGAATTAACTGCCCTGTTCAATGGCTTCATGCACAATGGAAGTGGGACCCACAAAGTGAGGCAAGCACAATCATAGTAACAACTTTATATGTATAAATATAAAACCCCCAAGTACTGAAAATGCAAATTCTGACAGGGTGTTAATAAATTACCAGCTGTTCTGGTCTGATTAATATCATGACCAGGAGGAAAACTCATTTGGAAGAAGTACTTCTGCTCCTACAGCAGCAGCTACATTTGGGGATGCTCCAGGCTGGGAGAGCTCCTGCCCTGCCTCCTCCCTGGGCTGGGCCCAGCCCATGGGGCAGCTCAGCACACTGTGGCACTGGGTACCAGGCAAGGGACACACCACAGACCTGGCAGCTCTGCCCAGCACCAGCACAGCTCCCTCATCCACTGCCGTGCCCGTGCGCCACTCACAGCACCAGCCTTTGGTACAAGGAGCCCTTCAACACCAACCACGGCGGGATGGCACTGCAGGTGCCACGGCACTCAGGTGACACCAGCGGCAAGTCTCACCCAGGACCCTGCAGGGAGCACCCCAGGGTCCCCCCACACTCACCCGCAGCACGGTGATCATGGAGGGGTCTCGGAGACGCCCGTCCTCATCCTTGAGGTTGTATCCCTCTGGTCTCTTGTCCCGCTCACTGACCTTCCAGAGCTTCACAGTCTTATCTGGAGGAGGAGAGGAGAGCATCACGGTGCTGCTCCCTGAGCCACCCACTGATGGACGTGCCAGGGCCACACGGGCTGGAGAAGCCTCCGGTGTCCCCCAGTGCCACGTGCTGGAAGTGCTGGGAGAGGGAGCTGTGCCCCAGGGAGCTGCTGGTGCCCAGCCCTGCAGAGCAGCCGGCACGGGCAGGGCACACTGGCAGGGCACTCCTCAGACATGGCCGGGTGTCTGGAGCTCACCAGAGCTCACCCACGCTGACATCCCCATCCAGAACTGCAGAGCCCAGCTCTCACAGCACCACAGGCACTTCCACCTCCCCAGCTCCTGTCTCCTCCCAGCAATCCACCCCTGTGCCGCAGAGCCCCCACAGAAAGAACACCAGGAGCACGGGGGGTTATTATCAGTAATGGTGTTTGCTTCACTCCCTCCTGGCAGGGACTCCATCCATAGTTTATCATCACTTCCACCAGGTTCCACACAAAACCCCATCATCCATCTTCATTTTCTCTCTTACACAGCAACTCCAAAGCAGTGCCAATTAATTTTGTTCTTATTAACATGCTCAGTTTGGGGGGTTCACTATAAAATATTAGTGTAACAGTAAGAACAAAAAGAAACAGCGTAACACAGGAGTATTTCCAAAGTAATTGTTTTGATAGCCTGCCTGGATATGGAACACCACCCAAATGGAAGGGTAATATCCCTGTTAATCAAAAAACTATTTAAAAAATCAATTAACAGAACATTATGCTGTATAATTAATCTTCATTGCATTTCAATGATTCTCCCCCAAACGAGTTTAATAAGTCTTCGAATTTTATTACAATGATCAATAGAGTCAATTCTATAACACAAAGTAAGTTGCCTATGGAAGATAATTAGACTCCTCCTTTTCCCCTGAAGTAATTAAGTCACATTCATCTTAAGGTCCCATTCATCCCAAATAATATTCCTAGATCCTCATGATATTTATCGGAACATAACATGGAACTGCTGAGCCAAACACAACTGCAAACTAAAACAAAACACCTGCAGTTTGTCTTAAAAAAATAAATTCCCAAGATCCTGAAAACAAAAAATATAATTTTTTGGCAGGGCAGAAGCCTCCTTCTCTTCTCAAATGGAGCGCCTGCCATGAGATACACCTGGAGCACAGGGACTGAGCTTTGCCAGATCCATTCCCCCAGGACACCTGCAGGGAGGCTTTTTCACCAAGATTTCCCCAAAGGAACACCGCAGGCAAGGCCCTGCCTGGTGGAGGGAGCCCAGAGAGCCTGGCCACGCACCGTTGGTGGAGAGCAGGAAATACGCCGCGTTCTGCTGTGGCAGCCATCGGATCTTATTGATCTTCTCCTCAATCTCCAGGCTCTTCAGGTAATCAAACTCCGGCTCGTGGCTCTGGAAGGTGCTGTAGACATTGTACTCTCCCCTGCGGTGGGGCTGGTTCTTGCTCTGCAGAGGGACAGGGAGCAGCTGAAGGTGTTGGCAGCTCAGGGCTGAGTGCCCGGGCACAGCCTCTGCTGGCACCACAGCGCCTGGTGTGCTCCGTGGGAATGGAGAGGGGATGGAGAGGGAAATGTGGGGAAACAGAGCCGGGATGGAGAGGGGATGGAGAGGGGATGGAGAGGGAAATGTGGGGAAACAGAGCCAGAATGGAGAGGGGATGGAGAGGGGATGGAGAGGGGATGGAGAGGGGATGGAGAGGGAAATGTGGGGAAACAGAGCCAGAAAGGACAGGGAATGGACAGGGAATGGACAGGGAATGGACAGGGAATGGACAGGGAATGGACAGGGAATGGACAGGGAATGGACAGGGAATGGAGAGGAAACAGAGCCGGAATGGAGAGGAAATGGACAGGGAATGGAGAGGAAATGGACAGGGAATGGAGAGGGAAATGTGGGGAAACAGAGTGGTAGTGAGAGGGAATGGAGCAGGCAGGGATCCCACCCGTCTGTCTGTCCCTGTGAATGGCTGGGACCCAGTGCCAGCTCCTGCAGGTGCTGAACCCAGCACAGAAGAGCTGCTGGCAGCTGCTACAGGTACAGGACGGGCAGCCTTGGTTTGGGTGGTGGGTGAAGCCCCACATGTCCCCTTGAGCAGGAGCTGAGTCAGTACATCCACAGTGATGTACCAGAGGCTTAAGGTTCAAGAAAAGCAGTAGAATAATGAAACGAGAGGAAAAAGAGAAACAAAATAGTGCTGGAAAAGCTGATGAAGTATCTACACCTATGATGGTTAAACACTGAGATCTCTTCCGCATATATAGAAATAATTTTAAAGCTTTAACTTTGAGAACAATTTAAAACCATCATCAGACCGTGACGTGTCTCATGCCCAGGTCTGATGCTTTCCTCCAGCACAGCTGAGGACAGGTCCCGCTGACTCAGGCCAGAGCAGCTCACTGGGACAGCTTTGGGAATGCTGGGGACCATCCCAGGCAGCAGGAGCTGGCACAGCTCCCCCAGCCAGGCTGGCCAGGTGCCCTCCAGCACAGGGCTGTGCTGAGGGCTGAGGGCCAAACACAAACTTCTCCAGCAGGTACAACCTCCAGCTTCCAGGAAAGCATTTGCTAAAACTTCCTGGGCAAAGTTTGGGAAGGGAAACATAATCGTTGCAACCATCTACACTGTCCAGAATTTGGGTAGTAGGAGGGGTGCTTGGGGTGGTGTCATGTCCAAGATGGGAGATGACATTTGTCACACACTCAGATGTGACTTGTCACACACTCAGGTGCGCTGCCTGATCCCTGATACACCTGGAGCACAAGAATGCAGGCAGTGCAGTGTTTGGAAGGTGTTTGGCAGGAGGAAATCTGTCCCTGCTGATGTTAATAGCTGATTTTCAGCTCATAGTATGCCAGGAAAGCCCTGAGCTTAGGAGTGACACAGGCAGATTAGGGAACAGCAGGATGCTTCACTTAAAAGGATGAAATGGGCATTTTGCATTCACTGGCACTTACCTCCTGCTCACGCTGAAATATTACAACCCGGCCCCCCTTGTCCCCTGTTGCCAGTAACTCTCCAGTGTGGTTGAACTCGACTGTGGAGATGATGTCAGCTGGTAAAGAGAAGACAAAGATCATTTAAGTACCTGCTTAAGGCTGAGTTCCACAGGCATCCAGAAAGCACCGTGCCCTGTACAGCTACACCCCTCGGTGCTCTGTGCCCTGTGGCATCTCTGTAAATCCATTTTTTTATCATCTCTGACACTAAACAGGCTGGGCATTTTGGAGCTGTGCTGTCATGAGCCCAGACCTGCCTGGTGCTCCTGCTCCCTGCCCTGGCCTGTGCCCCAGCACCAGCAGGAACCTGATTTGCAGGTACTGTGCCTGTTCTAAAGGCAGCCTGAGGGGCACTGTCAGCAGCAGGGGCACAGGCTGGGCAGCACGGCACAGCACGGCACAGCACAGCACGGCACGGTACAGCACAGCACGCTCCTCTCATCCTTGGGGAGCTGCCAGCACCACGGGGGTGATACAATCAGTTCCTGGGACCTGGGGAGGGCTTGGTGCCCCCAGCACCTCACCTCGTCCTGGCTGATGGGCAGATCTTGCTGCCACCTGGCCCTTGTGCCCCTCTCTGCCTGGGGTGGTGGTTTGCCTTCACCCTCAGAGGAGAGGGCACAGACAAATGAAGACACTTTGTCCTCATCCTCTCTCCCTGAGCTGCCCAGGTGGAACAGCTCAGGTGATCACATCTACATTGCTGCTTTGCAGAGGAAATGGGCAGGTACCATCACCTACCAAGGCAAGTTAAAGTGCTGCCTCTCCACCCTCTATCAGCTGAAAATCCACTGCACTCACCCCACTGCCCTTGCCCAATCCATCCAGGGCTCAGTGGCAGGAGAAGCCAGGGGACACAGAGACCTGTAACTGCAAACGCTTTAATCTGCATTGTTTACCCTTGAGGCAACGCATGGGAGCTGCTAATGATTGGATTTATTTGGCCTATTTTTAGAAGAGTGTCAGAGGTTAATTCCACGACAATTACTGCCCAACTGGTGCTCACCCAGTGCCTGGGGAGCCACGCTCCTCAGCACGGAGCTGGGGAACTGGAGAATGGCTGCAGCCTTGGAGCCTGAACACTGGGTGCAGGATGGATCCTGTGATGAACAGCTCAGCTCACTCCTGCCCTTCTCACTTGTGCAGCCCAGGGCAGGGGCAGCCCTGTGCTGGCCATGGCTGCAAACACAGCCTGTGCTCATGGCCCATGGCCCTCAGAGCCCTCCTAGCACTGCTGGGGCTCCTGCGTGTCAGCTCTGGTGTGTGACAGGAGAGAAACTCCAGAAACACAGCCTGAGCTGTCCCCTCTCGCTCCCCATGAGTTTTATCCCAGACACAGACCTCAGCAAACGAGGAAAGATAAAATGCAGCAACAGGCCCAAGCTCCTGGTGCAACTCAAAACACCACTGGGGTTCTGTCTTGTGGTGTCAGGATGCCAGCGCAGACAGCACCCACCAAACACAGCCCATGCTGTGGCATCACACAGACAAGGCACCCCAAGCCCCCTCCCACAGCTGTGGGTTCCCCAAAACAACTCCTCTGTGTCCCAGACAGCATCCAGAGACTCCAGGCAGAGTGGAGAGCCAGAACAGACAACCCATGCTGGCAGTGTGGAACTCACCAAAACTCTGCTCACCAAAACACTGCTCACCAAAACACTGCTGCTTCCACACACACCACACACACACCACATACACCACACACACCACTGCCCACAGGCAAACAGGGCTGCACTGGCTGGCCCTGGGCTAGAGAGCCCCAAGACAAAACACTTCATTCCCTCACGTGCCTTGTGGCCATCGTGGCCAGTACACAGTGCCAGGAAGGGTTTCACCCTGCTGCCTGCACTCAGGAAGGCTCAGGAGTGCTGCTCACACAGGACTGCAGCCGGGCGTGGGCAGCACCTGGCAAAGATCTCAGTCTTTGGGAGTTAAAGTGGTGGAATGGATTCTGAACTTCTTCAGATCACCTGCTCTTCTCTCTTGTTTGGAGCTGAACTATTGGTTAAATACCATTCCCATTTAGCAAGGTGGCACAAGCCCCACATTCAGCAAATTCCTCCCAAAGGGCAAGAATTTTTAAAATAGGCATTTTAACACCTGTTAGAGGCTGGGGAGGACACTGGGACAGGGCAAATTCCATCTGTGCTGCTGGAACCAATCCACCTTCCTACAGCCTGTGACAGCCCTGCAGAACCAGAGCCCAGCTGCAATTCCATGGAGTGCTGGGGCTAACGCACATGAGAACAAGCACATCCCTGGGAAGCCAACCCAAAGCAGCCTCCTGCTCCCACAGGTAACTGCAACCACAGCTGCTGACAGGAGCCAGAGCAAAGTCAGGCACCTTCAAGCAGTGAAATTCTGTGTTTTGCACCAAGTCTGGCTCAGTAGCTCCAGTTCAGCCTGGCTCACACAGAGGTTCTCATTCCTGCAGCATGTGCCCCCACGCTGGAGAGCATCACTGCAATGCCATGGCTGAGGCTGGTGTCACTGAGATGGCACCTGGACACTGGGAACAGGCTGGGAACAGCTGCTCCAGCAGCCAGGGGACTCTGGCTATGGCTGGGCAGTGCTAGCACACCTCAGAATGGGACACACTGCTTCCTTCTAAAATTACTCAGTTGAAATGTACTGTTTTGCTCTATTTAATCCTCTCCATTACCAGCTGCCGATTTTAGGTCGTTCCCTTTTCAATGAATTAAAAATAACTTTGTGTGCTGCAGTGAGGCATTTTTCAGACATGATCTAATGCATCAGCCTGGGAGCAGGGCTGTGGGCCGAGACACCAGGGCCAGGCATCTCAGGCACCTTTGTGCCACCCCAGCCCCACAGAGAAGGGGGTTCCAGGTCCTCAGATCCTCCCAGACCTGCAGTTTATTCATGCCCATCATCAGGATCAGACAAGGATACAACAGAGCCTGGCTAACAGCACCTTTCATATGTTAAACATTAAAAAACCTGTTCTGAGTAGCAGTATCCCCCAAGCCCAAACCCAGCAGAGCTGACAGATTTCCCATGCCCATGGTCTGGGCTCTGGCTCTTTCCCTGGTGTGCCTGGGCAGTAACAGCAGCCTGGCAGAGGAGCATCCAGAGGGGCAGTCCCAGGGAGGAACAGCTCAGGGGCACAGAGTGGCACCAGCTCCTTCCCAAAGGTGTCTCTGAGCAATCCAGAGTCAGCCCCACCCCACCCGCACCCCAGGGACAGCAGGAACCAGTGAAGGTGCCCATGGACTCCTCTTGGGGTGATCAGGAATTCCTCCCATCCCTCCTAAGGGTCCTTCAGCAGTTCTGTGACAACAGAAAGGAAAAAACCTTGCTTCTTTTTTGCTTTTTCATTTCCTTCATCACCTCCTACACACTCAGTGCCCCAATGCGGGAATTTAAAGCAAACAGTTTCCATGGAGACCCAGCCCGCCGTCCTCCCTCCCCGCCCATCCTCCCTTCCCTCGGCATCTCTGTGCTTCACGCTCTCATGCTAAAAATATCCAGGATGGGATTTGATTTCCGCCGTAGCGATACAGTTTTATCAGAAAAATGGGAAACTACAACACACCCCCCTCCCCCTCTCCCAGCGTGGAGGAAGGCATGCTCTCTGCCAGGAGCAGGCAATGAATCTGTTATTAAAAGGAAAGAAGATAAACTAGGGAAGCTGCAGGCAGTGCTGAGACCTGGATCCCTGAGCCTGAGCTGCCCACACAGCCACCCCTCTCCTCCTGCCCACCAGGGCAGGTCTGGGTGTCATCCCTGCTCCTGGAGCCTCCAGACATATCCTGGAGCCTCCAGGCACATCATCCCTGCTCCTGGAGCTCCCAGGCACATCATCCCCACTCCTGGAGCCTCCAGACATATCCTGGAGCCTCCAGGCACATCATCCCCACTCCTGGAA
>PYHW01010615.1:266290-278016 GCA_013186435.1 Turdus rufiventris | reverse complement strand
GGGCAGGCAAATGGGGAATGTGGTGATGGAATATGAGCACCTTCTGCATGGCAAAACTGACCCTTCCCTGCCAGAATCTCCCTCTCCACAGCAAGCACCCACAGAAGCCGTGCCCATCAGAGTAGTGGCATTTGAAAAAATGTTCTTAATGCTCCAATTCCAGTTCTATAGGAAAGCAAACACTGTGCAGACAGTCCCTGGCATTTGTTGCACAGTTTTGAATTTAATCAGCTAAAGATGGCTTAATCCAACATCTGGGGCCGTACTGAGTGCAGACATGGCAGCACACTGGGACTGGGGCAGGCAGTGCCACCCAGAGCCCTGGGCTGTGCCAGCCCCAGCTCAGCACCCCAGTCTGGGCACACAGGAGATTTCAAACTGACATCAGTGCTCTGCCAGCAGCACTGCCCTGCCTCTGTCCCAGCCAAGCCCACTGCCCACAGACCCCTCTCTGAGGGTGCCATGGTTATTAGCCACTCCTGTCAGCCACACTATTACACCCCACTGCCCTCCCGGTGCCGTCAGGAGCTGGTGCCACTCCCCCCCATTCCCAGAGTGCCAAAGGCACAGGGACACCCCTGGCACTGGTGGCCACTGCCAGGTTCTGCCTCCACACGTGGCTCTGTGCCACTGCCTGCCATGGCCCCACTGCTCCTCGCTGGGGCACAAACCCTTCACGAGGCTGGGCAAGAGCCCACGGTGACCCAGAGCCCCTGCTTGGGGCCCGGCCTCAGCACAGGCTTTATCTACTCCCTCTAAAACTCATCACAAACTGTATTTTCTGCCTACTTGAACATTTCTTCCCATGGAATCCGGATGTCTGTGCCATCATTTTCAATCTGCTCCTGGAAGAGCTTGTCTCAAGACATTTTCCTTGCAGTATTTTAATTAAACTTTCTTTCTTTCAATTTGGTTGGGTTCATTAAGTGACGTCCTGAGCCGCTGAAATGAATTGCTTACAAGTGATTTGTGCAGCAGCTTGAAGGAGCAGATTGCAGCTATAAATGAGCCTGTCGTTGAACTTTACAGGTTTTGCCACTTGGGGTGCAGAAAGCACCCAAATCCCTGGGGAAGGCCCAAGGTCTGTGCAGGCAAGGCAGCATTCCTGCCTCTGCTGTAAGATACAGAGAGGGAAAACCACTTGTTTATAAACTGCAAGTGTAAATAACAAAGATTTCTTCTTGAAAAATAACAAATTTTTTGTATATACATCTATCTTTAGTGGAAACAAACGCTTTGTTTGTTACTGGGAATAAATTCCTGGATGTTAGAGGCTTCCAAATGGAAGCATGGACATTCACTAGATCCAGTGAAAACGCTCTTCCACTCAGATGGGATTTAATTAAGTTGATTCTCACAAAGAATTAAAAGTCTTTGCTGGAAGCTCTTTTTCTGGTGACAGGGCTGTGACACCAGAACATGGTGCTTCCCCAGGCAGGATCAGTGGAAAATATTTTTGACAAAACTGTTGGGCAGAGATGATCTTGGAAAAGGGTTAGTGAAGGTGTCTGCAGCACACATGGTCAACATAACTCTACAACATCCAGAAACTTCCCCTGAAAAGCTGCAGTGATGAGCAGTTTGCTGTCTTACCAACCTCACCTTCTAAAAATGAGGTGAGAGCTGGTTCTTCATCTCTTTTCCTTCTCATTATCAGGGAAAAACAAGTTACTGATGTGACCTGACATTAGGCACTCTGCTCCTACACACCCTCCACGGTCTGTCCAATACTTATCCAGAGACACTGGGCTGGCTGTCACACCAGGACTGATCACATTTGGTGAGGTTGTAGAGCAGATCTCAGCTGCCTCAGCCACACTCAGCTTTAGCTCAGAGCTCCCACCCAAACACAGCATCACCAAGCTCCAGTGACCCGAGTGCCACTGCCAGCCCAGCCAAGCCTTTGTGAGCCTGGTGGGGTCCTGGAAGGCTGAGGGATTGGGACAGGCTGAGGGGTTTGGGACAGGCTGAGGGGTTTGGGACAACCTGAGGGGTTTGGGACAGGCTGAGGGGTTTGGGACAGCCTGAGGGGTTTGGGACAACCTGAGGGGTTTGGGACAGCCTGAGGGGTTTGGGACAACCTAAGGGGTTTGGGACAGGCTGAGGGGTTTGGGACAACCTGAGGGGTTTGGGACAGCCGGAGGGGTTTGGGACAGCCAGAGGGACTTGGGATAACCTGATGGGTTTGGGACAGCCTGAAGGGTTTGGGACAGTCTCTGCCACAAAGCAGGCTCTGTACCAAGAGCACCCACCCACAGCCCCCTCGGGGGGTGAAGCAGCACCCCAACATCTGGCAGCAGCTCACAGCAGCAGGAGGAGCAGCAGCTGCACTCACAAGTGACCCTCCTGACACAGGAGCAGGCACAGGCACGCAGGGAGGGCAGAGCCGGGACTCAGCCCATGCTGCCGTGCTCCAGAGCAGCCACTGCCGCTGCTGCTGGCCAGGACAAGCCAGGGCTGCATCCCAGGGCTGGGGACACAGCCCCGGGCACGGGGAGCAGCAGCACTTGCCCAGAGCAGCCATGCAGCAAGAGCACTGCGGGACAGATGCAGTTCCTGCACACACGCCCAGGTGTGTGCTGGGGGTAAGGGTGTGGATTTTAACAGCTCTGCTGGGAGCTGCTTCCCATCCTGATAGAAATCTAGGCATTACTTAATTCAAAACTGAAAACAAACTGCACTGTGGGGCTGTGAGCACGTTTGGGCTTCGTTCAGAAGGGGAAAAAGTGAAAATACTAATTAACCCCAGTTGTTGGAAGAACACCCTGCAGAAACATGATTCAAAATGGGTCACAAATCATAAAATAATAAAAATAAAAAAGTCACAATGCTCAGGGGACATTAAGCGATTACAGAGAGTTGTTATTTGGCTGATTTTCACACTTCATTAGCATGTGCATAATTTAGCAAGTGAACGTGCTGAGGGCTGGCAGCACATGAGAGCCACTTTCTTGAAACACGAACTGTAAATTGGGACACCACAGTTAGGGGCTTGTTTTAAATCATGGTGGAAAAGCAACAGACATCAATCCAGGCCTTCAGCAGAAGAAAGGGATGTTCAGGGACCACAGACCAAGCAGATGGGTGCCATGGGAAGGTAGCTGCTCCTTTGGACATGGCACAGAGAGCCCAGGTTCACATGGCTGGGAGCCACTTCAAAGCCATTTAACATAGAATTAGGTAAAAAAGAACTCGGTGAATCTGTGACTTTCTATTGCTCTCACTTGTCTGGCACTCACCACAGAGCAGTGGGGATGGCATTGAAGCAGAGGGCAGACAGAATTCGGAGTTACCATCAGAGCAGGCAAACCTCCAGCACTCATTCCCCTTCAGTAGGGGAAAGGAGGGCAGGAAACAAAGGTGATTTATCAGCACCGAGATGGGCACATCACATGGAAGGGACAATGCCAAGAGGAACCAGAGCAGGGCCCCAGGGCTGGCACCCACTGGCATCCCATGCAAGGGGCTGTGACACTGGGGGCTGAAGGCTCCAGAGCCAAGGACAAGGACAAGGACAAGGACAAGGACAGAGCAGCCCAGGGCACGAGCTGTCCATTGCAGGACTCCCACAGCCCCTCACAAGGCTGGCAGACACAGCAAACATAGGTGTCCAGCACAAGGAGATCGGTGAGCTGAAGGCAAAGGGATGGTTCAGATGGGGGAGAGACAACATCTTGGCAAGAAAAAAAAATTCTCTTTCTCCTTTTGCCCCACAGTCTGTGGCAGCCACATCTCTAACACTGTTCCAGATTGTAATTTCCCCATATTTTAACAGAGATTCTGTTTATGAAGCTGCAAGAGGATTTAGTACTTATGAATAATGCCATGAGGTCTGGGAGATGTTTCTTTATATGATTAACTGACCACAGGCCATTTGTTTTACAACAAAGAGGCTCAATGATCCATGCACACTGATTTATTCAGCTCCCATCTCGTGCAGTGGCTGACACCTTCCTCGCACCCGAATCTGCACAGCGATGGAAGGAATGCAGACTGAGAGCCTGTGCCCAGTCTGTGCAGGACAGGCCATCAGCTGGGGCAGAGCTTGGGCAGGACCCCCAGAGCGGGCAGGGGAGCCCAAGTGGCACAACAGGTTTCACAGGGAAGAGCCAGGGCTCTGCTTTTGGGTTCTGGGGCACTGCTGCATGTTTTACTCACATTTCTGATCTCAGATACAACATTTACTGCAAAGATAATGGGTACCACAAAATAAACTGGGGGAATCGATACCAGCCCTGTCGTATTGGACCCTGTTTGCTGATGAAATACTGCTGCACTGAAACAGTGTGAGAACTGGCAGGTGGATCTCACTCTGAACCAAAGTGGAACTGACAAATGTACTGTAATTGTCCAAATTAAACAGCTGATGGCAAGTACCTGGCGTCCTCCAAGCACCACATACTTTCTCTCCATAAGCACTTGGTTTTGGTCAGTCTGTGTTCCAGGAAGGGATGCTGGAAAGGTTACCTTCCTCCTGAATCTGGCTCTCAATAATTGAAGCAGAAATGATACAGCTACACAAGTCCCAGTTTCTCCATCCAATGAAACACAGCAATGGCTGGGTGGCACTTAATGTTGTTTTGTTTTGCTGTACATAACTAATGAGGAGTGAGGATGCAGTACTTTGAAGTTGAACTTTGGAGTATGAGCAAAGCTACAGCGAGAGTAATAAATTATGCAAAACTATTTGTGCTTGGAATGTTAATGTTTCAAGATGATGCAAACAGGCACTTTTTAAACCTCTTCTAAAAACCCAAAGAAGCCTTGGGACCAAACCATATGGTTTAAGTCAGCGACCTATAGCAAGCTTAATGCTTCTGCCAGCCAGCAGGATTTGGGCAATTAGTTTATTAATGTGTTTATGTAAACAAAGAGAAAAAAAGTTGGGGAAAGTCTCATCCATTTCTCTCTGCCAAACTTACTGAGTATCACCAAACAGAGAAAATGCAAATCTAAAAAACTTTAAAGCCCAACAAAGCCCCAGGCAGCCCCAGCACCCTGACAAGCAGAGCCGGTGATGCCCTCGGGGCAGAGCAGAGTGGTGTCTTACCAGAGTCACAAAGAATGGCAAAATGGTCTCTTCCAGCCTCGAGAACCTGGGACCCTCCAGCAGAAAACTACCGTATCACTTTTAGTTTATTATTATATATTCCTGACTCAGGACAGGAATATCTAATTATCCTAATTGCTTCTGCTTTGGGAATGGGCCCTTTACACTTGGATAAAGGTGCCCATAAACAGCAGCAGTTCTGTCTGCTCAGGCTGCAGGTCAGGTTTTATATGCTCTGAGAAGATTAACTTTATTCTTAGTGGAGAATTTAATTACAGGAAGCGATTAGCCAAGTGCTCCCAGTCAACAGAGATGCAGTGGAGCTGTGTGGGAGTGGGCACCTCTGCTCCTGTGCAGAAGTCCAGGAGCAGTGACATTATTGCAAAGCCATTTGGGTTTTTAGTGACACCAGCCAGACCTGGATCTCCACAGGCCAATTACAACATGCTGACTTAAGCAACATTTGGCAGGGCTGGGAAGGGGGAAACCTATAAACAGCAGGAGACTGAAAGTCCATTTGAAAACGCAGGAATACATCCGTTTATAGGCTTGTTTTCTAATTGCAGCACTGTAAAAATCAATGGCTTTTGAAAAGTAAAAGAAGCACAGTAAACTGCTTGCAAACTCTGCTAGTCAGAAAACAGCACTTGCTGATAAATGTCCTGTTTTCTCTGTCTTTTGGAGGACAGGACAAAAGAATGCTTTGAATATTTGCCACCTCCTGAAACCCTTTCCACTGCATGTTAATAACTGCAGCTATTCACTAAGCAAGAAAAACTGTAATTAAATATACCTGAAACAGCCTTGCAGGCTCCAAATAGCACTGCCAAGGACTGACAAAGGCTGAATGCAACAAGCCACCAAGCTGCCTGTTACCCTTACAGGGGAGGCAGCGATGGTGGAAACACACCGGGGTGCACACTGAGCACCCAACGGGGAGAACTCGCTCAGAGAATAGTGTGGTGCATTTTTCTGCTGCTAATTACCACCCACACCTCTTCCCAGGCCTGATGTGCACAGAGAAGGCACTGCCTGGACCCACTGCTCATAAACCACTGCTGCCCTGAGCCCCACAAGGGTTTTCCAGGGGATTGGTTTCATTTGAAAGTCTGAGACTGCATATGCAGAGGAAAAAAGCCTTTTTCTGGCAAACCCTAGTCCTCTTGATTTCATCACCTCATCAATAACTTTGCACATTGTCAGAAACAGATGGCAAGGAAAGAAAGAGGTTTGGTGAGGCAGCAGCTATCAGGAGATCAAGAACAAAGTGCCTCCCAAGTCTGGAATTCAGCTGTATCCAGTGCCTCAAACCAGGGCACGGCTCCTCCCTGGAGCCAGGAAAATCCTTCCCAGCCAGAAAAGTGAAAACCACACATTGCTCAGCCCAGCTGAGCATCCCTGGGGACAGCGTGCGGCACAGCAGAGCTGGGCTGTGCTGCCCTGGTTGGGGAGCAGGGCTGGCACTGGCCTTGCAGGTCAAACCACAGCCTGCAAACACACTGAAGATGTCCAGCAAGATGCTTTGCCCATCCCCAGCAAATGCTGAGACAGGGCAGGACACCTGTCCTGACACGAACAGACACCTCCCGCAATGGGAACATAAGCATTGCTGAGGAGATGCAAACCTCCAGAATGCACAAGGAGCAGTAAAATCAATCTAAAAACAGCCTCACAGGTTCCCTTCTCAAGAGAAAGCAAATCCCTCTTAATTAAAGAAACAAAGCCTTTAAGAATTGTACTCCAAAGCCCCTCTGGCTGCCCAGGCTGCGTGGGTCCCTGGCAAAGGGAAACACAGACACAAGCACAATTGGGAGCCATTTCTGGCAGTTCTGTGCAGAATGTTTCCTCCTGCCTCCAAAGGAGGGCCCTGGCTCACCCTGCACCACTCTCCTGCTGCTCCCACATCAGCAGCTCCATGGCCGGACCCACCCATTGCCCCACGAGAAGCTGGGGAGCTGGGCAGGGGCAGGGTGAGGGAAGGAAAGAGGCAAGAGTCACGACTCCAATCCCAGCAAGCAGAGGTAGTGACAAGTGTCTGTCTGTCTGTCTGTCTGTCTGTCTGCAGCCAAGCACACGGACGTGCACAGCAGCAGGTGAGACACAACTGACTGCCCACAGCCATACGGGCTTTTTGATTCACAACTGCCCATCCCTGAGAAATGGAGTCCCAAAATGCTTGTGAACGTTCCTCTGCCCTTCTGCCTCCTTGCACAGGTGGAACACCCCGTGGGAAAGGGGGAGATGGGTTCTGCCTGCCTGGGAGAGAGCCCTGGTGCGGAGAGGACACCGTGCACTGGGCTGGATTGGGCTGCTCAAGGAGATGGCAGGATGGGTGGCGAGCCAAAGGACTCAAAAGACAACAAACAACCTTCTGCAAGACAGACATGTAGAACCACAGTCCTCCCATCCCAGTCCTGCAAACCACGAGGGACATTGGGACCACATGGGCAGAGATGCCAGGGACAGGATCTCACAGCTGGATTTAACAAAGGTGTTAAATACACACCTGTATTCAACAGACAAAGACCAGCCAGGGAAGGGAACTGTGTGGCTTGGGATCGACAGGCCACAGCACTCCCAGGCACCCTTCACATGGACACTGACAGCAGCATTTGGCCCCGAGAGCCTAACTTAGAGCAAGGCTAATTGTATTAGGGACCACACAGTGTATTGCTTTGTTTGTAATGAGTTTTAGGCTTCAGAAGCTGAGAATCCCATCTGCAAGAACAGACTGTTGCAGGATTCATCTATTAATAGCACTGGTACACACTTCCAGCTGAGGGACACGAGGAGGGAGGAGACAACCAGATGGAGATAATGCATTAGGGTGACACAAAGCCAAAAAAAGGATGATCCACTTCCCCACATCCTCACACACATCTCAGGCTTGCAGCAGGGGGCAAGTGAAGTGTCACATGTGATTAACTCATAAACATCCTAATTAGAAAGTTTTTACATTTGATCAAATGTCCAAATATGACAAGACTTCAGTGTCCACCCTCGTGCAAATGTGGAACACTGCAGACTCCAGCTCCAGCTTCAAAGCAAGACCCATGCCCAGCCTGGCACTGCACTAATGGGCAGGAGTCAACAAATCCATCTGTAAGATCCTGTTCATGAAGTGCTTTGAGTCCTGCTACTGAAGCTGTGCTGGATGAGAACCAAGAGCTGCTCTTCTCCTTCAGTGCTACACCCAGATGGAGTTCTCAGGCGCCTGACCCAGGCTGAGCTCCACACCAGCCCGTCAGCAGGAGCTGCTGCCACTGATGGGCACTGCGAGGATGAGGAGCTCTGACCATGTCAAGATCCATGGGAGATGTGGATCTGGCCTCAGTGGCACCAAAACAGCCCCAGCTACAAGGTCATCTCTGCACAACATCATCACAATCTGGAGTGAACTTGACCATTTAGTTCCACAGGTACTGACCTCTGGGTTTGTTTTTATGCCCAATGTTTTTCTGCCTGATGACTTCCATTGCTGGAAAAAGCTGAATACCCTGTCATAGCTGGAGCTGCTCCATCAGTAACTCCTTGCTGCTGCACTTTGCAGGACTCCAAATGAAAAAGTCACATCCAGTTGCCAAATGACAGAATGAAACAGGATCCACAGCCTGATCTCTGCTGCAGGAGAGCTTGTACTGAGCTCTTCAGGGGCAGAGGGGCTTCCCTCAGATGCCTCCAGCATGCCAGCAGCATGACAGCCCATCAGCACTTTTGGGGTTTTCTCCACACCACAACACAGCTGCTAGCAGCCGTGCAGAGGCTCCCCACCCAGCACAAGGAGCACAGCAGGAGCACACTCAGAGCTGAGCAAAGCCAGCAAAGCTCCTGGGACTCACAGGCATCCCTGGGGGCAGGCAGGCTCCTGCTGCTGCAGGACTGGTGTCTGGTGGCTGCACTAACCCCAGAACAGAGCCCTCACCTGAGGCCAGCAGGGAGAGCACCAGCACCAAAACTCAGCCAAAACTCAGCAGTTTGTCACTGCTGAGAGATGTCCCTGTTTGCGCTGGTGCCTTCAAACAGAGCAGTTCTGTGGAAGGAAACTTCTGCAGAGATGCTTGTGAAGATCCTGATGGGACTCTGGCTTCTGCCAGGAAATCAGGAAAACAAGCAGAGTACCCCTGGATCCCTGCATGAGCCGTGTCCTCCAGCTGAGAGCGTTACCCGAACAGATCTTCCCAAGCAGAGGCAATCACAGGCAGACATCTGGCACACCATTCCTGCTCACCATCAATTTCCAATGGGGAACCAGTTATAAAGCAACAGTGCCCATGCTGTTATTATAATTAAGAATCTGACAGTCTGCTGAAATGAAGGCCAGGTTTATTTAGGGATTGTGATGGAGGGCTCTCCAAAACTGCTCTCTAATTCTCTCTGTTCAATTCCCCAGATCCCACAGAGATGCGTATTTCCACGGACAACTTGCCAGCTGAGGTTGGAGCAAGCTCCACCACTGCTGACATCTATCCTCCAGCAGCAGACCCCATCTCCTGCTCCAAAACACAACCCTAATCATTACAGAGGTTTCCAGTGGAACCAGGAGCAGCAGGCATGTGTCCCATCCACAGACAGGCATAGGTGGGTGAGCTTCCACTGGTGCTCTCCCTGCCTCAAGGGACAATGCCACGCACCCCACCTTCAGGACAGCACCTCAGGAATCCACAGAGCAGGACCCCATGGAAGCAAAGCTTGTTTTCTTGTGGGCAATTTCATGCTGGCTGAACAGCCTCACACCTGCACATCTGGACACCACAGGCTCAGTGTCCCTGGAACCCCAGACATGAGATGGGCACAAAAACCCTTACACTCTTCCCACAGCAGGTTTGTGCAGGAGCTGCACCACAAATGAGAGAACAAACACAGGCACTGTGCGCCTGTTCCGGTTTAATGGGTAGGAGCCAGGAGTTAAGCAAGCTACAGCCCCCCAGCACTGGTCAGCATCTGGCACCATCAGCCTGAGCTCTGGGGTGAGACAGACCCAAGGGCTGTGCCCCTGTGCTCCCTGACCTCGTCCCCTTCTCGCTCTGTACAGGGGCTCAGCTGCCAGGGGAGTGACCTGTGTGCCCTGCTCAGCAGCTGTGCAGCACCGGGGCTGCACCTGGGGCCTGCACTCCTCAGGAAAGCTGCTGCTCATCAGGTCCTTGCCTTTATTCACACACCTAACAAAGGGAGTGCAAGGAAATGCCAGAGGACTCAGTGCCGAGGCTGCACTGCTCATTTCAGGGTACCTGGGGGCACAGCAGCGCATGGCAGGGGCGCAGGCGCTGCCCCCAGCTCTGCCAAGGCAGCCAGGGGCAGCACCACCACTGCAGCCAGCCAGGGGACACCCAGGACAGCAGGGGACACCCAGGANAGCCAGGGGACACCCAGGACAGCAGGGGACACCCAGGACAGCCAGGGGACACCCAGGACAGCAGGGGACACCCAGGACAGCCAGGGGACACCCAGGACAGCAGGGGACATCCAGGACAGCAGGGGACACCAAGGAGAGCCAGGGGACACCCAGGACAGCAGGGGACACCCAGGACAGCAGGGGACACCCAGGACAGCCAGCACCAGCCCGGAACGCCAGCCTGGAGCTGGCTGGCCATCACTGGCACTGCTGTGGCACAGCATTGCTCCGTCCCCAGCAGCAGCCAGGTGCCAGGGCAGGGTGAGGGCAGGGCAGGACCCCAGGGGCTCTGCAGCCACATCAGCTCAGGTCACACATCAAGTCCCAAGTGAAACACATCTCTCTTGCTATGAGCTTGCTGTCAGCTGATGAGGGCCCAGACAGCAAGAATGAAAACACCAAAGGGAAACTTTAACAACCCACTGGTCTTGCAAAGTCTACAAAACCTTGAAAGTGAGCACATTTAGGGAGCCCTGGTTGTGTGGCTGAGTAGGGCTGGGGTTCACTGAAGCCACAGCTGAAGCAGAAGCTGTTTTGTGGTCCAGGGCCTCCCCCACTGCTGTAACTCAGCAAGCTCATTATCAGCATTTGGAGAGGCTGAGCTTTGATACCCCTTGCACTAAAATGAGTTGCAGATCAAACCAGGCAGTCAACAGAATTTTTAAATTAAACTACAAAATTATTTAAAATCCCCTTTGAGGACGTTATCACAGGGTTAACACCCACTCTGGCTTCAGATAATACAGCAGCAATAAATGGTAATGTGCTCTATGAAACATGATTTATTTTTGCTGAGCAGGCTTGGCATTATAAATCTCAGCACTCTTAACATTTAAAGTTGTTATTCCAATGACAAAATAGACATGAGGGAGATAACAGTCTTTATCTCCATTAATGTTTTATTGTTGTTCAGAGAATATGGATATGGACTGATCCAAGCATAGGAAAATCACAGCAATTTGTTTGCATATTGGGGAAGCTGAGATAATGGTTGTGTTTTATGAGTGCACCAGGGAATCAGCTGAAATGCAGGACAGAGCAGATCAAAATGAGGGATTAATTGGCTACTTTGGTTTCTGGTTTCTATTCTGGTTACATTTCCATTCCAGGACCTGCCTTAGCATGACATCACAAGAGATGGTCCACGTGCGTGGCCGAACTGCTGACCCCTGGCACCCGAGGAAGTGAGCAAACAGGCTTTAGAGGAAACAAAAAGGCTGCACAACCCTTCTGTGCAATGCAGACAAGCAGCACTGCCATGGAGGCAGGATCCTGCTGCAGATC
>PYHW01010615.1:224368-239275 GCA_013186435.1 Turdus rufiventris | reverse complement strand
TCTGTCCCTCTCTGTGCTCTGTCCCTCGTGTGCTCTGTCCCTCTCTGTCCTCTGTCCCCCGTGTGCTCTGTCCCTCGTGTCCTCTGTCCCCCGTGTGCTCTGTCCCCCGTGCCCTCTGTCCCCAGGCTGTGGGCTGCACCCACCCGGGCACGGAAGGCAGAGCTCTCATCCCGCTCCCAAAAGCAGCCGAGGGCAGGGCAGGGGGCTGGCAGAAGGGCAGCAGGAGGGCGGCACGGGGGTCACCGTGGGACTGTCGCCGCTCGCCGCAGGGTGGGGACAGGACACCAACCTGGGGGCGCGGCGTGTCCGAGCGTGGCCCGCGGTGCCGCAGGCTCCTCCCGCGGGGCTGCTCCGGCTCCTGCTCTCTCCCGCAGCCCGGTGCCCGGTCCCTGCGCTCCGCTGCCCAGGTAGGCGCCTCCCGGTTGTGTCCCCGGAGCGGGGTCCAAGCGCTGTCCCCGCGTTGGGGCTCGGGCGGGGGTCGCTGCCGGGGCCGAGGCTGCGGCGAGAGCCGGAGCAGAACACACAGTGCCTGCTGCACTGATGCTGAAACCCAGGGGCCTCCCCTCGTCCTTCCCGAGCGCCCTGCTGGCTGCGGGGCTTTCAGGATCATCGTTCGTTCCTCTGCGACCAGAGCTCAGGGTGATGTCCCCCGGGCTGTGTCACCGCCCGGTGCCAGCTCCTCGGCGCAGCAGTGCTCGGGCAGTGCAGAGGTGGGGAGGGAAGTTGTCCGTGAGTCCTTGGAGGCAGCCGTCCCCTGCCAGGGTCCCCCAGGGGTGTCTGCGGGGTGTGAGCGCTGTCCCTCGCTCTGCCGAGCCTGCGGCCGCTCGGGCAGCCCCGTCCCCTCCGAGCGCATCCCGCTCGCCGCGCCCGTGCGGACCCCGCCGCTGCCTCCGTGCTCAGCTCGGTTTAGCTTTGTTCAGGGTTTGCGCTCATCTCTCGGGACTAGGGCGTGCTCGGCCGCGGCTCGGGCTGGGGTTGCCCCAGGAATGCCCGCTGTGCCCGGCGAGCCCCGGCAGCGCTGCGGAGCGCTCCGGCTGAGCAGATCTTAGCGTGGAAGCACTAGTAAATTTGGCCCGAGGAAAAGTAATGATTTTAATAATTTTGTGACTTTGCAGCGTGAAACAGTAAAAGATTTTTCATTTCCATACCCCAGCTACACTTTGTAAAGATGCAAATCCTTGTAATTATTACCCAGGCTAGCTTAACTTGAAGGGATATCTGCACTCCTTCCTCAGAGCTTGTATGTATTGACATATTTACTAAACGCACTTGGCTCCGAGCTGCTGTGCAAGGAAGTTTCATTGGGAACCTGAGATATGGAAACCCGATTTATGGCTGTTGCATCTGAAGGTCTATTTTTACTCTGAAGAATAAGTTTTGGGGCTTAAAAAGAGTTACTGCTGCTGTGGCTTTGTTTGAGACTGGAGGCTCGACCTGTTCCTTTCAGAAGCACTGATGGGAATCATAAACATTTGCTGCTTCATTTGTTTTATTGCTGAATCTTTTTTCAGTTCTGAGATGGGAAATTAATATATTGTTTTGGTTAGCTGCAGAGAAGGAGCTGTGTGTCCTGGTGGGGTAACTCCTAGTATCCCATGACAAACCCAGTTCCCAGTAACTCTTTTCTCCAGCATCTTTCTTATGATTCCTCCCTTTCCTGCTCCAGTACAAAGTAAATTTGTTAATTTAAAGTAAAGAAGTGAAGTTAGTTAGTAGGCATTTCTAAAGAGAAAATGTTCAGTGAACATATGGGTGCCCTGGAGAATGCTCTGGGCTGGACCCAGTCCAGATCTTGCTGCACTGTTACTGCCTCATTTTATTCTTTTAGGGCTTTGTACTTCCAACAATAAATGAAGTTGTATGTCACAGAGATATCTGTGTCAAAAACAAGCACATAAAGGTGCTTTGCATGTGAATGATTAAAAAATATATTGGCTGCTGTACCTTATAGAGAGTGTTCAGGGTCTCTCAAGTGTCAGTGAACTCTGTGGAGTTTTACACTTCGGGATTCCCATACATGTCAGGAGATACTGGAAAATTCCTGTGCTCTCTGCTAATGAACAGATCTGGGAGGGGAAAGCCAGCACCAAGCCACAAATCAAGTTTGCTGTTTTGTTCATAGTTCATATTTTAAAAAATTCTGAAGAACCTGAGTGGAAACTGTACCTTGATTTTACATGGAATCTTTTCATTAGAAATACCAGAATGGTATGATTTTTTTCCCCAAATTAAAGACTTGTTTAACTGCTTAAATCAAAAGGTTGACACTTTGAATTCCTTTTTCCATAGCTTTTACCCTTCCACATGACCTCAGTAGTCAAAAGTGCCTTTTGGTTTTATCTAGCTAAGCCAGTATGTCCATTTATTTTAGATATTGGCCTCACTACAGTTAGTCACCCCTGAAGCTACAAAATACATGCTGGGTGATACAGCAAACAGGAACCAGCTCGTGGATCTTCGAGTCTGCTCTGTTTCTGCTGTTCCTGTAGCGGGCAGCAGCCCTGACCCGAGTTTCAGGGCTGAGGTGTTGCTGGTTTCTCTAGTGAGCTCCATTACAATGCACTTTTCCCTGTCTGTCAGTCTTGTCCTTAGAGCAGTGAGCCTCCAGTGAGACATTGGCAAGCTGTAAATGTTTCTTCGTCCTGAGTGATGATGAACTTTTGCTTCCTGCCTTCTGCAGGATGTGTCAGCGGGATCTGGCCAAGGTCTGGCAGGACTGACCCACAGCAGCACTGCACCAGAGCACACCCAGAGCAGTGGAGAGCTGAGCCTGGGCTGAGCACACCATGGGGGCAAACACCTCCAGCAGGTCACCACCCTTTGATGAGAATGAGGATGGTAAGAACTTTTCCTGGTTGTTGTCTGGGACTGCAGAGTTCTCAGTGCAGCCTGACTGTGAGAGTGCCAGCCAGTGCCCGTGCTGAGGCTGCAAACCCCTGGGCATCCCAGGGCAGCAGAGGTGTGTGCAGGTCGGCAGTGGCAGCAGCAGTGTGCCCCTGGTCCCTACCGACCTGCACTCTGCTCTTGGGGTCCTTCTGCCTCCTCTCCCAGCAGCTCTGAAGGCAAGATTGTCAGCAGAGGTTCGGTGTTGAGGAGTCCCTGGGACACTGGCAGGCACCTCGAAGGCAGGGACGAAATGCTTCTGCTCTGGAGGTGGAGAGGGCTGCTCTGGAGCCCCCAGTGTAGGGAGGACTGGTAGGATGGTGGGAAGTCCTGGAGCAATTGATGTTCTTGTTCCTGGTGGCTGCCCAGCTGGGCAGGGCTGCCTGCAGGCACAGGGTTGGCTGGAAAAGGAGTTGGAAAAATACTGCTGGGAGCAGCTTCAGAGACCAGGGTCCTTGTGCTGCCAAGATTACAGAGACAGTCATTTAAAGATTGCTCCATAAATATATTTGCTGTTGCATGAGTCAGCTTGCTGACTGCCATATGGGCTTTCACCTAGGTACAACAACAATATGAATATGTAGATAAATACAAATACATAGGAATAAACGTAAAATATATGAAGAACTGGGTACCCCATCAGCCACTATTCCAATGTGCCATGTGGTGCTGCAGCCAGTCTGCAGCTGCTCAGCTAAACCAGATTCAGTTTCCAAATTATTAAGGCAACTGCTTGCAGTTTTTCTTTGTTTTTCATGTTTTTTCCATTTCTGTAGTGCAAAAGATATCTGTGCTGTGAAGTTTTCCTGAAGATTTTATTCCTGGTGCATCTCTCATAAACAACCACTTATTCTTGCTGGGGATAATGAGCAGTTCTGTTCCTGACCACCTTCCTCAGGGTGATGTGCCCTGGCTCTGGGATTTTCCTGCGAGTGGCTGGTCTCTGCTGGGTCTCTCTCTGGGCTCAGTGTTCATACAGCACCAGCTTCTATGACTGAGAAACACGATGCCAGGAGAGTCCCCGTCCTGACCATGTCACTGTCACTTTGTTAGGTTTCAGTGGGCTCAGGGCCCCCCCTGCAAGCTGACAGAGCCTGCAGACCAGTGCAGCTCTGTTTCCATGGCCCTGCACCAATTTAAAAAGTGGTAGCACCTATTTTCTCTAATTAGTCATGTTTTAATATACTGAGGAGAGAGAAACCCAGCTGAAACAGAGATGTCCCCTAGGGAATTTTCCATTATCTTGCAAACCAGAGGCTGTATCACCTTAGATATCACAATCTTGTCTTCATTTTGATTTCAATTAAAATTGTAGTTAATTAAGAGCTTCTGGGTTCATTAAGAGACAACACACTGGTCCGTGGCAGGGGCTGTGGGTGGGGGGCTGGTCCCATCTCTGCAGCTGTGCCCCAGGGAGACCCGTGAGGGTTGGGGGAGCAGCATGAGGTGTGTGTGCTTCAGTGCCAGTCCTAATTCTTGCATATTTTTCCAAGTTGCTGTTGCTATAATTTCACTGTTTTCAGTAGCACCACAATTTCTGTTTGAACTTCTTGAAGGGCTCTGTTTGCCTTCAGATGAAGCAGGGTGACAGGATTATTTTTCTCGCAGCATTTCCTCTGAGCAGACAGTTGTGGGTAATAAGCAAGTGAAATGGAAAGAAAATACAATAACCAGACAGAAGATTCAAGGCTACAAGGTGATCTGTCTGATTCCCACTGTAGTCAAGATGAGACCATACAAGAAGCCAGATTTTGTTTGTGCTGCTCCTGGGCAGAAGGGTGTGGGAAGTGTCCTGAGGGCTGGCAGCCAGATGTTCCCCCCAGCTGGCCAAGTTTGCTGCAAGATGAAGCAGAAATGGGTAGTAGAGGACAGTGGTGGGTTGGGAAGGACACACATCAGTCTCTTTGCCTCTCCAGCCCACCAGCAGGTGTTCTGGTTAAATCCTTGGACCAGGCAGAGCATCAGCCGTGTCACTGCTCCTCCCCTGGCTCTGTGTCACATCCTGTCCCAGCATGGAGACACTGGCGTGGCCGTTCCCAGACGTGTGCCAGCGTTTTCCTGAAGCTGCAGAGCAGAGGAAGAGAGGAGGGAGGGAATATAATGAAAACTGGGGAAATAACAGCGAGAAAAGGAAGATGAGTTGTAACAGACCATGTGCTGCTGTGCTGGCTGCACTGTGGTGAGCACAGGGGTGGGGGAACCTGAGCCCTCAGAGTGTTGACTTTGCTTGGCAGATGAGCCTGGGGACTTTGGCAGCATTGACTGGTCTTTGCTAAGGATGTTTTTTGTGGCTGGTTAGGGTCTGTATTTTTTTTTTATCTAAACATTATTACTTAAGCCTTGGTTTAGAAATCTGACCCCTGCTTACAAAATAATGTTTCATGATTTTATACCAGTCGCTTCTTTATGGCAATGTATTATCTTTCTTTGCATCTCCTAGACGCAGCTTGTCTGAGCTGGCAGAACATGTGAGTTTTGTCCCTGAAGGGCAAAATCTTTGACCTTTTCTTAATGTGCCATCAGACAGGGAAAGGAGGCTTGTCTGCCTGTGGATTGAGGATGAGCAGCACATGTTTGGTTCCTGATTCAGACACCACACATTTCAGTGCTCGTTAGAAGCAAGACTCACTGTGAAGGCTGGGGCTAGTAGGAGAGCTAAACCAGAGAGAAATTCAAATGTGCTTGTACCCAGTTTGAGAGTCTAACAAAGTAAGCAACTTAGCTTTCTGACACCCCGCTCAGTACTGAACAAAAAGGCAGAGGGTGTGAACGTGCTCCTGAAGCATCGTTGTAAAGGACAGTAGGGATAAAGGGTGTGAGCATACAAAATGCCACTGGTGTCTGACTCCTCTGGATTTGCAGCTGTTCCAGATGTTACTGCCCAGCTGTTAATGCTGTGGTCTGCCCTGCTCTGCAGAGCTCTGTGCAGTGACTCAGTGCCAGGGATCAGAGATCCCTCTCTCCCCACAGCCGTGGTTGTGGCACAGGACTTCTGCAGCTCTCCTCTCCCCCATGCAGGCACCACTCTCATCTCCCCTTGCAGGTGATAAACATCTTCACTCTCCCTTTTTATTCTGCAGGTACCCACAACCCTTCTCCGGGACAGTCTCACGGGTAAACAGATCCATCTAAACTCAGTCATCAGCAATTTCTATTTACTTCGACATTTACAGCTGTTCCAGGCTTCAGAAGGGGCACCTGTGCCTAAAAGCTTGTGTTCCTCCTAGGTGCTGTGCCTGGTCACTGTCAGCTTTGCTGTGGTTAGGCTGTGCCATCATGCCTGCAAAGGCAATGGCAATAATATCCTCACATGATAGAAGGGTCTGATGGACCCAGCTTTGCATTTGGCCTCAGCAGGAGCAAGGTGATGCCAATCTCTCCACAGGCAGTGCAGGAGGGCAGAATGAGAGCGTTTACTTGGTGATTTCCTGCCTGATCTGCCACTGACAGAGGCTGACCCAAGGAACTTGCCTTTGCAGCTGAGTCATAGAGAAAAAAACTGTTAAACACGCCAAGTTTAAACAACACCCAAATCTTCAAAAGGAGCAGAACATTTCCGGGGTATCTCTCATTTTTCTCAGCTCATAGGGAGAAAAAGTAGAAATAACATAATATTGTCAAAAGTTTGCTCAGTCATTTAATATTGAAATGTTGCTCTTTCTTGCAGTTACCTTCGACCATTTTGAGATTTTGCGAGCTATTGGGAAGGGCAGCTTTGGAAAAGTGAGTGTTTTGGGAACTAACCACCGAGTGGGCAGCTGGAGATATAGCTGGGTGGAAATGGATGAGTTGGAGACTCACATGAGAGTACAGAGCCAAAGCCCGTGCACTATCCATGCACTGAGCTTCAATTCCTGGTAATCAGAAAGGAATCAGCCCAGTTCCTTATCCATTCTCTAGCCACAAATCATATTGCATGAGATTAAAATGGAAAACTGATCACTCCAATTATCTGAATTTAATGAGGTTTCTGAATAAGCATTTTCTAACTTTTCTCAGCAAATCGACACTGAACACCATGATACATTTTTAATTAAGAACTACAATCAACATGAAATCCTGGCAGGTTTTCTAGCACATCTAATATGTTCAGTCTTTCTCTGTGAGGATCAGTGTTTGATATTAAGCATCTGGTTCACCCCAAACTCCTGAACTATTGTGTAAAGAAAACCTGTTTTGTGCTGCACTCTCACAGGCTCTGAGGCTTTCCTTGAAGTCATGTTTCTTTCTAGATTTGGTGACATATAAGAAAGGTTAAAATTCAAAGCCCAGTACCCCTTAACAAAGCCCCAGATTAACTGTGAACTGAGTGACACTTCTCAGGTGCTGGTCCCAGTGTCTGACCTGTACTTCTGTGCTGGAGAACAGAACTCTTCCCAGCAGTAACAAATGTGAAAGGGGTGGGTAGTGAATGACATTAAATAAAATATTGACTTCTCTGTGATTCCCTGCCTCCCAGGTCGTGATGATAAATTCCCTCATCTCATCTTCCCCCAAAAATTTTTCATTGGATGAAATTCCCAAGAGATTCCCAGGCAGTGCCCAGTGTTGCAGCTTTGGTGGATGGAGTTGTGCCCTGGTAGTGTGGACACTGCCAAAGCTGCTGGAGAACACTCGTCACTGATCCTCACCTGCCCAGATTTGCTGACAAATCACCTCTGATTTGTCCTAATTGCTCTCTTAGGTGTGTGTGGTGCAGAAGACTGACACCAAGAAGATGTACGCCATGAAATACATGAACAAACTGAAGTGTGTGGAGCGTAATGAAGTGAGAAACGTTTTCAAGGAGCTGCAGATTATGCAGGGCCTGGAACATCCCTTTTTAGTTAATTTATGGTAAGAGGTGGCTCCTTGGCTCACTGGTTGAGTCAGAGCAGTCAATTACAGACACCTTTGAGACCAGTGAACTCTTGGTATTTTGCTGCTGTTGCCATTTAGAGTTGTTCTTACTGGGTATGAATGGTAGAGGTGCAGCTACACCTCCCATATCGTGTCTCCAAACTTGTGTTTCCTGCTTGAACATAAAGTTCCAGGCAAAGCTCACTCAGGAGCTGAGAGCTGACCAGTGTGTGTGCATGCAGGGATCTGTGCAGAGCAAACCATCCAAGTGTCCCTGCTGCTGTTCTTGCCACGTTCTTGCCATGCCATCCCTGGCTTCAGGATGCCTTCAGCAGTCCTGTGGCTTGCCTGCACTCTGCGTGACACACAAACTACAAGCTTTGTGTGGTCATCACATCAAGCCATCAGTGTTTTGATAAGGAAAAGCCCATGAGGAAAGCTGGTTGTCAGCCCCTGTCAGAGAGACACCGTCCATCACACGAGGTCACTCATTGAGGACCGGCAGAGACCAGCTGCACCCTGTGGTGCTGAGCACATGGGGTCACAGACAGACTGCCTGGCAGAGGCACCTCCAGCGCAGGGGCTGGTCCAGGGCTCCTCTGTGCTGCTTCTGGGGTCACTTCCCATTGGTGCTTGGAGAAGGCAGAATGCCCACCTTGAGTTGTTCATGCAATCTGCTCTGACTCTGTTATGGATCCGAGACTAAATTATTGTCATCACAGGCATGACAATGGTGGGAAATGGAGCATGGAAAGGTCATGAAATTATAATTTCCCAAGTGAAAAATTCCAAGAAATGATGAGTATTCCCAGAGGTACCACATGTTCCTTTATTAGCTGTCATTTGTCAATGCCACTGGAGCCGTGTGTGTGCTGTTGCAGGTACTCGTTCCAGGATGACGAGGATATGTTCATGGTGGTCGACCTGCTGCTCGGAGGGGACCTGCGCTACCATCTCCAGCAAAACGTGCGGTTCCACGAGGGAACTGTGAAACTCTTCATCTGTGAGCTGGTGCTGGCCCTTGACTACTTGCAGAGCAGGCACATCATCCACAGGTCAGCCAGGCCACAGGCTGTGCTGTGGGCACGCTTGTTCCTCCTTGATGTGAAATGACAAATGGAAGCTTAAGTGGTAAACAGCATGTTGTGCCACGTTTGATTTTATGTGAAACACAAGGCTTCCCCAAGAAAAGTAGAGACCATCTGATTTGTCCCTCTGGGGTAGCTGTGAAATGGCATATTTGATCGTCCATTGATCCTGCAAAAATTTGTCTCTGATAGGTTTAAACTAGCTGTAGCTCATTCATATTCATCCTGGTCCAGGGAGGGGAGATGTCAGCACTCAGAACTCCTGTGTTCATGCTTGAAGGTGTCTCCCTTTGCCCCCACCTCTGTATTGCCCCAAAATACAAGGACAACACATCCTTTTCCTCTATGAGGTAAATCCTTTTCTAGAAGTGCTGACAGTTTCTTCTTGGCTACCACAGTTTCTAATAGCCAGTGAAAAATGCATGAGCTCTTCCCATAGCTTTGAAGAGCTGCAGAACAGCAGAGGAGGCAGAGGCTTCCCCTGGCTGGGAAGCAGGGTTTGGCTGTGGATGGATGGACACACAGCTCCTCTGCTGGAGTCACGGGCAGCACAAAGCCCAGGGGCCCAGAGTTTAGCTCAGGTAGCTGCTGTCAGGGAGGATGAAGAGGGAGGACTGTGAGGGTCAGTAATTGCAGGAAGAAGGTCACTTCACTCAGAAATGTCACTCCAGATGAGCATTCTTGTGCAGTATAAGACTCAAGCATGGAAAGCATAAAGTTGCAGCGGTCCTGGTTGTTAGTGGGGACAGCACACGCTGTGAGGTGAATGCCTGTCCTGTCCACAGTGCCCAGCTGCCATGGCCAAGGTGTGAGGGCAGAATGACCTTGCCTGTCCCTGCAGCCACAAGAGCCCCAGGCCCTGGGGACAGCTCCCACCTGCTCAGGGCCTCCCCTTCCATGCTGCTGCTTTTGTGCTTTACGTGCAGGGATCTTTCCCCAGTGTGAGTAGGGGTCCCAAAACTGCAGGTGAGGTTCGCAGTGTGCTTTTCATACAGCGGCATGTGTTTAAGGTACATCAAGTACAACAAAACATGTATGGCAGGCTGTAAAATTTGCAAGTTATTTAATTAACACTGTAATGCAAGTTGTTTAATTAACACTGTAACCCAGTGGGATAGTATTTGATTGATAAAGTGATTCAACTGAGTCAATTATACTGCAACAGCTGTAATTGGGAACATCAGGAGACAGAAGCAATGGCTTTGTTTGGCTGAACAAAGCTGTGCAGAGACAGCAAACTCAGGCCGTAATTATTTCCCACCTAGATGTAACAGACTGGGAAATATTAATATCTTGTAGGTTAGGAAATTATAACCAGAATTATCTCTGGTCATTGTTTTCATCCTGAGAATGATCTTACTGTGCTGGTGTAATTCCAGAGGCTGTATGCCAGACTGAGGGAGAAACAGCCACACTAGAAATTAAAAAATAATAACAATTAAAAAAAAGTTCTATTGCGCTTAGGGGGAAAATCAGCTGCTTAGCTGACCCTGCCCTGTGCTTTGCTAATGATGTCTGTCCCTGCACTCACCGGTGTGATGGGATGGCAGCAGGAAGGTAACCAGTGTTTGTCACCCATGGAAGCTGTGTGGGTGACAAGATGCCAGAGAACTGTAAGCTATTGGATGACAATTAGATATACTGTGGGGTTTTGATTCCAGGTGACTTGGAAAAATCATCTGTATCATAAGGATTGAATTTTTAAAGATAAAATCCTACGCTTGCTCATTTCTTTACGTGGAGCTCGTGGGCCTGGCGGGGAGCTCCAGCTGGCACAGGGTCACTGCGCTCCTGGCTGGGACCTTCTCTCTGGGGGATCAGCTGGGCAGGTGCTCAATGGGGCCCGCTGTAATGAGCTCATTAAAGCCAGGTAATGGCTTGTAAAGTCACTCGGGTGGCTGTGTCAGGGTATCAGGTGTACATTTTCTCCCTTCAGTCAAAGCTTCCCTACAGCATTGCTATGAGTATTGTCTTGTGGGTCCTGTTACTCAGGAATAAAATGTGTGGGAAACCCGTTTGTATCTAGAACAAAGATGTTAAAATTATTTAATTTGTACTGAGTAAATGAGGAACCCTTCTCAACACGGTATCAAAACAGATTGAAAAGTACAGGAGGAAAATGACAGAAAGCCTGTAGGTGGATTTACCTGAGTGCTGCTCAGCCACCCCTGCAGCCTGCACAGTGCTGATCCAGCCCCCTGTTTGCTCAGTGCTCTGGGGCCCAAATCAAACAGCAGCAGCGGAGCTGAGACCCCAGGGCTCTGAGGGTGCAGTGTCCAGAGCCTGGCCATTCCTGGGGTGCCAGCAGCCGGGTGTCCGGTCACTTCTAATGGCTCTCTCTCCTTCTCTGCTTTTTTTCTCAGAGATATCAAGCCTGACAACATTTTACTGGATGAGCACGGTGAGTGCCAGGTGCCTCGCAGTCCTGCATGTGAATAAAAGCAGCGGAGACAGGAGGCACAGGCTGCAGTCCTGGTGCCATCGTTTGGTGTTGTGCTCTCTGCCTCAGCCTGAGAGCAGCATCATCCCATCCCTCTGTGCCTCTTGCTGTCTCTTGCTCTGAGCAGCAGTGCCTTGTGGAACCCTGTGTGCTGTGGTGTTTCTGGGGTTGCCTTGGTGTTTAACCAGCACCTCCTTTGCCTCACTGACTTGATGGTGTCCCTACAGGGCACTGGCAGGGAAAATATGTTTGGTGTTGCTTGAGGTCAGGAGCCCAGCACACCTGATTCTAACATTTTCTTGGTTCTTTTTTAAAACTTACTCAAAATGCATCGTTTGAAGGGCATTGCTTGTGTCACTGCAGGGTTTGTGCACAAACAGAATTAATTATGGTGCAGTAGATAAGCCTTGTTCACATATTTTCTTTTTCCTTGAACATTTGGCATGGGGATGAGCTCTGATGAGGGTTTGGGGCTGGGTGTGGTATAAATGTTGCTATCAGTTTGTCTATAGTCATTCTTAGGCAAAACTCTTGACTATATTCTTCCATGGCTCTTTAGTCACTTTTTTTTCCTGGCAAAGATCTCGCAGTGAAGAGTTGTCTGGTATTTATTAGTTTGTAACTCATTAGAGAAACATTTTGTTAGCTCATATTTTATTTTTTTAAATCCAAGTAACTGGCTTGTAGTGAGAAATCGTCAGTAGCTAGTGCGAGGTGGTTGAAGAGAAAAGGTCAGTGCAGGGGGAGGTGCACTAAACCTGCCCTTGTGATACTCCAGAGGCTGTGGCAGAGATGCTGCAGCTCCCAAGGGAGGCTCTGAGACCCGGTGTGTGTGACCAGGGTTGCCTGGCAGCACCGAGCCCAGGCTCCAGCCATTTGCGTGTGACCTCTAATTTCAGAGCACTGGTTGATTATTTATTTAGGAGCTGGCTGCAGAGTGGCTTTGCCTGCAGTTTCTGGAGCCTCTGTCCTGCCTTGCTCGGTCCTTCTGTGGTTCTTGCCCCGTGCCCAGACGATGGCAGGGGGAGAGCCCTGTCCCCCCTGGCGCGGGGGGCACCTGGCATTGCTGGGCTGCTTTTGGTCAGTCCTCACTCCTGGATGCTTTGGTGACCCATCACCATTGTCCCAGAACTGGGATGTCTCAGACTGGGATGACACAGCTTCCTCAGAGGAGCTGGGATCACCACGGCCATGGGAATGTCGGTCAGCACTCCCTGAAGAGAGAAAAAAAGGAGGAAAAGGCTCTGACCATCTCTGCAGCTGCATTCAGCCCAGGAAGACACAACTTCTATAATGACACTGCAATTTGGGATGAGTTTTGAGTCAATTCTCTGCTCACTGTGATTTTTTAACTCTCTCTTGCAGAGGTTTCAGGGTGTTTTTTCTGGGGACATACCCTTGACTCCAGTGTCCTTTTGTCTGTGCCTTGTAGCATTCTTCACCCATGGCAGCAAAGGTTTGTCTTCCGAGGCATATAGAAAGCTTTGGACACACCTAGAGTTCATTTTTTCCCAGACTGACCCTAAAATATAGGAAGACTCAAAACAATCATCACTAAATTAGTTTTTTGAGAATTCTTACATTTTCTGGTTCCCTAGAGGGAAAATGAGGGGATGTTTGAAACAAGAGACAAGCAGCCTGCAGATTTTCTATCAGTTCCCCCACCAGCTATTTTACCTGGAAACTCCTTTCCATGGAGTATTTTACTTTATGTTTCTGATTCAGAGATGTTTCTTGTGTAAAATTAAAGCCAGCCCTGTTACACGTTGTGCTCTGTCTTCCAGGACACGTGCACATCACCGATTTCAATATTGCCACGACGCTGACGAGGGACAGCCCTGTCACCACCATTGCTGGCACAAAGCCCTACATGGGTGAGACCCAACTGCAGTTACCTGTTCTGGAATCACCTTTTTGTGGGCTTGGGGGGACTGCTGTGCTGGGACACAGGTGAAGACATTTTGAATTAGAGCTGGGACTCTTCTTCCTGAGCCACATCAAAATGCACACGGTTTGAAGTGGGGAGGGGAGGCAGGGTGGGGACAGGAATCCCTCCCCAGAGATGCCTCAGAGCAGCTGGGGAACGTGCGTGTCCCGCTCCTGGGGAGATGAAGGGATACTTAGGGCACCTTGTGCCTACGTTGGGTGAATTCTGGAGCACATTTATTAGGAATGGTAGGCAATTCCTGTGTCAGCAAAAGGCATTTGTTCTTTTTGGACTCTGGGGGCAGAGACACAGAGAGGTTCATGTGGAGAGGACTGTGGGGCTACTGGGAGCCTGGCAGCACAGGAGGGGGATGGCTCTGGTGTTCTGTGCTGCTCATTTCCACTGGGATTGCAGCAAGGCATTTTATTTTCCTCCTCTATTTCACAGCACCTGAAATGTTTAGCTCCACAAAACCCCCCAGCTACTCCTTTGCCGTGGACTGGTGGTCGCTGGGAGTCACTGCCTACGAGCTGCTCAGGACTCGGGTACGTGTGTGCCCGTGGCCGTGTTGGAAACCTTGGCAGGGTTAAGCCTTAGAGCCGAGCTGAACTCGAGGCTTTAGGGCTTATTACAGCAGAGGAAGCAGAGATCACACCTTCAGCAGGCTCCTTGTGGCCATGGCTAAGAGCTCTGGGAAGCTGCTGCAGGGCAGAACAGAATGTTGTGGCAGTTCCCTGCTGTGGCTGCGTTGGTATAAATGGGGCAAGGCAAACAAGCAACAGCTCCTGAAGTTTGGGCTGCAATATCCTTTATCTGGAGCTTCTGTCCTGCAAGGAAAAAGAAAACTTGAAAAAAACACTTGTTGCTATTGTAACAAGACTGAGCATTTGGAGCAAATGGTGGGAAAAGCTCAACCCCTGCCTGTGCCATCAGGGCTCTGCTGCTGACTTGGGCAAGGTTGGGAGTCTTGTAGATGGACAAATACATCAGTGTTTTGAATGTGCTGTGTAAAAAAGTGGGACAAAATTTTTTAAATTACATTATTCTAAACAAAATAATGTAATTTAAAGAGGAACGCTTAAGACTTTGTGAGGATTGGAAGCTTCTTTCAGTATGAGTACGCAACACAAGGTTTTTTTATGCATACACTAGAGGTTTTTAAAACCTCTGTCATCAGTCTTTGCATGAGACATTTTGATGAACAGATTTTTTCATTTGAATTTTTGTGTCTCTGTTGTGAGGGATCAGTTTATCAGACACTGAGATGTGGCTGTCTGACCTGTTGGGTAACTGAAGCCATGCACCCTCTGTAAACATCTTAATGCATATTTGAGTTTTCCACCCATAATGCAAAATTAATATCAGGACTGTGCATCATGGTTTTTTTGACTCAGTGGCGCTGTTTCTGAAGGCAGGAGCAGAAATGCTGGTTTGTGCTCATACCTGATGGCACAGCCCTGGTGAGATGGTGGCACCTGGGTGGCTGCAGGGGGAAGTGAAGAGAGACCTTGAGGTCCATCTGGTGTTGGCACAGGTCAGCGTGCAATGAGCTCACTGCACCTGCTCTGACCTCACTGTTGATAGCTGCTGTTCTTTAAATGTACTTTTAATACCCTCCTGCCTTCTTCCCACCAAAACAAGGTCAAAATCTGTGAAGCAAAACTTTCAAGATGGAAACACTCTGCCATTTTAAGTTCTCTCTCTAGGCAAAGCAGCAGAGTTGTTGTAGA
>PYHW01010615.1:180939-223749 GCA_013186435.1 Turdus rufiventris | reverse complement strand
GTGTCACTGTGTCACTGTGTCACCGTGTCACTGTGTCACTGTGTCACTGTCACTGGCTGTGCACCCATGTTGATGCAGGAGGAGTCCCTGGTGCTCCTCTGCAATGGCTCGCGTGTCCCAGTGACATGACACTGCCACAGGGCAGAAGGAACTGTCACCCTGAGACCTGATGCCCACCCAATGCTGGAGACCCTTCTTGGGACATCCTTTTCTGAGCTAATTTTATTGCTGGGAGACACCTGTCTCCTTTTCACTGGCATTGTCCCCAACTTGAGTGAAGAACATTTTACAGGAAGGATTAGGAGTACTCTAACCACAGCACTGTGTGTCATAGCCTTGTAAGATAAAAACGCTGAAAAAAGCAAGCAAATTCCCACTGGATAATATCTCTGATTTCTGGGGTTTGCTCCTGCTGTCCTGCTGTTAAATGCCCAGTTATTAGCCTAGTTCCATTTTGTTTTTTCAACTGTGGCGACACAGGGAGCAATGTCCCACAGGAGGCTGGGGACTGGACAGTGAGACTGCGTGAGGGTTCTGTGCTCTAACCAGATAAACTGAAGTGCTTGTCTGCTGGTGTTTCCCACAGAGGCCATACCAGATTCGGTCCAACAGCTCCGCCGATGAAATCGCTCGCGTGCTCCGGACAGCTGCGGTGATGTACCCGGCCGCGTGGTCCCCGGACATGGTGGCACTGATCAGGAAGGTGAGGAGTGCCCGGTGCTGCTGCCACTCACAGCCTCTGCCCTGCGCTGGGAAGCCCTGGCAGTGGTGTCCAGGCCCGTGTCAGTGATTCTCACCCTGTGATAAATGTCAGCTGCACGGAGGTGACGGCAGCGCTGGGGACAGCTGTGCTAGGACACGGGCAGCCTCAGCCTCCACAGTCTCCTCTGTAACTTTGCACTCTGGAATTAACTGACTCAGAGGCAGATATTGATATACGTGTCAATAAATTTAGCCCCAACATTACATTTTTCTAATCCTCAAGAAACATTTTTTTCCCAATAATGGGAATATTTGCAAGAAGTGCTGACGCTGTTGTAATCCTTTGATGCTGTGTGACTTGTGCACCACTGCAATTTCTTTTTCAATAAAGCTGTAATAAAAATTGCTTCAAAATCATTACTGGAATAATTTTGAAGCTGAAATCCCATTTGAAATGAAGTCATATCTTCAATTAACAAGAGTATGGCTTAACAGTGGCAGCAAAGCTGAGCACTCACACCCTGCATAGCAGCGCTGGCAGCAAATTTTAGGGATGTATGTAAATAGATTTTAATTTCAGGTATGTGTGGGCAATGAAGTAGTACTTACTGTAGCTTTCAACTGGTTTTTGTTCCAAATAATACATATATGCATTCTGTCATTTCTAATGAAATAGATGATCAAACATTTTAATGAGAAGAGGCTGTCAGTTCTTTGCTGAGACAGAATCATGATGCATTTTCCAGGAAGAAAATTGCAGAATATCTCCTGAAATTTCACTGAAAATTCAGTGAAGCCAGTATTTCATTAAGCCTAACAGTCATACAGGAATATTTGCTGCAGATGTCCTGGCTGTTGCTATGCTGGCAGTTTTTTCCTGGACCACAGCAGGCCACAAGTCATGGAGACTCCCTTGTGAATAAATAATACAATGTCACAATTATTTAAATTTCCCAGTGCTCTTCTGCATCTGGTTTAACAGCCATATGTATTATACATGAAGCCAACTGTGGCTCCTTCCTGGCTCAGCCATCCCCTGTGGATTTCTGCATTTCTTGCTGGCCCAGGCAGATGCTTGTCCTGGCAGAGCTGCAGCGAGGCTGGAGAGCAGAGCTCTGCAGAGGGAGCTGGGGACAGTGAGGACCCTGGGGACAGTGCAAGAGAGCAAGAGGCTGCAAGAGAGCACGAGCAGGGCTTGCCCTACCCTCCCAAAGGGTTTGGAGCATCTGGTTTTCCTGCTGAGTTTTAGGAATGCCTGGTGTCAGGAGTTTATTCAGTGTATGATCATTGAACAGAGACAGCTTCAACCCTTTTTTTCCACACAAGTAATCCCTACAGCAATGTTAAAAAAATGATGCAAATAAGCAGTGTGAAGGCATAATTTCACACTGGACTAAGAATACTACTTTAGTAGAGAAAAGAGGATGTTTTACTGATCCACAGAAAAAAAAGCAGAACACAAACACCTGAGTGGAACTCCCCATTCCAAACAAATGCTTATTTTTAACATTGGACAAATTGTTTAATGCCACTGTACTGCCTCATAGCCTGCTCCTACAATGGGGATAAAAGGAATTGGTAAAAATGGGAATAAACAGAGGCAGAGCTTGTGAGCCTGGTGAAGGGATTCTGAGCCAGAGCAGGACAGGCACTGGTCCAAATGCCAGTATTGATGAGGTGTCTCTGGCACCAGGTATCCTCACCATGGTCCACAGAGTATGTGCCCTGTGGGGATGGACTCATCTCTTCCCTTTAATTCTCGCTGCAGTTGCTCGAGCTGAACCCCGAGAAACGTTTTTCTCAGCTGAAGGACATTCAGTCCTTCCCATATCTGTCTGATGTCAACTGGGATGCTGTTCTCCAGAAAAGAATAATTCCAGAATTCATTCCCATGGTAAGGCTCTTGGAGTGTAAAGGTTCCTCATACCCAGCACTGGGACGTGGGACAGTCTGACAAATTCCCACTGAAGCATCAGGTGTCACAAGGGGAAAAGAGAGATCAGGGCAGAGCTGTCTCTTCCATGACTGTGTAGCAAAGAGAAATGGAGGGAGACTGTGGTGTGGGTGCCCCAAAACTGATATGCCCTGTTAGTGATATTCCCAGAATTTCTGGGTGCAGAACTGTGTTTCAGCCCACTGGGCTGGGGTGGAGCTGTCCACCTGTGTGGGAGGGACAGTGACCCTCTCATGCTGACCCATGCTCTGAGCAGTGCTGCTCCCCACATCCAAAATCCCAGTGCACCAGGATGAGCTCAGCAGCAGCCTGGAGATCACTCACCATCTCATGGTAATTGTTTCCTCCTGTAATGCCTCCCCTAACAAGCTCATTGTTAACAGTAAAGAGCACATACAATAGATTTGTGTTTCTGGACCTTTTAAAATTGAATTAAAACAGCACACAGGCAACACAACCCTTATGGAGAATAATCCAACTACTCCAAATGGTTTTCCACAGAAGTTGGGCTAAACTATGAATGTTTGTCAATTGTATATCCACCCTTGTTGCTGGGTTTCTCTGTGGTGGGTACAATTCTTTATTGGTTGAAGACCAGTTCTGCTGGGCTGTTGTGCTTCTCTCTAAAAGGTACAACCCAGCCAGGACACTCCTCATCCTCATTGTCAATCCAAAGCAGCCAAAGGACAGAGTAGAAGCAGGAGCACAAAAGGAGCCACTGTGACACCTTGCATATGGCCCCTAGCTGAAGGGACTGATAGAAGTATATCAGGAGTACAGCCATGCTCTTGTCTGTGTGTGCAATTATAATTAGTGCATTTTTTTTTACAAAATTCAGCTCCCAGATGCAGTCCAGGTTATGAGACTCCTTAAGACAGGCTCTGATCACTTAAGGCCATCTCTCTCTCCCCTCCAGAAAGGTAGACTGAACTGTGACCCAGCCTTTGAACTGGAAGAAATGATCCTGGAATCCAAACCTCTTCACAAAAAAAAAAAGCGATTGGCTAAGAAGGAGAAAGATACAAGGAAAAGCAATTCATCCCAGGTAAGAGCAAGCAGGTACAAGCATCTGGTCAAGGAGGTCTTTCATTTTTCAATGACTGCCATCTAGCAAGATGAACAGTAAACTGAACAGAATATTTTTTCCCTTGTGACTAACTTTATTCCTAAAACTCTTACCCATCTTCTCTGTGGTGAAAGGCAGAATGTGTGTGCACTGCTTTTCTGTAACAGAGAGCCTTAATGCTTCCTTCCCACTGCAGGGCTAATGATGCTCTGTGCTGAAACATATCGCCATGTCTCATTGAAGCTGTCCTTGTAATGTTTCTCTGTGTCAACTGAGAATTTATTCCCTCTAATTTTTCCATTCCAATGTGAAAGGCCAGCCACCTCCAGAAGCACCTGGAAATGCTCCAGAGGGACTTCATTGTTTTCAACAGAGAAAAGTAAGTTTTGATCCAGAGGCAGCAGAAGAGGCACTGGCCCTTGCCAAAGCCTTTGACAGATTTCGGGGGCCCAGGGCTGGGGGAGCTGGGTCGAGGGATGTGTTGGAGGAGCTTGGAGCACCCAGGACTGGAGGAGCTGTGCAGTGAGTGGCAGCCCATGCCAGGCAGTGGGGACTCCAAGGCAGCTGTGCCTCTGCGGGGTCTTGGCACTGCCTGGGCTTTCCATCACAGCTCAATCATCCTTTTCCATCCCCAAGGGTAAGACCCCACCATGACAGCATCCAAGAGACCACGACAGAAAGTGGAGGCCCACACAGGGAGGACAATCAGAACAACAACCTCTGAGAACAACTCACTCCTCACAATGTCAGGCCATGGACTTGTCCTCCCTTGCTGGGACCCTGCCAGCAGCCCAGGGCACAGAGGAGAGCTGGGGGGAACAGCTCGTGGCTGCCTGCCCCAGCGGAAGAGGTGGCTCCCAGATGCAGGCTCTTCACCAATGCGTTGTGACAAAAGCAGCCTTTGCTTAGACAGCTCCTGCAAACATCCTGTGAGGGTGGGCACAGCAGGCTGGAAATGAGCTCCTTCCCCAGCTGGGAGGAGGCAGCAAAGGTTTCCTGCCCTTTTCACTCTCTCCATGTACCCTGCAGGGCTGGCAGGGTGAATGGTCAGCGTGCAGACAGATGTGGACACCAAGCAGTAACAACCAGGTGCTGGTGAATCCAGACGCTTTACCAGTCTAGCCTGAAAAATACACTCACCATCATGTTAAACTGCTGCAGCTCACTGAATCTGATGGGGTTTGGCTTCCAAAACCAGAGGGGAATTTGAATGTGCGTTTGAATCTCTCTACCACTGAAATCACAATTGATTTAAGCAAGGCCTGTCTTGAGTAACAACGGCACTGCTGGTGTGGTCTTGCCAAGACTGAGATTGGCATTGCTATTGGCAAAGCATTGCTACCGCAGATTCCTGCTAATGCCAGGAATGATGCTATTATTTAAATGCTTTGACAGGCCTGAGGTTTCACTCCTGATTTGACATTTTTCCCACTCTTAGCAATGTAGAAGCTCCACCAACACCCTGGCACACGTAGCAGTGTGCACTGCATGGTGCTGCCCTGACAGTCTGTTGCTGCAGCCCCCTCCTGCCCAAAAGCACCCAAACCCCTCTGCCACACCAGCCCAGCTCCCTGCAGGTGCAGCTGGGCACTGCCCCTGCCAAGCAGCAGCAGCCCGAGGAAGAGAAGACAGCTGACAACGAGTTGTTTGAAGGAACAACTTTTTTTTTAATAAAGTGTACAAAGTAGTAAAACTCCTTACACAAGGTGCTGTGAACAGCTGTTACAGAGATGATCCGAGCTCCCCCACAGGCCTAGTGATGAAACGCCAGAGCATTGGGTGGAGATGAAGGAGATGAATGTGACAGACCCACCTCTCCCTACGAGCTCAGTGCACCTGCCCTCCCATCTGACATCCTGCCTCCAGCAGACCCTGCCCCTCACCTGCCTGGCCGGGTCGCCCTGTCCCACTCCCACTGTCCCACACCACGGCATCCCACACACGTTCAACACCAACAACATCGAACCGAGCAACCTGTCCGAGCAGCATGCATACAGAGAGGAAGAGCAAAACACAACCCAACCAAACCCACTACAGTAACAACAGAACTTTAAGGCTATGCGAAAACAAAATGAAGCAACATCTTTAAAGCTAGGTAGCAAGTAGCATTTGTGAAACATAAGGCTTGAGGCTTATTGATTCTTCAGAACAGGTTTATTTATTTTCATTCTTCAACACCAATGCACCATTTTTCTTCCTTTGCTTGAACAGGGATTTTGTTTCCTCCTCAACCAGGACGTTTAGCTCAGGGAGGTGATGTTGGAGCGACCTCCCGGGGGTGCCACAATGCGCTTGCTGGCTGAGCGCATGCCTTCATCAACCTGGGTACCTGGGACAGGACAAGGAAGTACGGAGGGAATGGGGAAAGCAAAGTTAAGAGTGTCTTCTTCACAGGACGGAACAGTCAGGCAGCCTGGAGTCTTGCCAAGGGCCTCCAGAGGATATCTACTACAAGCTGCTTCCTCTCCAACTCCAGCAGCAACCCCGAGAGCCACAGTGGCTTGGAAGTCTCTGGAGATGCTTTTGTGAGCAGACCCATAGAGCAAGAACAGCACGGGATGCCATGCTGGCCTCCACAGTCTGCCTGGCTTTTACTGCAAGGTGCAGCTCCAGCCGTGTCCTTTAAGGGACACACAGGCTCTTGTCCTGCCGTGACCCACTCTTGTGGGTCACCTCTAACTGCTCCCTGCCCCAGGCCAAGGACAGGGACACATGGCCAGTGGCTCTGCCCCCTCCCAGCCCAGCCAGCACACGTGCTCACCTGACAGGCTGAATCCAGATTGATGGAGATTCCTGATGGGCGGTGTCTGACGTGTGGGGGACCCCCTGGTTGACCCCGCAGGGGTGCCCCCCTTAGGGGTGGTGGTCAGGTCAAACACGGGTCCATCATACAAGCCCCGGGGCACAGCATGCATCTCTGCCATCTGTCACCAGACAGAAGAGGACAGTGACACGTCTCTGAGCCCAGGGAACATCAGCTCCTCAGTCCCCCTGCAGAAGGATCTCACACTGACATGCACCCTAAGTCCTGCAGCACTGAGGCCTGGCACAGTCCCACTGCCCTGCAAGGTGTGCAGAGCCAGTGCAACAGGCTGTCACCCAGAGGGGGTTTATGCTGCACAAATGGGGGACAAGAAGGCAATTTTGGCCAATCTCTTCATTTTAAACAGCATTTCCCTCCAGGCTCCTGCTGCAGCAGGACAAGACGAGGACTGCTAACCCTGAGGAACATCTGCGTCCACCATGGCACATCACTAACACAAAGGGCTCCCGATCCAAGCCTCGGCTATTCTGTACATTCAAAACACACCAGCACTGCTTGCAGGGTTCACCAAGAACAGCAAAGGAAAACCAAGCAGTCATTAAGGGCAGTTTGGGCTAACAGTATCCCAACTCTGTCTCCTGCCATCCCCATCTGCTCACCTTCCTCCTGGCTTTGATGCGCTTGTAGACGTAGTCAGGGAAAGGGCTGCAGGGCAGGAACCGTCCAGTCCCCTGGGTCACATGCAGGTTGCCATCCTCCAGCATGATCTTCCCCTGGCATATGACAACCAGCGGGGCCCCACGGAGCTCCATCCCCTCAAAGATGTTGTATTCAGCCACCTGCAGCAAGGCCAGGATGATGGTCAGGAGGGACAAGGACACTGCCAGCCCACTCAGGGTGGGGCAGTCCCCACACCTCACTGCTGCTGTCACCAATGCAGGCAAAAGACACCTTTAACAGCCTCGCCTGCTCAGAGGCCTCCTGCAGATCACCCGCCCATCACAGTAAAAGCCCACCAGGGCTCCCAGCATGAACCAGGACCTGCTGGTTTGAAGCTCAGTGTGAGGAAAAACTCCAAGAGCAAAGGCAGGATGTAGGCTTGAGGTAAGGCATGAACAAAGCACTGTAGCAAAACCAGGAAAAATATTTGTGCCTGGAAGAGGAATCAAGGTAAGGAGAAATGTGTCTTTACACTTGCATAGGCCAGGGTCAGGAGAATACCCAATCAGGGTGAAAAAAGCACCATGAGCCCCTAGGGCTCCTGGACATTCAACCCACAGTCACAACAGGCACTGCCTGGAGCCTGGGCCCAATCCCTCCTCCTCAGAGCCAAGCAGGACAATACCAAGCTCCCAGCAGCCAGGCAACCTTTCTGCAAAACAACTCACACGCCACCCTCCAGCGTTCACACAGATGAGCAGAGCACTTACAGATTGATGGGTTTTGGCTGTGATGATCTTTACTGCGTCAGGATCCCAGATAACCAGATCGCTGTCCGAGCCCACTGCTATTCTCCCTTTCCGTGGATACAGGTTGAAGATTTTGGCAGCATTAGTGCTCGTCACAGCCACAAACTGGTTTTCATCCATCTTTCCAGTGGCCTGCTCACACACAAAGAGAACTAAGTCCTTCTATGGGAAAAGGGTGAGTAAGGGCCCTGAGAAGCACCATCCTCACTCCCACAAAAGGTGCTGGCTGGCTGGGCCCAGGCTTCTAAGGCTGATCGTACTAACTAGTGCCAGACAAAGAACTGGGGGCACAGTTACAGCTTCTGGATGTTCACCCCAAGTGTGTGAGAGCCACCTCTCCTGCTCCAGCTTGATTTGACTCTCACAGTCAGAGAGGGAACAAGCTGGGTGCCCAGCTCTGTGGGGCAATACCATGCGTGTGTGAAATGGCAACCACCTCTGCTCACCCTGCCCCTTCCCTGGTGGGGCACTTACCACTGCCTTGTCCCAGATGACAGACATTCGTTCCTCTATGCCATTGGTTCCTTCTGGGATTGCTGTGAAGTTGTCTTTCCCAATGGCTTTCTGCGCAGTGCTGAAGGTACAGTGAGCACTCCCCGACACCTGCAGATCACCACTGAAGAGGGGTGGAACAAACCCACCATCAGTCATTTTGCAATCAGACAGCAACAGAGATATGATGGATATGGATTTCCTCTGGCCACGGGCAGTCCCCAGCTCAGTTTTTTTGACTCTGCACCTTCATTTCCACAGTCCCTCAGCATGAAGATTTCCACCTGACCCAGCCCTTGGGGCAGTTGTGTGACATGGGGGCAAGAGACCTCTGCCATGCTGTGCTACCCACCTGAGCATGGACAGCATCCTGTACAAAGGAAAAGTCAACAGCTCAGCTCCTAGGGAACAGGGTGGTCTTTGTGTCAGGCCAAAAGATGTCCTTTCATACCAGACTCTATTTCTGGCAGTTTGTCAGATCCCTTCTGCCACACAGGGAGGAAGAGGCCTCTCTGCTCCAGGACCGTCCCCAGTCCCACAAGCCAGCCCTTGCATGGTGTGCTGCCAGCTCCTGCATGAGGAGAGCTAGCACAGTCCTCCCCCAATCCATGAAAGCCTGCTGCAGTGGGATGGGGGAGTTGGGACTGCCCAGAAGCAGCTCTCTGCAGGAAGCCCAGAAATGCTTCAGAGGCCTCTTCACCCTCTGCCCAAAGGGGTACCTGGGCAGATGAGATGCTCTGACCCCTCCCATTCCTAGGCAAGAGGAAGAGCCAGTGAGCTGCCCACAGACAAGGCAGGGCTCAGGAAGAGGCAGGACTGAGATGTCCATGGCTCCCTGGAAGTCACCCAGCAGCTGCTCAGATAACACTGGACAGGCAGCAGTTGGAAATCATTGCTGCCAGGCAAAAGGAAGCAGACCAAGGCAGGCCAGCTCCCAGCACTGTCTGCATGAGGCAAGGGGCCTCAAGCACCTGGACACTGCAGACACAGTGACTCTCCTCAAGGCTGTAAATCTGCCCTAATCCACTGGTAATCTCCACCTTCCTCTGATAATTTCTGCCATATGTCTGATGAACTGTACAGACAGAGGCCCAGAATGACAACACAACATGCTTCCTGCTGGAGACAAACGAGCCATCCAGCCCAGCTGGAACCTCATGGTGTCTCCTCCTGCTACAGCCTCACAGAAAATGGTATGGAAAAGTTGTCAGGACAGACACCTATGAACAGCAGGGATCAAGAATTGCTTGTGTTTTCTTGGAGGTCTGGGGTAAGTTGGAAGTGGAAGTTTAAGGATTAGAAAAGCAGTTCAGGAGCAGGGCTCACATTTCCTTGCCAGCTGTTAAGACCTGCACCTATATCATGGCATGCAAGACAGGGCCAGGAATGTGCAGTGTCCTCAGCTGCTGCACTGGCCTTGCCAGTGAGAGGATGGAGTGTAACTGTGAAAGGTCACAGCAAATTGCTGAAGTGCTTTTCTTGTTTGTCTTTGTTTTCAACAAATGCCTTCTTTACCCTCTTGCCTTCAGAATGAAGAAACAACCTGCCATCCCAGCCAGATGTGCAGGACCTGCTCCCAAACGTCTCCTGCACTGCACAGGCTCTGCTCACCTGTACGGGTATGTGAATACATCTGCTTTGTACTTGACTGGGGTCCCCACCAAACCTGCAACGCTCTCCATGTTGGTGCAGCATCCTGCATCATCCTGGAGCATCCCAACCCAGGCAGCCATTCCCCACTTCTCCAGACTGGAAGATCATTCCATTGACAAGTCTGTTTTAGCTTGTCCTCATTTCTTTGTCTTCTTCAGGGCATTTAAAATGGTTTATGACTACTGGTATTTTTCTCACTAAGCTCATGGTGTCCTCCCCCCACTCTTGAGGATAAACCAACATGGCTTGGAGTCAGAACCATTTCACTGCTAGGTTCATTACATGCCTACAGTGAAGTGGTTCAGGTTGGACTAACCTCTTTCTTCCCTCTCTACCTTCCCCTAGCAGTAGCCCCAGCAGAGCTGTCACTCACCTGGCCAGGAGGGAGTTAATGTAGTCAGGAGTGGTTGGGTCTGGGCTCAGTGGTGGAGAGACCACAAATGCCGCGGCTTTTGCCCAGTTCTTGCTCCAGTAGTGTGTTCCATCAGTCCCCAGACTGGCTGTGATGGGCTCACCAAACACCACAATGCCTGGAGAAGGACACAGAAAGAACAGTGTTTCAGTGGAGCCTGGTGGCATTCTCTGCTCCACAGCACTACCAGCAGCCTGCCATGACCTGAGAATACCCAGACCCGTGACATCACCACAGGGTCCTCCTGCTCAAGGGCACAAATCCTTGTGCACCAGAATCCTCCTTCACAGCTCCTGCGGCAGGGGCACAGAGCCCACTGAACAGAGCTGTGTAATGCCCACTCTTGTGGGGCATCCCTGCTCTACCACTGATGGCGGTGGAAAAGAAGGGACGGGGTCTTCATGATTTGCAAGGTGCCATGAAGCCGTTTATTGATTGACAAAGCAAAGTTTATATACTTTTTCTATTGTTACTAAAAATAGCGCACCAATAATATTCGTGTAACGAAGGTATATTGCTTGATTGTAACTATAGCATTGCTCAATCTAGGCCTCGTTTAAGCTAGCCAGGTAGATACAATATTTCCCGCAAATCCCCACAGAAACTGCAGGCTAAGCACTCTGTACCAAGCACCTTCTCATCTCTTACATCCCTTCTCCAAAATCCCGCTTGTCTGCCAAGGCTTGGGCCCACTGCGGCCCACAGACCCACATCGGCAGTGACAAGCTGAGCAGCACTCGCAGTTCTGCTCTCCAGCTGGATTCCCACAAACCACCACTGACTAATGGAGCTCCCAGCCACCAGAAAAGGCACCCGAGCAGCTCCAAGGGGCCAGCGCTTCAAAGGGAGGCCACAGCCACATGCAGCAGCTCAAGCCATGTGCATTGAACAAGTATCCACACTGAGCCCTTCACAGCAGCAGACAAACGGTGGTGTTTAAAGCACTGCGCCTACCTGTGCCCCATATATTGATGTTACCTGACTGACAACAGGAGCCTGTCATCTGACCTACTGCAGTGTCACCCTGCCCTTCACAAGTCAGGCAAATTCCTCAGCTCACTGCTCCCTGGCAGAAGAGGAAGCACCGGACAGCCCTTGAAGCACAGTGTTGATATTGACAAAGTCACCAAAAGGACATGAGGACCACATAATCCTGCATCCTGGTGGCAGTAGCAGGGCAGCACCAGCTGCCACTCACCTTTTTTTCGGGCTTGTGAGATGAGGTCAGCAGCACTTTTGCTCATCACTTTAGTCACGTAGAGAGGACAGTTGGTCTGGCTGGCAATAGTGATGGCCCGGAAGACAGCTTCTGCTTCCAGCTGGAAGAGAGGATGGCACACAGCTGCCGAGGAGCACTGGCTGGGCAGGGAGGAGCCCCTGCTACTCTCAGCACACCACTGTGGACACTCTGCGCCCTCACTTTTACTCTTGACTCCCCCAGGGCAGTCTGATCATGGAGACCTGAGGGGAGAAACTTCTGTCTCCCCAGGGTCTGGCCCAAAGACAGGCTATAGAACACAATGCCTGGCACAGGAGCACTGCCTGACCCCTGCTTGGGGGGCAGCAGAGCCGCATCTGCTGGTTTTCCACTGCCTGGTTCCAGCTCTCCCAAAAGCCCAAGGAGCCCAGGGACTGCTGCCCATCCTGCCAGCACAGCGTGCAGGCTGGTGCCAGGCAGGAGGAAGATCCACCCTTTCATAGCATCCCCCCTGCTCCAGGCTGCCCTATGGCTGCTGCAGGTTTAACCAGATGTCCCCTGGCACCCCCGAGGCAGGGTGAGGAGGGCTGCAGGCTGCATGCTGGCAGGCACCAGGGCCATCCTGCAGTGCAGCTGCTGCTTGCCCCAGCCTGCTGACAGCAGCCCCATCTCACTGTCCTGCTGTCAGCAGAGGGACATTTCCACCAGGAGGGATATCTTTGGAATATTACATCAGCCTGTGCTCAGCCTGAGCTCAGCCCCAGCGTTCTCTAAGTGTTTGCTCTACAATTCAGCTTCAAGTGTTGGCTTGAGAAAGTTCAAAACAGAAGCCTTAAAAAGACACAATGATCCAGCCCTCAGGGCAATGCCTGGGACCGTGCCAGCTGAAATGTCCCAGGGCAGAGAAGCAGAGCACTGCATCCAGACACACATGCACTCCTACACCTCTCAGACTTCTGCAGATCGATTTGCTGTACAGTGAAAAGAGTTTTTTCTCTTCTTAAAGACTCTTTAAATAGAAATTTAAGCAAGAAGCCATTTTTTTATCACCATACTTATGCGCTGTAGTAGTTGATGGGGTTGATGTAGCAGTTGATGTGGACAGGAGCAAACAGCCATCACTGAATACCCCTCACAGCAGGTTACAGTCTGGAGCAGCATTATCCTGCCCTACCAAGTCACCACCATCACCTGATAGAAGAACAATTCTTTAATCCCCACTCAGGTCCCTCCAGGACAGAGAAGACTCACGGAGACACAGACCACTCTCCTAATGCTTTGCCATCTGCCTGCAGGCTTTGTGGGGTAGCAGGGTAATTTGTGCTTCACCTAGCATTTTCACAGGTAGAGTGTTCTGGAAGAAGGACACTGCTTATTTGCAAAGGCAATGAGATATGGATCTGGATTTGGCTGAACAGATAATATCTAGTATCTTGCACTGTTCTCAGTTGCCTTATACTTTAATGGCATTTCAAGAGCAAACACAATGTTTTATTGGTTTTGGATTTAGCTTCTGCACTGCTTATGGTAAAAGGACAGTTCTCAAATATGGGCACAACCACAGCATCCTGTAATTGCACCTTAGCTTGCCAATTAGTGGCAACAGGTTAAAGTCATAAAAATAAGAGGGACTCTGAGCCACTGTGTTTGACACTGAGACTCTTCCCTGTACAGGAAATGCTTTACACTCTTGTTTTTCCAAGAGTAAGTACTGTTATTACACTAGGCCATTTATGTTGTTACTAGCCCAAATACAGCCAACTTCCTATATTTTTAATTTAAGCCAACTGATTTTATTTCAGCAGGCCCTGAAGTACAAATCTGTCCCTGCTCAACTTTGCTATTGTACCAAATTCCTATTGTTTTTTACTTTCGCATGCTGTGGAAAGTCAAAGTACCTCTCAGCAGGGAGTTATGTGAAGGAAACCTATCTAAAATTAGACTCAACTCATATTAATGGACCAAACAGAAAAATCCCTGCAAGCTAAAATTAGAAGTAATCTCATTAGTGTTCTGACAATGATTTGTAACCAGGGAATTCCCCTTCTCTTTCCCTCCCACTCCTTCTACCAAACGCTTTGTCCATCTAACTCTGAAACACACTTTAGAGACTAAGCAGATATAAAGCAGAAAGAGTCTGGAATCTGTCAGCACTTAGATGGGAACAGTGAATTCTCAGAGAAACTAAAACTAATCATTAGATTCTTCTTAGGCTTCTCACATCTGTGGAATCACCTATACAATCATCATACAAATGCCCCCAGTGCAGTCTCAAAGGCTGCTACAGCCATACAGACGCTTTGGTCGATTGGTTCCTCTCGGTGAGACTCAGAACAAAGGCTTCTGTCTCTGCTGGGTAACTCAAGCAAGACTGAAAAATGTCTGTCACAAACATGCACCTTGCTCCTTCCTGGGTCGATGATGAAAAAGCCAGCAGTGCCTGTATGAACAGATACCCCTACTTGTACATACGCTCTCCCCTGCCCCGACGCTTGCCTGGCCACACTAAATACACTGAGCACTTCTGTGCCTGGGAAGACTCTTCAGTGAAGCAAGGCTGGACTGTCCTCTGCATCTTACCTCCTCAGGTCTGCTCAGCACATGGCCTTCAGGGCCTGTTATTCCCATCTCCAACATCCTGGCTTGTTCCTAGGACATCAAAAGAACAGAGGGACATTACTGAAATAATAGGACTGAAACTATCAACCAAAAAAGCAGATCCCTTCTGTGTCAAGCCCTTCCCTCAGGACCATCAACATCCTATGTCGTGTGGGACCATCAGGCTTGGTGAGAGGCTGCTGTACCCTCAAGGGATTTGAAAGAGAAGGAGGAAACTGAGGAAATGGGAGGGCAGGCACTGACTTAAACCTCTTCAATGAAACAAGCATAATGTGGAGACAAAAACAGGCTGCAAAATTCTCCTCCTCTCCAATTCCCAGGTCTGTGAAGTGCTATAAATCAGTAATTTTGGGGCATTTTATGATTAGGCAGGTGCTAAAATAGAGAGAAGCTCCGGCCAATACAATTCCTCTGACCACTCGGTTTTCATGTGAATTGTGCACTGTGGCTCTAAAAGTCCAAACAAAAACTGAATTCTTGTAGTCTGAAAAGATGCTCCAAGAATGATCTCTTGGTTCATGTTCCTTCAACTCTCAAGAACAAAAGAGAGAAAAAACCAAATAGCTTAACTGAGCTTAACCGAGCAATGTCTTCTGTGTCTTAATGAGAATCAAAACATTTGGACCTTCTGCCATCCAGCACCAATTGCGACACAGCAGGCCAATGCACACTACCCACTAGATCACTAAACCACATCCCTCAGAACACCTGCCTTGGGAATCCAGCTTTATTAGCCTCCTGCTTGCTTACAGGGAGAATATCTCTCTTGCCAAGGCAGTCCTCAATGGACTTTACCTCTCCTGGCTTGTGATGTGCAAGGCAAAAATCTCTGCCTCTCCACGCTGAAGACAGCTGCAGCTGGAGCAAACATATCATACTTGATGGACACTCAATTCCATTTAGGTAATTGCTAATGCACTAGATCAGACTTATGCACAATGTATTGACAATAAAAAATCTTGCTAACTTTGACACTGCTGCTGAACAGCAAGGATATCACCTTGCACAAGATGTCTGGCTTCAGAGCCATTTTGCTAATGCCCCACACCAAATCTGCTTGATAAAGATTTTCAGTTACCTGTGCAATTATATCCCCATTTTCTGCATGAACTTGAGCTATGGCACCCAGCTCTGCCAAGCAGCTGAATATCTCATACAGCTAGAAGAGACACAAGAATAAATGATTACTGAGCAGGCTGCCCTTGGCCCTGGCACCCCTCATGGCCCTTCCACCCTTGGCCCTGGCAGCAGCAGGACCCAGTGTAGCCACGCCAGGCAGGGCTCTGGCCATGCAGGGACCAGCTCTCTGAAGGATGCAGTCACCCGCAGATGCCCTTGGTGATCTCCACACTAGACCTGTGCCTCTGCCTGCAGCACAGGGCCCAGCCAGCCCAGAGCACAGCCTGGGGCAGCCCTGTACATCCATGGTACAGGAGAGGAGCAGCAAGGCCTGGCCAAGGGCAGCAGCCACCAGCCTTATGAGCTGCCCCATGCCCGCCATGGCTGTCACCCCTCACTGCTCCTTGAATCAACACAAGCATGGCAATGCAGGGGGTCTCACCTCAGTGTTGGACATCTGGTACAAATCCTTGTAGGCCATGTACACCATGAAGGAGTTAACACCTGGGGCAGGGCAGAGAAGAGAGAGAGATAAGCTGGGTTAGGCTGCCTGCTCTGGCCACCTTCCCCACCAGCTGCCCTGTGGGGCACCTACCCCACCGACACCCAACAGCACAGCCAGCCCTTGCCCTCCCTGGCCAGGGGACAGCTGGCCAAGGCCAGCCAGGGAGCAGCAGGCAACGAACCTTTGTCCTGGACCATGGTGTGCAGCTCCTGCCTGACGCGGGGGCTCCAGCGCGGGATGTCCACGTGCAGGCCGTAGTCGCAGCAGGCCTTGCCATCCGCCCACTCCCGCCAGCGCTCCAGCGCCTCGGCCAGGCTGCACTCGGGCTCTGGCACGACGTGATCCACTGCAGGGCACAGCACAGCACGGCCTGGGCAAGGGCTTCCCACCGGCCATTCCACCATGGCCTGGAAGCTCCACCACCCCGGGCTGGTCCATTCAACAGCGTCAGGGCAGCTCCCAAGAGCATCCTGTCACCTTCACAACATGTCTTGGCCCCTCAAGTGCATTTATTGGCAGGGAAGTGCACAGAGCCTTTGCTTAATGGCCTCTGGCACAGGACCAGGGGTTTTTACATGCTGCTGCTAAGAAAGTGGCTGTGAGCTGAACAGTTTTGTCCTTCCCCATCCCCACTCCCACCCCATTAGCACAGAACCTCCTCCCACACTGCAACACCAATGTATCTTTTATTGCACTGCACCTTGCCACAGAGCATTTCACAAAACAGATTTTTTTGGCACAGAGGAAGGAAAAACAGTGGGTGGAGGACAAGGAACCCAGCCCTTTATTGGAAGGATCAATACTTGCTCCTGCATCCCAAGAAACCCTGCAGGGCACACAGCTATAACCACTGCACAGGATAAAACCTGGACCTCAAGCCAGTGCACAGCCATAGCATCCTCCAGGGAAGTACCTCAGAATTCCCTTTCCTTTTTCGTTAGCACTGTTTATTTTCAAGCGGTGTGGGATGCCAACACACTGCTCTGTTCCTCTGCCCAGAGCCATCTGAGCACCACGCTCTCCTACTGTTAGTTAACAGAGAAGTTATGCCATTGTCCCTTTTTGAGGGTCCCAGGGGCAACAGTGGTTGCAGACAAGCACTGCAGAACATAGGCTCTCCAAGGGCAAGGGGTCCTATGCCCATCTCCTGTCCTATCACTTCAGCATTTCTAAGGATCCAAAGATTCATCCCAATCCTTACACCCTAGACTGCATTGACAGAGATCACAGAAAATATGAATGCATGTCGTGAACTTTGAAAACACAGAAGACTGAGAAAAGCACAGGAAAAAGAAAAAACTGGATGATCTTGCAGGAGTGCTGGATGGTGTCACGCACAGGCCGTGCCTGCTGCACTTACTAATCATGGTGGTTCCACCAGCCAGAGCTGCTTTTGTTCCTTGGAAGAAATCATCCACAGCAGTCATTCCCTTGTAGGGCATCTGCAGGCGAGTGTGGACATCAATTCCTCCAGGGATCACCATCTTCCCATTGGCTTCTATGGTTTTGACCCCTCCAGGAACAATCAGGTTGTCTCCGATCTGCCTGATGAGATCACACCAAGACACTCACACAAAGGAAAACCAGGCACAACAAAAGCTCTGAACAATTCAGCCAGGGACTGCCAGGGCAGCTCCCTGCCAGCAGGAACACCCCATTCTGTCCTGCTCCCAGACCTGGGCTTGCTGGAGCAAAATCACTCCACTCTGCAGCAATGTGCAGGATTATCTGGCTTACACCTATGCTGTGCTTAGGCCAGAGGTGGTTGCCGTCTGTCCAGCTCCTCTGTGGGTGACTTGGATGGCACCTGCTGCCTGGGGCTGGCACTGGGTTGGGGTAGCTGGGGAGTATGGTCTGATGGTGATCTCTGCAGTGGGTGGTGAGAAGCTGCCTAGGACACCTCACACCATACAGGCTCCAGTATGCATTTCCTGACTGCTCACCCAGGGTGCATGCTCATTGCTAGTGCACAAATCCACTAGCAATGTAATACACAACTACAGTGCTCTGGAGCCTGTCCCGTTCAAACACAACTCGACATATCCAGCCTTCCTGCAGCCAAGTCACCTGAACCTCAACATTCCCTCTTTCAGACCCTGTCCCCTCAACCCCTTTATGAGTCCCTATGTTCCACTCAGCCTTCAAATTTCTTCCTTCAGAAATCCTACTTTCAGAAAGCCTTTCTCAGTGTTCCTTGATAAATCAAGATTAAAGATAAATTGGTTTTAGTGGAAAACTTCTGATATCCTTGGCACATTGGGGAGGTAAAAATGAGAAAAAAATTCCATTTTTGCATTTCCTTCAAGCTGAGTCACTTTGCAGTTTTTTTTCCCTGGTGTAACAAAAATTCTGTGGACAGAACTGCTCATTTTACTGTCCTCACAGTGATAAGCCAGCAGCTTTTCCCACTGATTTTATAGAGATTAATCCATCAGTAAAGGTTTTTATTCTTCACAGAACTCACTTGTAAAAAGTGAAATTCTGTGGCCTCCAGGGTGAGGCTCAGTGATTTGCCCAAGGATACTCAGAAAGCATGCACAACAGCAATACCTGAAGCTGGCTCTGATCCCTGCCTGTGTGCAAGCAGTTGTCAATCACAAACGGTTTTGTCCACCAGATAAAAATACAATCACACTTCTTGAAGTATTTATCTGCTGCTAGATTTTTAATATATACCAGCCTGGGAAGCCTGGATATTTATTTAACTCTTACCATAGAACAAGCAATGCCTTTTCAAGTCTCATGGCTATGAACTATCACGGTGCTTTCACTTCACCCAGTGCGGAGCTGGCCCCAGCACAATACCTTTGGCCGAGTTTGAATGCCTTTACACAATGGAGCCATTCCTGCAGCTCTGAGACATACACGGAGAAGCTGGGGGAACCCAGAGGTTTCCCTGCAATTCCTGGAAATCTCAAGGATGCAGATGACTTGCAGCACAGCACTGTCCTTGTTAGTGCTAACAAACAGGATCCTGTGTGGGGTCATTCACGCTAATAAGGTTAACAGAAAAGCAAAAAGCCAAAGATAAACCTTGTTCCTGGTGCAATTAGTCACTACTTTGCTGTACAATGGACAGTATCACAGTCCCACAAGCCTGACTGCAATTCAGTCACTGGAGCTCCTCTGAAAACACATCAGACAATCACATCTGTGCTTACACACACTGCAGAGAGTTGAGCCTCTGAATAGAGGGGTTTATCCAGTTTTACTGCCTGGCAAGTTGGGCACAGACCATAGCCCCAAAAAGCCAATAACCATCCAACCTGCAGCTAGTTTAAGGGGAGATGGAGATAATAGAAATCCCATACTTACTTGATGAGGCCATCCTCCATGTAAATGTCAGCATAGAATGACTGGTCATCATTGACTATTCGCCCTCCTTTAATAAGGAGACGATCACTCTGAAAAGGGAAGAGCACAGCAGCTGTCAGCAGCACGTAACGCACATGCTTCATTCACTTTTGACTGGCAGGGTGGTCAGACACTGGAACAGGTTGCCCAGGGAGGTTATGGATGCCCCAACCCTGATGGTATTCACAGCTAGATTGGTTAAGTCCTTGAGCTACCTGGTCTACTGGGAGGTGTCCCACTAGCGGGGGTTTAAGGTCCATCCTAACCCCTCAATATATTATGATTTTATGATTCTCAGCACTCTGTACAGGCGCTCTCCCGCTGCTCACCTCAACCATCAATGCTGCAGAAAGGTCACTGGACCTGCACTAACACTCCAAACAACAGCACAAGAGCAAGGACTGAAAATGCCCTACTCCTAAAGCTGCTTCTAAGTGGGGGAGGTGGCTGCCAGAAACACAACTGAGGCAGGCTGAGCACAAGGGAGAGTCACTGGGGGCACAGCAAATATGCTCATATAAAATATAGAGAGAAGTCAAAAGCTTCCTATGCCAGGACATTACACACGTAACTCTGCAGACAGCATAAGCCACATACCAGCATTTAGAGCAAGTTTGTACTAAGGGCAGGTCTTTAAATCTTATCCAGATACCATGTGAAGTAAGTTGCATTAAAAAAGACAAGTTACTGTCTCCTCTGTTACCACCTTTCAAAGACCATCAACAGGACCGGTTGGCAATCTGTTACTCTCCTGCTGTGCTTGGGGTAATGCTTCTGAGGCATTTCACAGGTCTATACAAAAACCAGGAGGCATTGGACTGCAGTCCAGACTCCAGTCTCATGACGTATCATCTCTTCTGTTCTCCTTTCTATTGACCAAAGAGGCCAGCAGCCTTCTCTGAAGGACAGCCAGACAAGAGAGGAACATCCCAAGCAGAACTGTGCTTATACTCTTCCTGCAGTCACACTTATGGACCAGACAGCTCGGCACACACCGATGGGAGAGGATGGCGCTGTCCTGTGGGGAACAGACCCTGTCCAGAGGAACTGGGATGGCTGAGATCCTGCTCTTCCACCGACCTCCAGCTGCACAAGTCTGCACAAGCAGCTGCAGGAAGTACGGGGGCAAACCACCTGATCCCATATATGGCTGCCATGGGTTCAGGTGACATAGGCTGACTGCTGTGCTAGAAACATCTTGTCTACCCGACTGCTTAAAACACCTCCAACAACTCTTCAGCTCTGTTTCTCTCTGTTACCCCTGCTGCCCACAGCCCCGGTTTTGGCACGTAAATACACTCACCTGCCACAGTCTGAGCCTGGACAAGGGCCAAGGAGAGCCATCAGCAGGGCTCACATGCCAGCCTCGCCCTGTGATGCTCTTGCGTGGTTAATTGCTCTGCAGGGAAATAGGTTTGCTCTCCACCCGCCACCCTTGGGGCAATTTCTAAAGTATCACCACCGTGGTGGGAATTTGCAGCTTCCTTTTTGTCAACAGAAGGATGCAAAGAATATTCCTGCATCCCGGCAGCAGCCAAAGCCCAGAGCCCCGCGTGCGTTTTTACAGCAATCGCATCCACACGCAGCCGAGACAAAGGAACTGGGTGGGGAAAGGAGGGGAACGGCGGCGCGCTGAGCCCTGCTGCAGCTCGGGTGGGACCAGCCGCGGGCTGCCCGCACTGCCCCGGCCCCCAGCCCGGCACCCCAGTCCCGGCACCGCAATACGGGCACCCCAATCCGGGTACCGCAATACGGGCACCCCAATCCGGGCACCGCAATCCGGGCACCGCAATCCGGGCACCCCAATCCGGGCACCCCAATCCCGGCACCCCAATCCCGGCACCCCAATCCGGGCACCGCAATCCGAGCACCGCAATCCCGGCACCCCAATCCGGGCACCGCAATCCGGGCACCGCAATCCGGGCACCCCAATCCCGGCACCCCAATCCCGGCACCCCAATCCGGGCACCCCAATCCCGGCCCCCCAACCCCAGCAAGCGGGATTTACCTTCTCTGCCCAGCACAGCCCACAGGGAGCCTCGTCTCCCACCAGGAAAGCCGCTCAGCTGAGCTGCTCCCGGTTCTCCTGCCACTCACGGTCCTCTCCAACAAGCACACCCAGGATCAGCCCCGCTTCTTCCCCGACCCAAGCTCACACATGGGGCAGAGGACTGCCCAAACTGTGCTGTCTATGGGGGGCCTGAAAGCAGGGCATGCCACAGCCCCCATGCACAGCTCCTTCACACATCCTGCACTGACGCACCTCCGTAAGCACACGGAGATCCTGATCTGGACCAGCGACCTGGGGACAGCCACCTCTCAGGAGCAGAGGCACAAGGACAGCTGGTGAGCACCAGCCTGGCAGTCCCAGACTTGGGCCAGAGCACAGCTGCACTACACCTCTCCTCATGGGGCACATCCTGGGCGATGCTCAGCTTTGGGGCTGAGGACTCTGAGCACAGACACAGCAACAAAAAAAGTTTCCTTGCCCAGATCCACTAACAACCCTCCATTTATTTTTTTCTTTCCCTCTCCAACTTGCTTTCTCTGGGAGCTGGTTCTCACTGGCGTGTGGGAGCATCAGCAAATACTGATGCTGGCCTGCCCTTCCCTGCACATCAGACAAGAGAAAGCCAAGGGAGTCGGGCACAGGCAGCACAGGGGCAGGAGACTGTCGCACTGACAATTACTGAATAAACTGTTAATATGAGCTCAAGAAATATGCCTGCTCCACACTCACAAGAGGTCTTTCTGTGGTAGATGCGAAGGGCTGTTCAGTGCTAACTCTGTCAGTACACAAAATTGAGAGACCCACAGCGGCTGAAGCACAAACAAGGCGTCCATTCAGGAGATCAGGCACTGCTAGAACCCACTGTGCCCACCCAACAGTGAGAGGTGAAGGGATTGCATGGGCACCCACCCACTGACTGCAAGGAAAAAATGCAACTAAGTTAAATAAGGAAAATCCAAATGACATGCCTACAGGCTCTGGCATGGTTCAGAAGTGCACCCAGGTGTCAAGAAACAGAGGAAAAAGAAAGGAAGAGAATTAAGCAGTTATGAGGAAATGAGTCTGATTTAATAGCCAGGCTTCTGCAGTGCACACTACCAGAGCAGCTCCAGACCACAATAAAAGCACTGTTCCCATATCAGGGCTCACTGTGCCTCTGTACACCCACCACAGCTCTTGCCAGCCAGCATCAGGCTGCATCATCAGCCATTGAGCAGAAGGAAAAGCCCCCCTGCAGCAGGAGCCACGGGGGCATGGTCAGGGAGGGAGCAGCCGAGCCCTGGGCACTGCCCAGCGCAGCTCTGGGCAAAGGGGCGAGATGAGAGCTGTGAGAGGTCAGGCACTGACTGTGCCTCCAAAGCACTCGGGCAGCCAGTGACAGCTCATCTGCCACTGGTGTGGTGCTTTCTGTAAGGATCCATTTCTGCAGGCACAAGGGATGCCTATGAGACCACGCCTGGAGCTTCCCCTCCAGCACAGCTCTGCCAAAACCTGTCAGATTCACCACCAGCCCTCAACACCTCTCCATGCTGGTAAGCCTTTATGCAGAACTCCCCCTGTCTCTCTGCCTGTTTGCATTTAGTATCAAGCTTTCAAACCCATTACCTATTCCCTCATGCCCACACTCTGCTCCTGATGCCCTTAAGCATCATCTGCTAATTTTAAGATCCCAAAGTATCAGGGGGTCTCAACACTTTTCAGAATGAAGCTGCAGAAAGAAAGGCAGGCAGCACTTCCAGAAGGCCACTGAACCCAGCCAAGAACAGTGCTCACCTGGTTTACAAAGCACTAGGGCATAATTAGGGGAGCACAGAAGTAGGTGTATGGTTTTACTGCTTTTTCCCTTGTAAAAGCAGAGACACTAATTGCAGTGGTGTTTCATCAGAAGCTCATGTTTCCTCTTTACTAATGTACCACACAACAGCATGGGAAAATCCCTAGATAGTGTCATAGGAAGAGATAGTTAGCTACACCGTGATTCCTTATGGTTTGTGACTTAGAAACGACATACTGATAGCTACCAGTTTACCAAAATCTGTCTGGTCACTAACTGAGGCTTCCCTCCCCACGTGCATCTGATACAACATACAGGCCAATACCACACAGACCTCCTTGTTTTCAGAGGTGGCAGAGACATCACAGAGATGGTGTTTGTGGGTTCCAGCAGGGGGACTGGGGTGGGCATGGCTCACACCAAGAAAAAATATGGGATCTCCAGTCTACCTGGCCTAGGGAAGGATTTTATGACAAAAGCACAAAGACTGAGTAATTTTGATTCAACTAACAGTTCTGTTAACAGGTATTTTGTAAAATGAGGACAAGAGATTTTAGTCTTACACCTCTCTTTCTGCAGAAAAACCTACAGTGGACAGCAAGAGGGGAAACACTTTGATTATCTTTCCAAACAGCCAAAGAAAAGTAACCAACAAAAAGTCTCTCAACAGACACACAAGATCTGAAATTACTATTCTCCTGAGCTGGGCATCCTAGCATCAGCACACATGTGAAAAGTAATACCATGTTTAGTGGTCTCTGATGCATGGTGCATAACACAGGACACTGAAGAGCAACACATCCATAGCAAGCTGATGGAGCCATCAGTGAGAAAGCCAAAGCCTTGGCTAAGTGCCCCTCCCTGCGTTTCCTCCACTGCACAGCCGACAGACACGCCTGTACCTCCCAGCCTTCCCTCAGTGACTACAGTCTTGCCTGGCACGCTGTCACACACCGCTTTGGACCAGGCTTTGACAACTCATGGTGGGAATAATTTGCACAGAAATTCATCTCACGCTAACACATGCACCACGCACTCACTCCTGGCCTCTCCACTAAAATGGCTGTCCTAGAAAAGATGAGAAACTGCTGCAAACAGATGCAATAAGCAAACTGTGTTTTTTCAGATGTTACTGGCAACAATCAATTACAAATACTGACTGCAGCACTGCTGAGTACAAGAAGAACCAGGAGGGAGTGTTTCTGCATCTCCAGAAACACACTAGGCAGTTGAAACAATAGCTGTTGGGAAGTACAATTACCCAGTTTTCCAATACATCCTTCAGGCAAGCCCAACCTGCCCACTGCTTGTGTGACAGAAGTGCAGCATTTTCAGCTTCAGGCAAAAAAAGACAGGATTTAATAGGGATGAATCAAGCGGCTTGGAAGATTTTGTTACCACTGAGGGGAGAGAGCTGCCATTGGATTCCGGAGGAACAGGTACAAGCCCTGCATATTGATAAAGCATATCATAAAGAAAAAGCCCTAGAGAATGGGAGAAATCCCACCTGCATTAGCAATTGGGGTGTCTCCACGGCGGTCTAAGGATACAGAAAAGGCAATACGTGTAAAGCCATAATATTGCTTGTGAAAGCATCTAAATCTAGGCTGACAAAGGAATTTCACTTGGCAGTGGTCAAGATCTTAGTGCTTCTTTGAGAGCATTTTGTTCATTAGTACACGCAAAAGAATAACGGAAGTCAAGCGCTTTGCTTTTCCTTTTTCTTCAGAGGACCAGAGCTGTCCTCGGCAGAAAAATCAGGAGCTACAGTGAAGCAGCGAAAAGCCGACAGGATGAAAGCCCAGACTGCCTTCCCAGGAAAACCCCCGAGGCAGCAGCACCGCCGGGACCGGCGCTCCGCAGCTGCGGGGCCAACCGAGCCGCCGCCGCCGCTCCGGGCCAGGCGGGTCCCCGAGCGCTGCAGCGGCACCGCCGCACCTGGCACGGCGACTCCGAGGAGCTGCTGGGGGCACACCGAGCGTGGGGAGCGCCCTGCGGGAGCCGCCACGGCGGGAACGCCCCGGCGGCATCGGGCACCGCCGGGCACCGGCTCTTTGTCTGCGCGCCGCCGCCGCCGCCGCCCCGACCCGCGACGCCCGCACCGAGCTTTCCCCCCGCCCCACGGGGCGCCTGCCCCGCCCGCCCGCCGCACCCACCGTGATGCGCGGGATGTTTTTCTTGCCCTGGTACGACATGACTCCGCGCTGTCCGGCCCGACCCGCCGCCCGTTCAGCCTCCGCGCCGCTCCTGACAAAGGCGACACCGAGCCCGCCGCACCGGGACGGCACCGGCCCCGCCCCGCCCGCCGCGCCGCCCGCCGCCGCCAGGGGGCGCCCGGGCCCGCAGGGAGCGCCCGCCCCGCCCGGCAGGTGCGGGAATAGGAACGGGAACGGGAACGGGCACCGGGAACCGGCACCGGGAACGGGAACGGGCACCGGGAACGGGAACGGGAACGGGCACCGGGAACCGGCACCGGGAACGGGAACAGGAACAGGCACCGGGAACGGGAACGGGCACCGGGAACCGGCACCGGGAACGGGAACGGGCACCGGGAACCGGCACCGGGAACGGGAACGGGAACCGGCACCGGGAACGGGCACGGGAACGGGCACCGGGAACCGGCACCGGGAACCGGCACCGGGAACGGGCACGGGCACGGGCACGGGAACAGGCACGGGAACGGGAACGGGCACCGGGAACGGGCACAGGAACGGGAACGGGCACCGGGCACCGGGAACGGGAACGGGCACCGGGAACGGGCACCGGGAACGGGCACGGGAACAGGCACGGGAACGGGCACCGGGAACGGGCACGGGAACGGGCACGGGCACCGGGAACGAGAACCGACACTGACCCCGGGCACCAGGAACCGGCACCGGGAACGGGCACCTGGAACGGGCACTGGGAACGGGAACGGGCAACGGGAACGGGAACCGGCACCGGGAACAGGCACCGACACCGACCCCGGGCACCGGGAACGGGCACTGACACTGACCCTGGGCACCAGGAACGGGCACCAGCGCTGTCCAGCCCGTGTCTCTGTCCAGTCCGCAGGGACAGCCCATGACAGCGGCCACAATCTGGGCTCTGTGCTGGCCAAGACTTTCCAGGTAGCACTGGCAAGTCCAATGAACGAGCTCTGTAACACAACAGGCTGTCTCGGGCTGCTGACGTGTCTGCATCACCTCAACTTTCTTTCACACACATAAGAATTGGAAACACTAAAAAATAATAAAACACACCATACATCTGGCTCCAGGAATCCTACATGCCAAGCAAACACTACAAATGCAGGCAACGACTCTTCCAATGACTTTTTCCCTTTTCTCTGCTGTGACTGTAGCAGGAAGGTTTAAAGGTGGAATTGTTCACAAGTTGTTCACACGCTCAATGTGTGCTGAAATGGACAATGCCAAGCCTGGCCAGGACCATGCCAGCAAAAGCTGTACTACAATGGGACAAACTCATCCACCCTTTCCTGTTTGCCACAATCCGCTGTGCTGCCAGCTGTGTGCCAGAACCACGACCACCCTGAACCTTTCCTTCTCTTCCAGGCCAGCTGCGACTCCACCCTTGTGCAGAGCTTTGAACACCATCAGCAAGAAGCTCCTACACACCCTGCTCCCAGCTCCACTAGGAAAATCTTACAGCCACACCTAGCAAGGACATTGCTGTAAATCCAATTCTACTCCTGGCAGAAAAACAAGCCATCTGACCAACACTCAAACCCTCCCTCCATCTGCTTTCTGAACTAGAACCTAACAACAGCACCAGGGGCCTGACAAGCACCCTGCTCACCAGTGTGTGCACCGGCAGAGCCATCTCACAGCAGAACCCCTGACACTGCAGCCAGCTTTGACTGCTACAAAGCCCCGAGAGAAGTAGGTGACAGCAGCATGAACTGTCAGTACCATGTGCTCTGCAGTAATCCAGCCTAAAGCTTTTACTACCCACCGAGTCTGTTACTCTGTGTGCTTCTGCTGAAGTTCTTGGATAGTTTTACTGAATATGTATTTATTCTAAACTCAAAAACTTTTCACCAGTTTGAAGTCTAAGTCAGCAGATGCTCAACAACTTACTTCTTAGTACCAGGACTGTGAGAATATGGACAAAATTGCAAGGGCTGCTGCTTCCCTGTCCCAGCTCCTACGCCACTGCTGGTGAGCTGCTGCATCCCAGTCGGCATCTCCTGCAGTCAGCAAGAGATGGCTGGAAACTTTCCCCTCCATGGCAGATCCATGGGCAGGGGATGTCTGCAAGCATCAGGCAGGGAATGGGGGAGCAGTGCTGCACCACAGCCTCTGCAACTAAAAGCCTGTGGGGAGAAGATCAGGAACCAGACCACACTGCTCTTGTCACAGGACTGCAGTAAGTCAAGAACAGGTCCTGGTCTCTACTGAAATTAGACTGGCTGGAGCCTCAACTCCTATCACCAAACCTCTCAAAACTTCACTCATGCATTTTCTGGAAAGTTTATGAGTATCACCATGCCTGGTGGTGCCACGTTAACTTTGTCTAGACTCAGTAACAGAAAGAGCAGCAGTTAATTAGTTAATAATAGATAAATGACTATGCAGATGCTGCTGACTTCAACACTTGGACAATTTCAAGAGCCAAGCTTGCATCAGCCCCCTGGACGCTGGCCAGCCACAGTGACTTCAGACCCCTCGTTGGAAGAGATGTGCTTTCCTCATGGTTGCTATGTGACACTCACACAAATACAATCAAACACCCTGCCCTGGGCCCAAAACGGAAAAAAACTTTTTCCATAGGATCTCTTCCAGGTGCAGTGTGTGAGGCGCTACTCACATGCTTCAAAATATCCTCTATAAGAAGCATGGTCAATCTGAAAGTTACTTAAAATGGCAATCCTCAGAGCTCAAAGTCCCTCATGCTCCAGGTGTTTGTGACCATCCACAAGTGAGAGCAGGAGGGTGAGGAGCACCAGTGGTGTGAAGACAGAACAGAAGGCCCATACTGCTGCAAGGACTATGGCACCAAAATAAACACAGCTCTGACTGTGGCCCACCAGTGCTCAGCAGCCTGGCTCAACCATCCTCTCTGGAGACCAGGAGGCTCCTGACCTGGCTCTACTGCAAAGGAAAAAAGTAAATCCCACCAGCTCTGTGTCCATGACCAATGACCCTTATACAGGCACAATCAGCATTCAGTGAATATCACCAGTCATGGGACTATCTGGGCTCAAATGCCATAATGTTCAGCAGACTTGCCAGACCAGCCTGTCCCCATGCACACAATTTCCTCCTCCCATACATATTCTTTGCATGAAACCACCCCCTCTGCTCCCCTAGCAGATGAATTTTCAGGGTTAAGTTACCTCACAGGCAGTGAATTCAAGGGACAGAAGCACCATCCCTGCATCAAAGTGGGAAGTCCTGTGCCCCCAGAACACAGAATCCTACATACCCAGAGCCCCTGCCATGTTCCTGGAAATATCTGCTTCAAGCAGACTGAAAACAGGCTGTGTCAATGTGGGGCTGGCTTTCTATCTTATACCTGGCTGCAAAACTCACTTTCTTTTCTACTTAAAAATTCCATAAAGACCAAGGCGTCCTGAGAAGAGTATCATGTTTTCAAGAACACATCAGCCCAAGTAACACTCACAGCATCATATCAAAGCCCCAGCAGTTCACGATTGGCCTGCTGCCTCAGTGCCCGAGCTGCAGCAGCCAGGTACCCCAGAGGCCACTCCTGCCAGCCAGCTCCCTGCTCCCACTGCACTGCACACACTGCAGGGCCAGCCACTTCCAAAGCCTTGACCTCCCAGAGCTGAAAATGAGGACAGAAGGAAAACAGGACTACTGACACAAGGCAGTGTGAAAAGCCAAACTACTTCCATGCTAGGGTAAGTTTTGTGGTAAAACATAAGCTCTTTGCAGCAAGTAGGAACTCTTCAACTGAATCCCTCATTTCTCTGGAAATCTAGCCCTGCTGCATAACTCCCATGGAATCCAATATCTGTCTTCTTAAACAGGGGGGTGGGATAAAAAACTCAGCAGTTTTGCTTAAGTGCTGGCAATAACCTCTGTCCTAGCACAAGCAGTCAAAGAACTGACCCTTAATTGCTGTGCTTCAGGCATCAGATTTCTTAAAAAACACAAACACATATATGTGGGATTTTTTTCAATAAAGACCTGAACTTTTAGCATTCAACTCCATGTACTGTAATGCAAGTTTAACTGTTGGAACTAGTTGGAACTGTTAACTGTAGGAACTAGTTCAGTGGGCTGGATTTGTTTGTAAAAGTAACAGAGATAATGTAACTCCAAATTATTCTCTTATAAAAAGAACAAGTAAAACCAAAACACAGTTGCTGAATGGGGTGGTATTGAGGTGATGAATTAATGCTATCAAAGTGATTTAGGATCCCTTCCACAAATTCAGGACTTTAAACTGCTAAAGGCAGTGCACAACTGCAACTTCAGGTTGTGCCAAGCTGCCTCATGAGGCACAGACTGCCACTGGCTTGGGTTTCCTGCTATAAATTACTGGCATTGGAAACCAAAAAGCTGAATCCTGAAGTCAGAGCACATTTTACAAGTGTCGGAAAAATGAAGAGACAATCAAGTTAGTCCAAGCTTCGTTCTCCATTTGAGACAATCCTGCCTGTATTTCCAGGGTGTGATATCTAAGTGGTATCACACCATCAGCGGTGTGTGACACTGGCTGACTGACAGGAAAAAGCCAGGACTGGCTCCTGCCGGTCTTCTGCAGGGGATGAACTTTTTGCCTGCTTTCACTGCCCACTGGTTTCCCTTGTGTTCCTTTTCCCCTTCCTCCCCAGCCAATGGAGCTGCCCCTGAGATGAAGCCACAATCCCATGTTTGTGGGACCACAGCCAGTTGCATTGGAAATGACAGGAAGGACCAAGTGTCTGTGGGTTAGCACCACGTGCTCCTGCCTGTGACTGTACAGGAGGGTCAAAACGCAGGGTCCCTGCATGGCTGAGCAGTGAGGATGAACGTGGACAAGGCTTTCACAGGCTTCTGGCTGACCTTCCCAGGCACCAGGCGCAAAGTGTAAGGCTCCTTCCCTGCTCCTCAAAGCCCTGCTGCCTCTGCAGATGCCCAGTATTGCAGCTCTGCAGTACCTGCTCATGCATCATCAGCCTTCCATGAACATCCTGGCCACAGGAACTCGGAGGGTGCTGTCTGTGACCTACAGAGAAACTCTCTTTTTACTTCATGATAGAAAAGTGAACATAGTAATCTGCTCTGGCTAAACAAATGGCATGACAGCTCTCAAAGAAAACTACAGGACACTTAAGAAGGGTAGAGTCCACACTGGCTATTCCTGATGAAAACCTGCACTGAGTTAAATCAGTCTTGTTAAAAATGGTCTCTGCGAATAGCCCAGATCAGCACTGAATCTGGCCCCCCAGCGTTGTTCCTCCAAATCTTAAGTGTTGTGCAACAACAACTCTTCCTGCAGCAGAACTCAGTAGCAGGGAATCAGACCTCGTGCTTTGAGCAAAGAGCACCTGAAGGGCATCTCTCTTGTTCCCCAGGAAGCCCAGCAGCCCAGAGGCAGCTCCCCATAGCCACGGCCTCCACAGTAGTCCCCCTGGCCCCTAATCTAATGACTGTCACTCTCTGTCCCTAAATCCACTGGCAAAATTCAAACTCCCACTGACACAGCAAGGGCACAACTCCCACCTGCTCTGAGCTACATCCCCACCATGACTTCAACGCGCCCCAATATACAGCCCAGGTTTTGTCCTTCCAACAGACTTTGTGACAAAACCAAGCAAGGTTGGACCATGAGCCTGGGTCTGTATTAGCTGTCCAGTTGCATGACACCACATGTTATCACCAGGCATTTATTCACTGCAGTTGTCTCCCCATAGAAACATTGGTGCTTTGATTGTAATTAATGTCATTATAGGAAAAAATAACAAAGAAAATACAAAAGGTGTGTTGGTCTGTTGTACTTCCAATAAACTGTTCACTGCAAAAATTAGAAGATAGATCTCTGTCTGTTGCCCTGGGTGCAGGCAAATCTCTTACTTTCAGCTTCTCTAATAAACAAGTTACTTGGGCAAGAGTAGATGACTTGAGCTCTCTCACTGTTTCTTAATCTGTGAAATTATTCAAAGTTCAATTTCCCTTGACAAAAGTGCCTTTGTGTGCCCTGAGTCTGCAGAGTCCAACACAGGCAAAACTCCCCATGGCTATGCAGGCAATGGGGCTCAGTCTGCACAGTTCATTTCCCATCGCACTGTCCTATTCTAGGTCACCCCAAAGCTTGAAAGCCACAGTACGAAGTCATACAATTCCTTCTAGCCATGAACACAAAATGCAAGATCTGCAGATAAAAGGGGTTTGGTTCCTGATGCTGAAGGCCTCAGAGGAAGAAATCTAGTGGCAAAAATCATCAGGAAGAGAGGAACTGCTGAAGGAGATCCCCAGCAACAACACACCGGAGATAAGAGTCTAAATAAGACCTTAAAAGGGAACAAGGCTCTTTTTGAATTTTTGGCACAGCTAATAAAGAAAAGCTCACAGCAAAGCATGCAGACAGGCTGTCGGGAGCTTCAGCTCCTTTTCCAACAAGCAGCAGCTTAAAATTGTTAATGCAGTGGTCAGTTCTGCAACTACTACTTAAACCACGTGGACAAAGTTGGTACTGACAGAAACAATGTTAATTTTGTTCCTGACTCTGTAAAACAGCTGTAACAGAGCAAAGCTCAAGAACATGAACTGAGAAACATGCCAGTAAGAAACCAAAAAGCAGAGCCTGAAGAAATTAAAGCGCAATGAACAAAGTTCAAATTAAGCATTGCCTGTCTAGACATTCCTACACAAGACAGTAGACATTTAGGAGAGCCTGATGCTTTTCCCCAAAACCGAGACAGCTCAAGTCACCACAGTTCACTGCCATGCTTCCACTAGGCTCAAGCTGGTGAGGTTAGGCCAGATCACATATGTCTGCTGTTTATGTTTGCACTCCAGACTCAAATGGAGATTTCTGCAGAGCCCCAAGACAACCACTCCATCTCTCTGTGCTAAGATGCAGGTGATTTTTTATTCCATGTTAAAAAAAAAAAAAAAAGAGGGGGGCTTTGCCCCTGTTCACAGCTGAAAGTGACCTTAAGATGGCTATTAAAAAGTTCAGCCCCTGAGAAACTTATTGACCAACAGCAGCAGATAGCCTTACTTGCCTGATGCAGAAAAGAGCCACAGGACAACTAAAATCCTAACCAAGATATTCACTCAACACTATTAATTTAACCATCTTCTTGCACAACTGCTAGCGCAGATAGGACCAGAACCAGCACAGCAAGCCATCTCACCCTCCAGCAGAAGGACTACACTATGGAGCTGGATGGATAAGTTTATCGCTTTCACTTTGGTGTAAGTTGAGAAACTTTGTGCCTTGTGATACCTTCACCACCGTCATTTCCAGATCAGTGTGCTGCCCCCCACTGCTGGTGTGGTACTTCTAGTTTGTGCCCATGAGAAATGAGGATCTGCCTGGTTTGGAGTAACAGCTCCAAAATCCCCACTGTTTTGGGGTTTTTCCATGTTCGGTGGCGCAGGAGTAGGCATTCTTTCACACAAGTATAAAGGAGCTCCCTCAGCAGCCCGAGCCAGCGTTTCTGACTGTCCCGGTGCCGCGGGGACAGCGCCGACACCCGGCTCGCGTACCGGCGGAGGAGCCACGGCAGCACGGCCGGGGGCTCGTCCGGGGCCAGAACCCACCGGAGGCTCACCCAGAGCCCGGACCCACCGGGGGCTCACCCAGAGCCCGGACCCACCGGAGGCTCACCCAGAGCCCGGACCCACCGGGGGCTCATCCAGAGCCCGGACCCACCGGGGGCTCACCCAGGGCCAGGACCCACCGGGGGCTCACCCAGGGCCAGGACCCACCGGGGGCTCGCCCAGGGCCGGACCCACCGGCGGCCCCGCACCGCCCTGAGACCCCGCCCCGGGCCCGCGCCCGCTCCTCGGTCCCGGCCCAGCCCCGCCGCGCCGCCGGCTCCTACCCTGTCGTCCGCGGGGACCGCGTCCGGGAGCCGCTCTTCGCCGGAGGCGGCCCGGAGGTCGTCGGTGCTCGGACCGGGGCCAGGGACGGCGGCGGGCGGAGGGTCGGGGTCGGGGCCGGGGCGGGCGGGCGGCGGGGCGCGGCGCTGCCCAACGCGCAGTGCCCCAAAGTCGAGGGTCTTGCTCTCGAAGGCGCCCTCGACGCTGCAGAAGAGCCCCCCGCGCTTCTGACGAGGCACCGCCGCCGAGCCGGGCCGCGCCAGGTACACCGGCAGCTCCTCGTCGTCCCGCCGCCCGTCCGCCGCCATCCCCGCAGCGCCGCCGGGACGGCTCGGACGGGGCGGGATGGGGCGGGCCCGGGCCGCGGGGCGGGCCCGACGGGCGGCTCAGCGGCGCCGGCACCTGGGGGGTGGCGCTCGGACGGGGCCGGGGTCGGATGCTCCGGTGGTCTCCGGGCCGGACGTTGCTGTCCGGGGAGCTGCCAGCGGCCTTCCCGGGACACTGGAGCCGTGAGGACGGAGCGGACGCACGGGAGAGCCTCGCTGCTCGGCGGGTGGGCTGTGCCCGGCCGCACTGGCAGCAGCCCCGAGAGCCGCGTGTCCGTTTTGCCGCACCGGTAGAGCGGTGCAGCCCGCAAACCAGCGCTGGCTCACGAGCCCGGGCCGCAGCTCGTTCTGCTGGGCCGTGCTCCTGCAGAGGCGCTGCGCTTGGGCGGACACTGCAGCCAGACATCGGCCATGTCCCCTGCCAAAGGCTTCGCTGTTCCCAAACGCAAGCACGGGTGCTCCTGACTGGCCGCGCAAACAAGCTCCGTGTGTTGGCTAGTTTAAGGTGTTGCTTTGAGAGCTCCATTGCAATTTCATTTCAAAAGTACTGTAGGCCCGAAGGACAGACAGGCTGCCAAGACTGCGTCTTACAAATGCTAACGGCTGTATACCACTAGTAGCCTGTGAAATCGATAGATGTCACAGGAGCTTTGACTAAAATCGTTTTGCCAAGTGCTCATTTCTTTATCTAGAATAAGTGTACATGGTACCTGGGCTCTAAATCCTGTCAAATGATTTCTCATACCACGTTTTTGTGTTATGAGATGTTGTCAGTCATGCTTTTTTCAAACTTTTCTGCAAAACAAAACAGTGCCATTGTCTCTGCCAGTCCTCCGAGGACTGGTGGTTCATAAGGAAAATCCACATGGAGCCTGACCCATCATGGAGAAAAATGATCCTGTGGTTAAGCCTGAAGAGGCAGTCTGGAGGCACTGGCTGACTGAGGCTTGAGGCTGTGTGGGAGGAAATGGTTTAGGATCATTTCCCTCCTTTTGCACCGTGGGAAGCAGTCTGCTTTTGTAACTGGACTTGTACCAGTGTCATTAACTGTTTTTTCTCCATCTAGGTGGAGTAATCTACAGTAACTTGAATTTTTGACTAATTATTCAGGTCTAAAGGGTTAGGAGAAGAGAGGATGCACTAAATATAAATCGACTGTGTCTACAAACTTACTTTAAAAGCCTTGTGTTTCACTGCACCGTGAAATATTGGTCAGTGTCTGCCCTTACTTTCTCTAAAGCAGCACCAGAGAGGGTTGCATTTGATGTTCTTGTGCTCTTACGTGAATTTTTATATGCAGCTGCCCCTGCATTGTGGCTTCATGATGCTCAGCACCATGAGTGTCTTGCTTGCACCAGAGCCCTGTTGCCACTTGACCCGGATGTGCCAGGAGGAGAGCTCAGTGCTGTCACATTTCAGGTGCAGGGGCAACAGCAGTCAGTGGCACCTAGGGAAAGAAGTATTCCTTCAAATAGCCAGAACACGTTTGTTCTGGAGTTTTTTTCTACTCCTGTTCTCCCAACAAATGTTCTTCCTCTGCAACCAGATGCTTAGCAGCAAGACCACCAGTACTGGCCAAGCAAATGCACATGAAGTGGCTGCCCACCAGGTCTTTACCTTCCTGAGACACTGCCTTAGCATAAAGGAATTTATCCTCCTCCTGCTGCAAACGGGATCCACTGAGTAGATGAAACCCTCTCTCAGACAGCTTCTGCCCCCAGTGAGTGGGATGTGCTGATCTCAGAGCTGGTGCCTGGCATGCTTCACACAGCGAGATGAGCCCCTGCCTCCTGGGGCCAAGCAATAGCACGTGAGGAGTGATCCTCTCCTGGAGGAACAGCATGCCCCTGCACTGCAGGCTGCGCTGTGCCTGTGCGCACTGACCCACAGTGGAGTTAGAGTGAACCCCTTGTTTTGGCTGGGACATCTCCATGTGCAACTTTATGGGGAATTAAAATTCTCTGGAACAGGGCCTGGCCTTTGTCTGATTTTGCAAACATGCAAAAGTTTCAGCATTGTACTTTAATAGCAATATTTATTTAAATCCTGATTCCAGTGTTTATCTTTCCTAGTGCCTTGCTGCATGGAGGGTTACACTGAAATTATCTGCACCAGTAAAGGAGTACAGGGCTCTTCTGGGAAGTGAAGGCTTTAAAATCTGACTTTTAATGAAAATAATTCACTGTATAAAAGACTGTTCTTGATTTTTACTTTTCAAATTGCCATTCACTTTTAAGATCTTTTTTATTAGGTGTTGTAAGGCTACCACCCTGCTGGCAAACCAGCTCTCCTCTCACTTCTCTGTATTAAGTAGATTGAGCATAGAGATCAGGGAAGGGATCCAGTGGGAAGGCTGTTTCCCCTGCCTGAGTCCAGGGAGGATAGAGATCATAGGCATGTGAGCTCACGTGCTTTGTGCTGCTGTAGGATCCACCAGAGCCAACTGTCAGTCCTGCAAGGGTTTCCTTGGCTCGAGGCTGGGTTCGTATCCTGACCCCAGAACAGAAGTGCTAGTCCTCTTGGGTCAGGAATCTGAGTTGCGCCCGCCACATGGGCACCGCTGGTTGTATGGCAAAGGAATAGAAATTGGCTGCTCTTCTGATCCAGGGAACAGCATTTATTTTATGGGAAGTTCTGTAGTGGCAAGCTTCTAATTCATGTCTTTCTAGTTCTATGGTAAGAACTGTTTAAGGCACACTGAGAAATGGAAATCAGTCATGTTACAAGGTGAGCCGCACTGGTTATGAATGGGGGAATGGTGCAGCCTTCTGGGAAGTGGTCTTTAAGCAAATCCCTTTCTGCAAAAGGACCAGTTAATAAGATGGGACATAGTCATCCTGTCTGGGGTATGCATTTTCTTGTTCTGTGCTCTCAAAATCCCAGTGCTGGTTTTCTTTGTCCTCATTGGCTGCTACAAGAGCACCGGCTGTGTTCCCGGCAGAGTCTGTGCTGGGAATTGCAGGCTCTAAACGGTGGCAGCCCAAGCCTCAGAGTATCCACTGAGAGGCACAACGTGTCATGTAACTTTCTCAAGCATTTTCTTCATGAGGCTGTCAAATTTATTGTTATCTTTTAAATGTCTGAAGAGGAATTTAAATTGCCAAATGAATCATTCAAATAGCAAAGCTATTGACAGAGAAGTCAAATTAGGTCATCTTGCCTGCCACTGCCAAGGCACTGTTGTCCTCTGATGGGTATTTTCTGATGACTTTGCTAATTTATTTTCCATTTGTCAGGGCAGTGGGCAGATTCTTAATTCAAAAAACTCTACATCTTCTGCTGGCAAACTTCTGTGCTGGTTCCCAGCTCCAAGATGCTTTGTGCAACAGCATTCTATCTGTAATAAAAATAGAAAATGGTTTAAAAGAGTGAAGCACGTCCCAGATTGTGACATAATGCTGCCTGTGCAACTGGAAGTTGCACATTACACCAGGAAGCATCTCAGGCTCCGTAGCTGTGATATACATAGCTCCATACAATGGCATTAGACTCAGAGAATATTGTGTTATTTGAAGGAAATAAGACTGTTGACATTAGGTGTTGCCATTACGTGCAATTCCTTCACCAATGCCGACAAGACTGAGCCGTGTCCTGAGTGAGGACATTTCCTTCCTTGATGTCAGATCCATACAGAATGGTTTTACACTGGTTTTCCTGTGGGTCTGGAGGCAGCAGATCTTTGACTGCATGCAAAAATGATGGGATGTAATGTTTGCATAACATTGTGAGCAGGATAAATGCACATCAGTTTTCATAGCTTTTCTTCGAAGGCCTGTGAGTTCAGCTGGAGAAGCAGCAGGACAGTGGTACTAGCAGGTTAACACTGATTTCTTTTGATTCCTACAGGATTTGATAAAACTGCATCCCTTTATTACATTCATGATAAGTTGTAATGAAGAAGTCCTAGTTGTCTCGTTTCATCCAAAGTTAGAGCTGCCTTTTCACAGTCTGCAGTCATGATTAACAAGTGTGTCCTGTTTTTGGAGGCTGCCAGATAAACAGGGTTATTCTACTATCATTCTTGCAGCAATGTCAGGACAGCCCCCAGCACTGCCTTTCTTGTGCCTCAGGGAAAGTCAGGCTAAGTACAAATGCAGAAGAAACTGTGAAAGAGCCAAGAAAATCTGATTGTCCCACTTACATGTAGAAGCAGAGGTCAGAGATGGGTGGGCTCTTTTGTTCACCCAGAAATGGAATGTTTATGAAGGGCAGGTGACTGATGAGCCTGATACCTCAATCAGCTGGGGAGGGCCAGTGCCTGATGCCTCCAGCGCCACACTCCAGTTTCTAAACTTTCAGACATAGGCATGTTAGAAGATGAGACAGACCTCTGTGATCCTCCAGGCTGCCTGGGGTACTGCTGTGTGCAGGGTGTTGTCCTTGGTGCAATCCTTTACCAAAGCCAAACCACTGCAGAGTCAAAAAGGCAAAGCATTTGACTCTGTCAAAACCTTGTTCAGTATTTAATGCCAAAACCACAGGGAGAGTGAGTTAATAGTGTGGTAATTTCTACTGCAGAATGCTGTTGTATTGTTGGAGGGAGTAACTTCAAGCAACACACACAGCCTGACTTCAGCATGCTGTCAGTCTGTCATACTAACAGAGACCACAAATCTGATAAGCAGCTGGAAGTTATAATCTTCTGTGCTTGCTTACTCCAAGAATATTTCTGAAATGCAGTAATCCTTTTTGCTCCCAGATTTGTTCAGTGCTGAGCAAAACCCTATGGAAAATTCCAGTATTTCAATGCGTGAGGTATTTTTTCCTCCTAAAATGAACTGCTAGTCAAAATGTTAAGAAATACTAATTGTGGAAAAAGACTTGTGAAAATTTTTCTGTGGGGAATCTGGACTCCTCTTCTCTCTCATCAGGTCCTCCAAGGAAGGACTACTACAGCCAGCCTACTTCTCTGAATTCATGTTCTGCCTCTCAAAATCAGTCTCTTTCCACCTAGTCCTGTTTGTTCCCAGCTTCTTGTATGGCATCATCCAGCATCTTCCCTAAGCTGTGAAGCCTGGCTTGGTTGGTCTCACCCTGTGTTTGGCCTCTGTTGTGATGACAAATGCTGGCTTGCTTCCAAGCTGTTGTTGTGACTCCCTCTCATTCCAGCTTTTCTTAGGGATCACCAGCTACTCTCCTCTGTGCCTGCTTTTATTCCCAGAAATAACTTGGAGTGCTAAACTGAGATTTCCTTGTTTCCATGGTGTTACACTTGACCTAATCAAGCATTGCAGACCTAAAGTGTCCTTGCCTTCAAACTCTCTCTCCTTCAACCTGTGGCTTCAGGGGAGCACACCGATGCAAAAACAGGTGGTATATCTAGAGATAATTTGTGATTATGTGCCAGTGATTACAAGGCTGTAACAAGTAATTAGATGTCAGCAGAGTAGAATTACAGTGGATTTAAAGGTACTATGTTTGCTTGTTTGTTTTATGGTTCCTTGTGACTATGAGGAAGCAATCAGTCAAATATACTTAGGCCAGGCTGGTGAAGGAAACAGAGCTGCCATTTGTGCATTTTTTGTCATGGCCCTGCACAAAATATATGTGGTATGATGCACAAAAGAAGTTCTCTAAGTACTGCAGGACCCAGGCTGTGACTGAAGATCCCAGTCTGCTTGACTGATGGTCCATTTGCCTCTGCTTTGGAGGAAATCTGTAAACTGGAGTGATTGATGCCATGTAGGAGGTAGAACCTGTACTTACCATGGCTGGGACCACTTCTTAATTTTTCACTTAATTTTCATACCTCAAGCTGATCTAGTTATGTTAGAAATTGCATTCAGTCTGTATTCACTATCCCACCAAATTATCCTTTGAAATCACTGTTACGTTGTCCTACCATTAAGGATTGGTGGGCTATCCCTTCCACACAGATATTAAAATAGATAAAAATAGACAATGCCCACCTGTGTTGCTCACTAAGTATGTCCTAAGGAAAAGCAAGCACAGCTTACGGTCCTACTTTTTCAGGGAACAGAAGAAAAAGGCTTCTGTACTACCAAAATCCATCACCCAAACACAGCCCACCTTCCAATCCTTTGTAAGGCCACTCTTTGGCAAGCAGTCTTGGAATTGGTTGTTCCCTCAACTCTTTTTTCAGCTGCTCACGTGAAACCCAGGATTCTATCCGAAGGCCAGAACCCAATCTCAGCTGCATCAAATAGACCTGGAAGAAATCACGTGTAAAAGGGGGACTTAATCCCAAATGAAGCCTGCTGCATCAAAGTCAGTGTCAGCCCATGACAGACTCAAAGGTTGAGAAGAGCAGGTTGTGCCAGTTTCAGACCACCCTTCATTGCTATTTCCCAGGGAAATCCTCACCTTACCTTATGGGATCACTGTGTTGCACAGACATTAAATTAAAATCAAGGTTGTGTCTGTATGCTCATACCTACTTCTGCTCCTTGCTTTTCCTAACTACCTAACTTCTGACTTGGTTCTTTCATCTCAGCTGCTTATTACTTCTAAACGAATGGACTGTGAGTGCCACACTCCAGGCAGACAGTGGTGGAAAGAGCTGAGATGACTCATCAGACTGTAGGCTGTCTAATAGGGAATTGTGCACCACAAAATTCCATTGTAGTGAGTGTCACTGCTTTATGAATTTTACTAAGTATGAAAAAATAAAGACCAAAGAGAGAGAGAATGAACAGATGGTGAGCCAGACGCTTTCTTGATGGAGAGGCTGGAACCCAAGGTCAAATTGCAACATTTTGATGTTGGTCCTTTCCAGAGCATGGGTGAGCTATCAGCATCAATTGCTGTGAACTTTCAAAATACTTTCAAAAGTAAGGTGTTATGGATTGAGAAATTATGAAAGGCAATTTGTTAGTCATTTCCCTGTGAAAGTATATGAATATTGCATCTGTTATGATAAGCTTTGAATGCCAGAGACTGAAATCAGTCTGCACCCCAGATGTGCTAATGCCTTACCTGCAATGCAGCTTTTATGCATCCACAAAACATATAATTTTAAGAATTTCAGACCCATAACTGCCAAATTAACCACTTACATTCTGTGAAACTAAAATCCTTTTCCCTTTCCCTTTATTTGTTCCATTGCTATGGGGTAAGAGATTTCTCTTGGTAGAACATGGCAAAGAACATGGCAGGTTACTTTCTGATTCACTGTTAGTGATTTACCTTTCCATTATTTTTGATGTATATATTTATACAGAAGTGAATGATGACCTGCAAGATCCCTCCCTTGGCAGAAGTGCCTCTCATAAATGGTAAATGTTAGTCTATAATTAGGGAGTCTGTAATCCATAGATTAGTGGCTCCATGCTCTAAAGTCTCCATCTGTTGTACACACTGGAATCATTATATCTCTAGTCTCAGTCCTGTTTCAGGCTTCTAAAATGGTTTTCACAGGATTTTCTTTGTTGTGCAAAGCAGCTTGTTCATGGCTGTCACTCGCTGTCCAGGCACTGGAGCAGATGTAGCACAATGGTCTCTTGTCAGTGTAGCACAAGCTATGGGATGCATCTCTGCCCAAGCAGGAACAGGGCTTTGAAATGTATATTTTGGTCATATTCAGACTTAGCCTGCCTCAACACAAAGCAGATGACATATTGCCAGTTATTAGGGCTTTTATTATGTTTAGACAATATCCCAAACAATGGAAAACTGCTGCCATCCAAAGGGGCTACAGAGACAACACAGAGACCTTGTAATGCACAGCCGGACTTCGCTCCAGTCATGAGCACTCACCATCCTGCTCTGGCAGAAGCACGCTCTGGGACAGGGCTTAGTCCCTTGCTTGCCAAAGTGTTTTATGATAAAATACCAGACAAAATGGAGATGCCTCCAGGATGGCCCCACACAGCTGCAACCTGGGGCCTGATATGACCACCATACACCCTGGTGGGGCAGGCTGATGTGCTCTCACATACCTGCAACAGACTCACACCAGGCCCATCCATGGCTTGTGTCAGGACAGTCCTGCAGCTCCCTTGCCTTATCCCATCCTTTTATTGTTTTGTAGCTGAAGATCCCTTGCAGCTGTCCCAAAGAAACACCCAGAGCATTCTAGACCCAAAATCTGGTTCAAAATACTTGTCATAAAAAGGATCCCTTGGATGGCCATGCTTCCATTTGTACACAGGAGATGGCAAAATCAGTCATAACAGATGTTACAACACCTAGACTTACCATTCTGGGCTGTATCTGTATAGGATGCAGGTTGTCTTGTACTGACTGTATCTTCATCCCATCAGCAAAATACTCCTGGTTTACTCCAGCAGGGGAGTTCATGCAGGAGCTTTTCTACACCGCTACTGATCCAACTCCCATTACCAGCAGTTTCCCTGAAATAAATTTTTAATATTATTAGAGATTTTTAGAAAACTGAATGCCTCCTGGTCTGGTCACTGAGCAACTATGTTGCACATCATTTGTTATGAGGGATGTTTGTACAAATAAGCTGCACCCCACAGCCTTATCCAGAGAGGACCCACAAAATCCTTCTGAGCTGAGCTCATCCCACAGGCCCTGTAGCACACATCTAGTTTATATTGCATATCTATTATCTTTAATTCTAAATTAGTGTATTTTAATGTTAAATGTTCCTTCCATTTTTCCAGTCAAAGAAAACAAGACTTCTTGGCTCAAGTTTTTTGCTTTACTCATTATTTGAAGATCACTCTGCAAGGGAAATGAATGCTTGAACTCTCTAATAGTAGAGAACTAAATCTAGATCCAAATTTCTGTTTCAGACCCATTTAATGTGTTTCAGTCTTCTTAGAACACTTTAAAGACAGGAACTGCAGCTCTTGGGGACTGGATCTTGGGAAAGATAATGTTGGGACTTTTTAGTAAAGAATACGTTAATGTAACAATGTCATATTCTTTAGCTTAGATTTCTTGAGGGTAAAAAGGACGAGATAGGTATAAATACCTGGCTACAAGTTTGCATTTCCAAATGTGCTTTCCATTTACTTTCTAGGATTTTCTTGACGATTTTCTTCCCCAGGGGCTGTTGGGTGGCGCACGCAGCTCCCTGTGCCCTCGGGCTGGAGGTGCCGAGCATTTTGTCTCTGTAATTTCAACAGCCACGAAGTGCCTCTGCACACTGCTGACCCACTCCTCAAAACGAAATGATTCTATCATTTTAAATTCATTTTAGGCAGAGAAATTGCAAAGATTTGATGGGGAGGGAGGCGATTCCAGAGTCTGAGCCTATTAAGGGCCGAAGGTGCGGCGCAGACCCCCTCAGTGAAACAGAATGGGAGCCAGCCGCGGCCCTAGAGCCGGTGACCGCCCTCACAGCTCCAGGTTGCGGTCACTGCCCCGCGCTTCCACCGCGACTTTTCCGAGCCGCTCTTTCCCAGCCCGGCCCGGTGTCTCCGCGCTGCCCCCTGGCGGCACGAGCGGAAAGCGGCAC
>PYHW01010615.1:149943-177902 GCA_013186435.1 Turdus rufiventris | reverse complement strand
CCTGCTTTGAAGGTGTAAGTAATGCACACGCTGCATTCTGGCCCTTAATTTTCTAGTTTGTAGTAGAGAAATCAATTTCTTCCAGTTAAAATTAAGACTCCATTGCAGAAGACAGAGCCTTGCCACAGGAACCCCAAGTCTGAACAGGCAGGACTCCATTCCCTAGGAAATGAAACCAGAGGCACTGAGAAGTGCACTGTCAGCCCATCAGTGAGAAAGGGAGGGTGGGTGCAGCTGCTGCACTGCTTCCCTTCAGCACAGGACCCTCACAGTGATTGCTGTAGGCATTGTGCTCCTCAGGGACATTTCTGAAAGAGTACTGGGGTGCATGGACCTATGACCTCAGGGAGGCACCACGGCTGGGTTCTAGGCTTTGTGATTACAGAGGTAAGTAATGCTTTGAAATGAAAACTACTTTTAGTTACTCTTAACTGTGGAAAAATCTGAACAGACTACAATATTTCTTATTTGTAGTAAGGTTGTATTCACAAAGTTTTTCCCCATTTTTGGTCTATGTATCATTGATCAGGAAGCCAACTAACAAAGTCAATTGACAAGCTGAACCAAAACATTTTTTCCAAGCTGGGACAAAACAGTTGGAAGCTGATGCTCTGTGAATCATGTCACATGGATAAGGGGATTCGCTTTCCTCCCTGCCCTGTCCTCCAACATTTTTTTCTTTTACAGAAGCTATTCTGTAGGTCCAATTCAGTGATCCTCAGTGGTTATTCTACAGTGAAACCAAGTATAGTCATTATTATCTCAATGGCAGTCTTTAAAGAGTATGAAAAGTGTCTGGTAATAGACAGGTTGTTCTTCATGGAGGGATGGTGAAGAGAACTAAGGCTTCAACTCCACTGGACACCCTCCTTATGCCAGACACCCTCTTCTTCCATTCCTTGGCCAAGGCAGGTGGTGCTGTTACGATCTCAAGCACAAAACATGGTGACCTGTCCTGTCCATCCTGCAATAATCCAGACTGTTGGTTTTTTTTTCCCTTTCTTCCTTCCACTTTGCAGCTGTCATTTGTTCCTGAGGTTAAAACCAAAGAGGGAGAGCAGGAGTCCCTGCAGTGAGAAAGCCACACACTTCAAAGCGAGCAGTTTGTCAGCATCTCTTGAGTTTCTCCTACTCTGAGCTGTTCATTTTTGATCCATTTGTCAGATGACAGGGTGACATTTAAATGATTGCCCTGCACAGCAGGAATAGATTTTTCTATTGTAACTTTGGTTCCATGCCCAAGACACATTGACTTGATCAGCTGAAAGTGGTTCCTTCCCTTTAAGTTCTTCCTAGGTGATGTAGGTTGTCAGTTTATTTTTCTTCCTCTTTTGTAATTTCAACATACAGGATTTCATTAGATGCAGCATATATCATAGCTTTAGACAGGAACTGTCAGGTAACAAATTTTGAGTGATGGCTTTAAAATACAAAAATGGTTGCAGTCTTGGCTACAGGTTGTTAATTTTTATACTTTTGAAAATAGGTGTAAACAGTATTCTCTTCATCGAGGGGTGGAAGCATTTGCCTTTATAACGACTTATCCGTGTGGTCGGGCACTCTAAAAGTTAAAAAAAAAAAAACAAAAACAAAACCAACATATCTGTATCATATTATCAGATAAGGTGTACGCTTTTTAAGTTCCTCTACCTACCTATCCCAGCTTTGCCCAGTTACAATCTATCAATCTTGCAGGAAGCTGAAAAGGTCAGTTCTTACAGCTATCAGTGTGAAACTGGCTTTGTTTATATGAAAAGCATTTGTGAGAATTCTGAATATTTTGCTAAGCTTGTCCATTTAAACCCCACAAAGTGCAACCCTGTGGTGCATAAAAGTCCCTGTGGGCATCTTCACATGAGTAGTATGCATTAGTTTCCATGACTCTTGAACCAAAGCTGCCCAGAATTTATCCCTAGCAAGAGCCATGGCAGCAGGGCAATATCCTTGGGGTGTCACAGCAAGCCTGGAATTTTGGCTATTGCAGCACTGAGACAAACAGGAACTGCTGCTGTTTTGAGAAACCCTACCTCACCTATGGAAAATAATTGGTTCTTGGGTTTGTGACCAGGAAAAAAAGGTATCTTTTGTCTCTGTTCTCAGCATTCAAGCCTACGTAGTAAAATTCACTGGGTGCAAAATCCACACAGACTGCACTTCCTTATGTGACCACAAATAAGTGAGTACTTATGTTCACAAGCACAGAGAAAATGCAGGTAGGAAAATTCCACATAAACAGGAATTAGAGAGCTTCTGGTCTGGATACTGTATCTGCTGCACATGGTTTCCTTTATTTGCACATTCTTGTCCTTTGTTATTTCAGTACAGCAGTGAGTCCTGTGTTCACTCTGGGTGAGATGGAAATCAGAAAGTATCATCTGTGACCACACTGTGGGTTTCTCTCTGCTGGTTAAAAAAATCAGTAAAGGATAAACTGCACCAAGGCATGAACAAAACCAAAGACTTTTCACCATCAAGTGGCTCCCTAGGATAAGCTGGACTTTTTGTTTTGTTTTATCAGGGATCTGATTTGTTTGAACTCCCTTATGATAAGTCTAAGACAGTTCACTCGCATCCAGTGGAAGTAATTTTGCGATACATATAGTATATTATATATATGACAATATATACAGCTCAATAGTTGTAAGAAGAAATGCTGATGGCACACTCCCCATGCCATGCTCACCTTTGCTGAATTAAATCACCTGGGTAGGCAGGTGTTTTTTAATGTGAATGGGTAACACAAATAATGTTAGTTATTCTCTCCAATTCAATGTATTCCAGCCTTGGAAAATGACTTTGCTAAAATCCCTCTCCGTCTTGCCAACACCATTCCCAAATTGCTTGTCTGGAGATTTCCCCTCAGGTATTGAAGGGAGAGGATCCCTTAGAGGAAAATGCAGGGGTGAAGGCAGGGGATGAGGAGCTTACCATTACCTTGTTTTTGAGGAACTGCTACAAGACTTGATGCTTTGACCTGTGGAGTGACTGGCCTTGGTAAAACACTCTACAGGTATCATGCGTGCTGTGATGCTGGGCCTGCTGCAGCTGTCTCTACAGTTCAAGGGAGTTCACAGCAGTGCAGATCCTCTGGAAAAGCATTGAGTTTATATATTCCCCACACACACCTCACCCATAAGATTTTTCCACTTTCATAGTCAATGTCGATTCTCTAAATCATTTTATCTCCACCACTTTCATGGCTCCTTCTTCTGTCACTCAGCTCACCATAATCTGTCTTGCTGATCCCTACCTGATGTTCATAAAGCCAAATATGCAGAAGTAGCATGGGAAAGGCAAAAGAATCCTTCATTTCCTGGGTTGTCCTAGGAGTGCCACAACTGCCTAGCAGGCTTTCTGGGGCTGTAAACCACATTTCAGCTCCTGCTGATGCTTCTCATCCTCTCTATGGGCAACTGGACCACTGTGTGCTCCAGGGAGCAGCCATTATGGAGCAACAGTGAATCCAACGAAACTCATCTTGGCATTGCAGTTAGAGCAGCCTTTCTGGGCTCATCAAAATTATCCCAAAGGGATTTATACCTGCTAAACCTTAGATATTATGTAAAACAAGAGGAAAACCCATTGAAGGAGTTTGGGCCAGAATGGGAGGTGGAGGGTGGGGAGGGAAGTCTTGACACAGTCCCTAAGGGATCCATGTAATTCCCCTGCAATGACATCAGTGAATTGTGCAGCTGGAATGGTCATGTCAGCCCTAAAGACAGCACAGAAATGTTTATGTTGTTTTGACTATTAGTCCTGTTCAAGGAACATGACAGCAAGGTTTGCATCAGCTCAGGGGAGAGTGAGAGCTGAGCAGGACCCAGCAGCCCATGGAGGCAGGATGACTCCAAGTGAAAAATTGCAAACCTCCTAGAACTTAGGAAAAATATGGAGTTCTGACCTTAAGCATGCCATTAGCTTTTCTAACCAGTCAATACCTGCCCTCAAATTAGGCCAAAAGGACGTGTTATCAGCAAATGGTATTAGGAGATTGGTATTGGTAAAACTAGGACATATAAGCTTCTCACCAATTCCATAGCTGTACTAGACGAAACAAATACTCACTGGAGTTCCATACTGACACTGGTGGAAAATGTAGGTGCAAACTATATATACATAAAACTCTCAACCTCTTATTGCCCAAGTTTTTCTCATATGTGCACAAGGACATTATTCTAGTTGTGACAGGAACTGAAAAAGGATGACAGTACAGGCAAATGGAAAAAAATCATGCAGACAGGTTTACAAGAGCTGTAAACAACACTGATCTGTCCACATTTCTCCTAATTCTTTTCTATGGGTTGTTCCCCATTCAAGCCAACCTCCACATGTATTGCTGCCTCAGCCCATGGAAACATTCATTCTGAGGTCTGGCCGAACAAGGATGAAGAGGATTCCAGTTGATGTGGATAATACTGGGAGCTGTCTCTGCATCAGCATGAAACTGCAAATGAAAGCTTTGATCTAGCTGAAATGAAGCACAAAGTAGGGGCTTTTCCTAAAAGGGAAAAGGAAAACCCACCAAACTGGACCCATGCCACTTAATTATAATCAGTACCTTGAATTGTATCTGGAAACAAAGCTGGTACAAATTGTGAAAGGGCACAGCAGAACATCTTTCACACAACTGTATCTCAGCTTGTCTCAAGTGTAGAGCAGAGGAATTATTCACTCACACAGCTGAAGCCAGAGCCAAGAGAGACTAAAAAATTTAATGATACAGGTCTGTCCCCAAATCAGAAAATTATGCTCAATACATGTTGAGACTTTAACATTATGTTTTCTAGGCTACCTTCTGTTATCCTGGATCAAAAGAAAAATTGTCGTAGCCCAGCATCCTTGTTCTAGAAGTGGATAGCCACAGAGAAAATGGGACCATTATAGTTCTCTGATTTATTTTGCCATCTTCACATTACTTTTTGAACTCTGAACTTTCAGATGCTAAGTATATTGTGACAGACTTCTTTACAACCTGTGTCCTTAACTATAAATTTTTGCTTACTTTAAGCTTATCGCATGGTAATTGTTTGTATTAGACAGTGAACAGCTGTATTAGACAGACAGCTGTCCATCTGTCCATCCATTCTATGACAAATTCTTTAAACTTCTCCAATACCTCCTTTTAGCAGTGTTACTTCCTGAGTCAGAAAAATCCTTCCATTTCTCTGTCTCTCCCTTCCTGTGTCTCAGCAGCTGATCATTCTTCCTTGCCCTTTTTTGTATTTTTCCTGATGCTGGACACAGAGCTTCATCTGTTTTAAAATCTTGATCTCCCTCTTGAATGTTAGTTCAGAGTGTGTTCACAGTTGAGGTTATTTTAACTTTGTTTCATCTGCATCCCTTTACAAACATCAACACTGAATTTCCCCTGCAATTCACTTGGCTTTTTGCTACTGTGAAATCCTTGTTACTTTTATTTTCACAGCCATGAACAGCAAAGTATCACCAGCAACTCAGCAGTTCGACAACCCTCTACTGTGAACTATTACAAATTGATAACAACCTGCTGCATTTGCTGACTCCAAACATCCACAAGAACATACAAGGATGTGATCCTCTGCTCTCTGCAAGAAGTGCTAGCTTTGAGGAAATAAATAAAACAGTCTTACCTTACCAAGAGGCACATTGACATCAAGGCCAAAGAATAAAGGCAAGAGAGAAGAACAAGAATAGAAATAGAAACTGCAGAAGAAAAATAAGATTGTGTAAAAATGAAAGGTAATGGCATTGTAAGTATCAGAATTATTTTTGCACTCTGCAGAACAATTAGAATATTTATTAATTCAGAAAACACTGTTATTTCCCTTGTCACTTCTGTAAGTACCACACCACTTCTCAGGCTTACAAAACAGATCCCAATAATTTTGGTGATGGGTTACAATTGGCATCATATTGAAAACCTGAGGTGTAACTGTCACATCATGATACCCCACAGTTCGATAAGTCATAAACCTGGATATCAAAAATAGCATGTGTTGTATTTTTAAGCATGCTAAACAACAGTGGCTGCAATCCATGCTAGAAATAGCCCGGATATACATCAATATATCAATATATATGTACACATGTATATCTGTTTATAGGTACGTACACACACACACATATCAAATTCCCATTACATATTTAATAATGTCATGTAGTATTTTAAGATTAAAGTCTGCATCTACTGACACAAACTGAAAAGAAAGGACAGTGGACCATCATCAACAGGTGCAGCTGACTGAGCAGAACAGAAAGGTCATATAGTTCAAGAGAACTGGAGCACTGCTTTCAAAACAAAGTTCATCAGTGTGCTTCACAAGCGTAACAGAACCAACCTTTTCCTCCAGATCCTTAATTTGTCTTTTCTGGATGTCAGTTTTATCTTCTAAATCTCGGATCCTCTGGAAATCAGAAAAGAAAGCATCTACGCTAATTTCACAGTAAATTTGTCCCACTGAACAAGCAGCTTAATATTCCATGTGCCAAAAGCCTAGAAATCAACAAATCCATTTCTGTGGCAGGGATAATCTTGTGTCATACATGTGACACCATCTACTCATCCTCCCAAACCACAGCTTTACCATGTGTTCAACTGCTAAAATATGTACTTGAACAAATGTAACTGGATCCTTAAATGCTGGAAATTAGTATTAATGATTGATTTGTTTTTGCATTATCTATTTATTAATCCTGTGTTAAACAGATGAAAAGTGTAAGATCATGGTTATAATCTTTAGAATTCTATCATGATTGATTAAGATTTCTCACAGTTTGATGTGTTGAAAGAGGATTGTTATTATTAGGTCCAAAATGATAAATGTACACAATACTATGAATGTATTGATTCTGTGGTAAGGGACATACATGTAACTTATAGACAAGGTGTGTATTTTTAGCAGAACTAGGAACTTCAAGAAAAATTATCTAGTGTGACAAACTTTTGCCTTCTTGGGAAGAGAGATCCCTCAGAACAGAACTTCTAAGTACAAAAAATGAGGCCTTGAATCTCAGTATCTTTTTTTAATTAAGTCAGGTCATGAGACAGCTGTCCAGCAAATAGCAGAAATCCAAAAAGGCAAAGCAGGAAGATGCCTGAAGGCCCTAGCAGCTGGAGAACAAGTGACCCGTGACTGTCTTCCTCAATGTCTGGAGATGAGATTACTAGCTTATGGCAGTTTCTAAATTCTATGGAACCACAACAACACAGAATGAGTCAGGTGGGAAGGGACCACAGCAGTTCACCTGGTCCCACCTCCCTGCTCAAGAGTGTCATTTCTAGAACACATGGCACAGGATTGTGTCCAGATGGCCTTGGAATATCTCCAGGGAGGGAAACACCACACCCTCTCTGGATAATCTGTTTGGTGCTTGGTTACTCGCACAATGAAGAAATTATTTTCCATGTTCAGGTGGAACCTCTCATGCAACAGCTTCTGCCCAGAGCCTCCTGTCCTCTTGCTTGGCTACCTCCTCTTTCCTTTGCTTCTCAGCCACTTCCAACTGTGCCTGCAACTGAGGCTGGCTCAGAGTCATTCTCAGGAGCCAGAACTGCTGTGGCAGTGTCCCTCAGGGCAGTGTCCCTTGGGGCAGCTCTAATGTTTAAAATCAAAAGGTCTGGCAACAAAAGGTAAGGGTGGACCCAGTTTCAAGTGCCCAACTCAAGATCAGGCAACACTGTGAGAACTGAGCTTTCCCGTGAACCAAGCCCCCCTAAACACTGAGGATGTGCTTCTTCTCTTATTCCCATAAACATCTGAGTCTGTTTCATGGTACAGTTTTCACATTATTCAATGTGCTGTGACAAGTTTGCCATTTTCTTCTGGAACCTCACAGTTTGCAGAACACCAAACGCCAGTCTTTGAAGACTACTTTATCTCAGCAGGGAAAAGTACAAATGCCCACTTGGGAGGGACAAGTAGCATGTGGAAAAACAGACAGCTCTCCTGTGCAATATGAGCCAGCAATATTTACTCCGTTTCCCTTGTGCTCAGTCCAGTAATTAGGGATGACCATTTTTATTACGAAGCTAGAACCATGCAGCCAGAATTCCGGATGAAAACTTTAGAACTCGAAATATGCCAAAAGAGTCTTGCACAAGCTAGTATCACGTGTGCTTGCATGCACAGAAAAGACAAAGTATGAGACAATTCAAAAGTCTAGATGCCAGGCTCCCTCATGGTCTGGAGCTTGCCTCAATTTGAGCTCAGATTGTGTCCTTACACAGAAAGGCTGAGTAAATACCATGTGTGTGGTTCCTTCTTCTTACCTGATGAGCCTGCTGGAGCAGCTCCATCCTCTCCTGAAGAATCTGGCAATCATATTCTCTGCTTTTCCTCAGCATCTGACGTCTTAGCTTTTCTACTGCCGTCCTCAGCTCTTCTTGTTGTTTTTCAGTGAGTAGTTCCCCAAACTTTATCACTGTTTCTTGCTGCAAAGCATTGTACAAGGTGGCTTCAAGCTCCTGGATCCTCTGGTTGATGCAATACCAAAAGTCAGTTAGAGATGAAACATGGTTTAAACTGCAATGGGAACTGGGGGATTGATGGCAGACTCAAGCCCCTGCATGAGAGGCAATCCCTGTGCTCAAGTGTGCAAAAATGTGAAAAACTGAACTCAGAAAACGGTTCCATGTACTGAAAAAAGAATAGGAACTTTTTTTTTTAATTTTCACTGAAATCCTCCACTATTACTCTTTTTTATGGAGTTGCAGAGAGTTGGATAGAATTTTCGTATCTGAAGTGTAAATTATTTCACCAATTCTAAAATTTCCACCTATTGCTGAACAAGGTGACATTAATGAGAAATATCCGCCTTAAACTGACAAGTTTCAGACTTCAGGAGATGTACCCTTTTATGACATGAAAAGGCAATATATTGTGTTGAAGCTGTGCAGATTGCATGCTAGTACATCAGAAGAATGAGGAAAGAACAAATTTTAGAAAGCCCAATACTAACAAAAAAGCAAAAATCTCTCCTCCTGATGCAACAACAATCTGTGTGCTATTGCAGAGCTGGCCAGTATGTGCTGCAGAATTCCCTTTGTACATACCATGTACGCTTGGTCAAGAGCTTGCTTCCTGTAGTCTAATTCTTCCTCCAAATAACCTTTTATCTTGCAAAATTGCTCCTATAATGAAAGATCATTTCGACAGAAGAACAAATTAGTTACTCCAAATACTTTAGGAAGTTTTATCAAATCATTTACAGACATCTAATTCAGCAGGATGAGGAGACAGGTTTTCCACTGATGCTAGGCAGTTATCAACATCTGACTCAGCTAGAAAAGAAGGAAGGGAAAATAGCTCTTGATTGCTCTTGTAGATGACTACATCTGATCTCCATGGAACTAAATCCTTCCTCTCTGTTGGCTTCAGTGCTATCGCATTTCAGTAGGGAAATTTAGGGTGTTCCATGTGATTTTTCTAAAGATATTTCCTCTGGCATCAGGAATTACTCTTTATGTGCCTTCTCTTATTTTGGAAGAGGTGTAAAAGTGGACTAAACTAATCAGGAACTAACGAGACATTCACATTCCTTGGGGGCAGCTGCTATGCTTTAACTTACCAGTCTACCTTAAGCTGAACAGACTTAAGTACAGACATACCACAGGAAAAAATGCAAGCCACTACAGCTGTCTAATTCTTATAGTTATGCTTGTTCATCTGGTAGGCTACTGCCATTAACCAGAATAAGAACATGGTAAGGTAGTAACTTTACTTAGTATGTAATGAAAGCCAACAGTGTTATTATTCAGTTCAATAATTTCTCACATGCTGGTCCTGAATAAAATGCAACACAACAGCTGATAAATCTTATGAAACAAATAATGCATGCATCTCTGCAAATTATTGAGAAACCTTTCAACCCTCAGTACTTATTAATAAACAGCCATCCTCATAGAAAGAGAGAGGAATTTTTTAAACTTTTACTTTTTCTGCTGCTGTTATTCTGCTGTTGCATGTGAACTGGAACAATTTTATGGATTCACCAATAATCAGAGAAATGCTGCATAGTTCATAGTTATTTTTAGGCACATCAAGCAAGTGAGACACAATCAGTGTCCCTAAAATGTACAGTAAAGAAAGTTTTCTTACCATATCACTTTCCAATTCCATCATCTTCTGATGCAGAGCAGCTTCAGCTCCCTCAATCTGCTGGATCCACTGGAGAGAAGACAAGGAGACCTGTAACCTGCTGTGTTTTCTAGCACACAAGCAGTGGCAAGTGGGCTATCTGCAGCATCTTGTTAGTCTGTTTTTAGCAGCCTATTGCTAGTGCTGGGCTCATCTTGAGGCTGTTTGTGACAAGGCAGCCATGATGTCTGCAGGGAGCACTCGGCAGGGAAGCAGCAAGAGGATTTCCACTGCTGGGTCACCGCAAGATAGAAAAGCCCAGGCCCTTGGATGGATGGATGGATGGATGGATGGATGGATGGATGGATGGATGGATGGATGGACAAGGAACCCATTTCATCCCACAGATAAAGGCCCACAATGAGGCTATAGCATCTCAGTTGGCTTTATGGCAGCTCTGTTTGCAGAGGAGGCATTGCTGAGCAGAGTTCTTGGAAGCTGTCATGCTGAAAAACCTATGTGCTGCAGTTGAGCCTTAGAAAGCAATTTTAACCAAACCTCCACTTTCTTCTTAATTTTCAAAACAAGGAAAGTAGACACATACTTTCAGTGAAATTTTAGCATATAGATCCCTTCAGAAGCTGTAGAAATCTCAGGACTGTAAATCCCAATTTTTATCTAATTATGGCTTACATTTCTGATGATTTCTCATTCAGTTTTCAATTGCAAGTTTTGTTTCGTATTATTTTTGTATTTGTAGTTTTTTCTATTGCACAGCTTGGACAAGCTCAGTTAGGTATTTTTGCTGCTTCAGCAAGGTGTTTGGGACTCTGCTGGCACAGTTTATTTTATTTGGGGAATTACTCCCAACACTAGAAAGTTTAACAATATTGATGACAACAACAGGGCAGAAAATCTATTAGATGCAGCTTTAGCTAATATGTGAGAAAAGCAATGACATAATTCACCTTTTCTGCCAAGGACAATACTGTGGAAGCCTGAATTATGGCCACTTGTTCTTCATTCCTTAAATTCTATAAAGAGAAAGACAGGAAAGAGGAAAATTGGCAGCAGTTTCCTGCATAAATAAAGACAATCCAGCCTACAAACCAGGTCCAGAGTTTTCAGAGGATCCCTGCAGTACTGAGCATTCGATTTCCACTGAAATATTCAGAGCCTGTTAACATATTAAGAAGATCAGTACTTTTGCCTTTCTATGTGATATGGATTAAATTTATTATTCATTCCAATACACCTTAAGAGATACTTAAACTAAAATTATACCCATTTGTTTGTCTTCATTCTAGTTTTACAAAGCTGAATTTCTATTAAAGCTTTTATAAAAATAGTGCTGATTTACATAAACACATGAATAGACAATAATGACCCTTTGTTTTTATTTCTTATAAACTTCTTAAAGACATATCTAATGTTGGCCAGAGATACAGGATCTCTTTTATGTGGGCAGCTATGCCCTCTTAGAAAGCCACAGGGAATTTGATAATTCTTGCCTATTTATGAAACTGTTAGAAAGAATCCTAGCCCTGAAGAACAGTGGTTTACTCAAACTGCCAAACTCATTCATGTGTTTTCTTGAGTGAATGTGGGGCAGTGAACATTCTTCCCAGTCTGCTAAACCACGTGTAACAGATGCATAATTTAACAAATATCTTAGAAAACAATCATAATCACATATATCACTTACTGAACTGTACAAAATGCAGCTTGTAAAGAGAAAATATCTCCCATTTCAACTTACCCCATTATCACCCAGGATGTCTAACTGCTTTATAAGGTCTGGGATGCTGACATCCTGCAAAGACAGAGTAAGGTAAAGGCATGGCATGCACCTTCTATCATATACAGATATCCTGTGAACCACATGGAAGTCAGCCACTTTGTTTCATCCTATGGAAATGCATCACACATTGATTTCAGTTGCCTTTGAACCAGATTTTACCATTATGGTGAGAATTTTGAGTCTAATTGAACTTTGTCTGTCACCACATTCTTACGTTAGAATGGGTTTAAATACCTGAAGTTTAGTGGAGTTATTTGTAATGCATTATATGGGCAGCACCCACCACTCCGGTAAGGAGAAGCACTGCTTTATACAACTGACCTACCTTAACCCCTTCCTTCATGCAGTAGATCTGTAGAGCACTCACACCATCTGAGAATGGGTGAATCTGGAGATTAAATGGTGGGGACCGTCTCTCTCTTTCCTGCAAATAAATGGAAAAGATGCTAGAGAATCTATTAGAATGAAAAAGATGCACACAGAAAATGCCACAGTTGCTGTTTATATCATGCTTGGCTTGCAAAGCCAAGCTCTTTTACAAACCAAGGAAAGATCCTAATCTAGACCTAGTCTGAAAAAGTGAGGCAAGGGGGACAGGATCCTAAACCCAAGGTAACTGTTTAACACATTATTCGATAAATTATGTCAATTTGCAAATTGGCTGTGGAAAGGCTGTCACATACCTAAGATTCAAGTGATTTGCTTTTTGAAGTGTTGAACAACTACACATTGTTGTAAATACTCTCTTTAGAAACATGTGTTTGACTTTAGACTACAGGGAGACTCAGATCACACATTTTCTTCATCCTGGTATGCTGTACATTCTAACATCTGTGGAAAACAATGTGTTCAAAAAACCTGATCAACTTAGCTATTTATACACCTTTACTGCTTAAAATTTACAAATATTTGTCCAGTTTTAAAGGACCAGAGACAAAAAAAATTAAGATGCTATTTCTCATTCCTTTCAGGTATTCAGGCAAGCATGGAAGTGAAGATTAAACTTCACTTTCACACACATTTTTGGTTTATGAATGTGTAATTCACTTAATCAGTTCAGCTCCCTGCCATATAGAAAGACACCTGTCAGGTAAAACTGTGGGACAGTTCTGTGAATAAGGGGCAAGTCTTAGCATTAATTTACAAGACCCAGGAAAGGCTCTGTGTGGCAAATATATTTGGTCTTGGACAGCAACTGAAAAGAACAACTAAAAAATAAACCAGTTTATAGTGGGGAAGAGAGTAGGTGAAGTTTTGGTTGGCCGGGACTGCAAAGAAGAGTCTGTAAGTAGAGGCAGTCTGGAACTTGAGGTCCTGCAGAGGTTTCTGATGCTCCTGCATCAATGGCCAGTGTCACTGAGAGACTGTTTGTGCCCACTGCAGGTCATGGGAGAGCTGCTCCACAGGCAATGTGTCCAGTGCCCACAAAAGGAACAGCACTTGCACACAGGCAGACAGATTTCTCCAAGTATTAGAAAAATCATGGCCACAGGCACACTCACGTTAATCAGCTAAGCTTACCTGTGCACACTGGGCACCTGGTGAAGTGAACCAGCTGGGTATGGTGCTTACTATTCCCAGGATATTAGAGCTGACATACTTCAGCTCACAATTAAAAATGCTGGGCCTGATTTGTTACTCTATTTTACTGCTACAACACTTGTGCAAACCCTTGATTAAAGCTGGTGTCCAGTGCAAGTGCAGTCATTCCATTTTCTACCAGCTCCTCTGCAAGAAGCGCATCCATCACCTCCAGCTCAAGGTTGCGGAACTCCAGCAGCTCGTTCTGGTCTCGCGCATCCTGCAGCTCCTGTTGCAGACGGTTGTTTTCTGCTTCTGTTTTCTCTATCTAACAGAAATATGTTAAATCATGACCTGTGCGACTGTTACAAGAACCATGAAGTATTTGGTGAGTAGTAGTTGAGGTAGCATAGGCTGTGCAAAATCTAAACCCTTAAGATGTCTCACAGGACCCAGAAAACCCTTCAGAGTGAACGTGCAAAACTTTGCAACATACCTTGTCTAACAGCTCTTGGTTCCTCTTAATGAAAAGCTGCTTGTCTTCCACCCAGTGTGAGTCCTGTAGGATGAAGCAGTAGTACTACAGAATAATCAAATTCCATGAGGCTGGGAACATTTATTGAAAATTGGAGCCACAAAATTCAGGTTTGAACATCCTACAGGAACAAGCTGTCTTTCACAGTGCAACAACATTTTAAGTTTACCAAGGTGTAGCAAGGCTTCTGAACTTGCCAGATCTGTCTGTTTACTGACTGGCAACATTACATCTCATGGAAGTTTATACCGAAATTGTGCTAGGTATTTTGTAAGCAGAGCAGGTAAAGTACAAAATAGGGAGAAAAAAACACCCAATAATAACTTACCTGCCCTTTCTGAGCCAAAGTTTTTTCCAGATCTTCTATTTTGGCTTTGTATCTCTGGACTTCAGCTTGAAGTTGCTCCTGAGCCTGTTGAAGTCACAACATTAAAGAGTAAAAAACCAGCAGTGACTGGTATTAAAAAGAAACCAAAACCAGCAGAGCCTGGGTTCATGCTGTCAGTTCCACTGAGTGAGCAACCACTAGAAAGATTCTGACTCAGTGATGTTTTGTGCCACCCCTCAGACTGGCACACAGATGACACAAGGGAACAGAGCGGTGGATCAGCCCCAGCTCCCCACCCAAGCCTGTTCCACCGTGGATTGCATCAGAGCAATCCAAAACACAAGCTCAGGTATTTGGGGTGCTCTGCTCAAAGACCCTAATAAGGGGCTATCTCTAAATTACAAAAAAAGTGCTTAGTGGATCAGAGTGGCAACAGGTAGTGGGGAGAGGCAATTTTAACTGCCAAGGGGGGTCTTCAAGATCTGACTCAACTAAGTACTAAACAAACTGGTATGATCTCACAGCTGACTGCTTTGAGCAGGAATTTGGGCTGGACACTCCCTGAGGTGCCTTCCAGCCTGAATGATTTTTATAATTTTACTAGAAGGACAACATTTTGAGCCTTGGAAGGCTTACTGTAGCCTGCATCATATTAAAATTTGAATGTAATTTTCATTTCTCTGTTAGAAACATTCAGATATTCCTGAAGTTGGTGCAATGTGTGTCTTTGTGAAAACCCACAGCCCTTTATTTGCCTTGAAAACCCAATTCCATCACACCTAGGCAAATGATGAGAAACCCTTTAGATTCTGTGTCAGGCTGCAGAGTCATCCGCTTTGGCATGCCTGCCTGACTGCAGGGTTTTCAGGTTCAGATGGAGGACAGTTTCCTGTAAACTGAGTGACTGTGTCCATTCTTAATGGTCACTCTCCTTAAAAATGTACTCAATAAATGAGTGAACAGACATTTCTCAGCGTTATGGATGCTGTATGTAGCTCCATTCCTCTGTACGTCTCTTTGAGGGGTTTCTTGTCCTGACAGCAATGGAATACTGTTACTCAAATAAATACTGACCCTGGCTTCTCTTTCAGCATCTATGACCCCTCCTGTCTGCTCCTGCAGCAGTGCATACGCTCTCTGCAGGGCCTGGTACTCCTTTGTCAGCTGTCGAAACCGCAGCTCGGACTCTTCTGCTGCTAAACCCTGAAGAATAAGAAGGGACATGTCTAAGCCATGGAGAGCAAAGCACTGTCAAAGCAAAGAATGTAAATGTGATTTGTTAAGCACAGTAGTTGGTTTACAGGTCTTGATTCAAATAGCTTTTTGGATCACAGTGAGCTTACTGTGATCTGAAATTAAAAAATGGGGAGATTATACAGCATTTATATCACAGTATCAGCTGAGTTGGAAGGCACCTACAAGGATCACTGAGTCCAGCTCCTGGCCCTGCAAAGCACCATCCCCAAGACACACTGTACTGTTGTCCACACTTCTTGAACTCTGTCAAGCTTGGTGCTGTGACCAGTTCCCTGGAGAGACTGTTCCAGTGCCCAACCATCCTCTGGGTGAAGAACCTTTTTCTAATATCCAACCTAAACCTCCCCTGACACAACTTCAGGCCATTTCCTCGGGCATTGTCGCTTGTCATCACGGAGAAGAGATCAGTATCTGCTCCCTCCTCCTCCCCTCATGAGGAAATTGTAGACTGCAATGAGGTCTCCTCTCAATCTCTTCTCTAGACTGAATTGACCAAGTTGCTCCTCATACAGCTTCCCCTCAAAGCTCTTCACCACCTTTGTGGCTCTCCTTTGAACACTCTCTAACAATTTAATATTTTTCTTATATTTTGGCACCCAAAACAGCACACAATATTCAAGGTGAGGCCACTGCACAGCAGAACAGAGCAAGACAATCCCCTCCCTTGACCGGCTGGCAAAGCCGGGCCTGATGCCCTTGAGGATATGGGTGGCCCCCTGGCTGCCATGCTGATTCATATTCAACTTTTTTTAAACCCCCTGGTCCTTTTCCAGCATCTCATTCCCCAGTCAGTCTGTAGATCCAGGGCTGCCCCATCGCAGGTGCAGAATCCAGCACTTGCCCTTGCTGAACTTCATCTGGCTGGCGATGGCCCAGCCCTCTGATTTGCTAAGGTCTCTCTGCAGGGCCTTCCTGGCTTTGAGCGATTCAACTGCTCCTCCCCATTATGTATTATCTGAGAATTTGCTCAGTATCCCTTCCAGTCCCATGTCCAAGTAATTTATGAAAAAATTAAAGAGCACAGGGCCTAAGACAGATCCCTACAAAACCGCACTAGTACGCGGTCACCAGTATGATGTCATCCCGTTCACTACAACCCTTTGATACGAAGGGTGATAGGTTTATTTCCTTGAAAGGGGAGAGGAAAAAAATCACCTCAAATTGCAGGATAGTCATAGCTATAGACTCTGTGGGCTAGATTGTGGAAGAAACTCCCAGCATTTTAGTATATGAGTAACCAAAATTAAGGTAAAACTTAAAAAGTACTTATCACTCAGTATGCACTATAAAACCCTCAATGTTCTTGAGAGCCTGGCCTCTTGTTTTGAAAGGCATCATCTCTTGAAAACCTGTAACTTTTCTGTGGAAAGAGTCAGATCTTACCTCATCTAGATCATCATCTGGGGTTGCTGGTGTCCTGTCTGTTCTATATGAGGCTACAGAGGATGTTTCAGAGTCCATAGAATCATCATCATACCCAAAAACTGTATCCACCACATGTCTCTGTAGAAGGAAAAACATGATTTCTGAACCTTCATGTAAACTTGTAGTATGTGTTCTGGAGAGGGGCAGATGGGGGAGTTGGTAGTTACTTAAAAGATGAGGTGTGAAAAATGAACAGTGGGCTACCCCTGCAGTTACCACCTTCAAACAAAGACAAAGGAAACCCATTGAACATCAGGTCTTGTACTGGCAGAGAATAAGTTTGCTGAATACTTTTTCTGAGGGTCTGTCTCAGTCTAATTGGAAAACACAGTGTGAACAGCAGCATGTCAGAGGAAAAGTCTCTGCCCTTGAAAGAAGGCAGGAGAGTTGTTTGTTAACCACAAAGCTCTTCAAAAGACATCTATCAACATGCAGATTAGAGTGCAAAGGTAACATCATAAGGAGCTGGAAACATGTGTACAAGAGGCAGCCCTCCTCTCATAGACACTGCTGATACTTTTAATGTCTAGGTGCTTCTCTTGTTGATGCTGCTGTTGGACCATGTGAGTGAAAGCTATGCTAACACAAAACTAATGTGAAGGAACTGGTATATGTTATAAACAATCGCTCATGCTCCACAGTTTGATTGTATGCCTGACCCCTCCCTATTGCCAATCTTGTAGCCAAACTAAATCAAATGAAAACTGTGAGATGCGTCCTATGAAGAGAAGATGCTTGCCCCTGAAGGTTTGGTTTCAGGCTATAGATTTGAGCATTTAAATATTTGGCTTATGATAATTCTGAAGACAAACTGATTGACGAGCAATTAAGAAGCACCTTTTAGCAACAGCTTTCACTTTGCTGACAGGTTAAAACCTTCTAAACTGGAGTTTGAATACACAAAAAACACACACCAAAGATATCAATTAGCTTTTCATATACTACAATTTTTGCTCATTGTGTTGTCAAGTGAAGACAATTGCCATATTCTCCAGTGTTATAATCTCTGGTTTAGAAATAAAATTTACTGATGAAAATACTATTCGATCCCTGTTGTGTCTGCTGTACAGCACTTCACGACCCACATAGAAACAATGTGATGCCACAGCTAGGATTTACTGGTCTGAAATTCCCAGTGTGTAGACAGTCCTGCATTACTTTCACAGAACACGCCTGATGCACTAAGGGATGTCCTTGGAGGGCTGAGTGCAACCAAGCAACCAGTATTTCCACTTTTTGGACGCAGGATGTGAATGTTGCAAAGTCATGCTTCACATCCAACTGATAAAGGAGCTACGTGAACCTCTCCTGACTACTCAGCTCTAAAACTGTTGTAAGTTATACCAGCTTTGGACTTAATTCAGGGTGATACAAAGGTTAGTCAAAGGCATGTGGAACTGAGCAGGAGAGCATGACATAGGATCTCAGGCAGAAATTTGCACCTGAAGAACAGAGATGCACAAGGATTTGGCTTTAGCCCATATGAGCTGTGAAAAATGGGAAGGTCCCTGACAAGGTAAATACTTCTCAGCATAACAGGCCTTGAGACCAATACTTCAGAAATCAAATGGAAGGCAAATTATTACTACTTGGGATGGGGAAGAAGCATGACAGATGGGAGAGGAGCCCCATTCTGCTGAAAATAAAATAGCTGCAGACTTTTAACAGAATTTCAAAGTGGATTTAAAAAGCTTTCCCAAGGTAACTAAGGAATTTATAAACCTGATCACTAAAGCAGATTGTTATAATCCACAAAGCTCTCTTTAATCAGATTGTTAAAGTGTGTTTTCCTACACAGCCTACTTGAACACCGTAAATGAGAAATGATTTTTCATCTTACCTTGATTGGTTTTGAGCTCCTTTTATGCTTTCTCCTACGAATGAGTTTCTCCCTGTCCTGAAAAGTAAGATTAAAAAGTCACTCTCTCTTCTCTTCTTTGCAGCTGTTACATGGCCAAATATACAGACGAAATAAATAACAGAACTTCCAGTGACTCTCTCCATAGGTTCAAACAGGAATCTGATGCCAGGTAGAAGGGAGGATTCATATCCAAATTTGTAAGTGTGTCAGCTGAAAAAAGCCTTGTGCATTTGCCTTGAGCAGGTGTCAAACAATAGGAACGGATGGATAGCCCTCTAAAATCACTGGGAGCCTTGGTGCATGGGTTTGGGCATTGTACAAGGGCTGTCTGCATTCCCTTATGAGGACATGCTGCCTCTGTCTCAAAGTCATTCAATGATGGGAGCGTTGATCTCACCATTCCTAGCAATGATGTCTCAGAAGAGACAACAGCCCGTTTTGGAATCTTTCTCCTTCTCCTCAGCATCATAATGCAAAGTCTGCTGACAAAGGAATTGTCAGCATTAAATGACAGAAGAACTGGAAACCCACTGTCTAGCTGTACATGCTTTTCCAGCACATGATACGGCACTGTGGGCCAGCCTCTTATTAAGGAAACTTGTTAAGCACAATTCCATTATAATGGTAGAACACCTCAGCACAAACCCGCCTTGCGAACATGCAGGGACCTTCCCAAACTCCACAGTTCTCAGTCTGCATTCCTTTCTGGAGCTCAATTCACAGTGTTATGCTTTGAGTTGATGCTCCACTACAAATTCAGTGAACTGAACACATGCACACCTACAGCTAAGCATCTGCAGATGTTAAAGGCGGGTAAGATATTAATGCTCTGACCTCTAGTTATAAGAAGAAATACTATCAGTGGTAAACTGTACACAGCAATCATTCCTAATTTCCTTGTGCTCTGGACATACCCTTGTTAACTCATCAATTATGTTCTGCTGTTCTATGACCTGAAGCTTTAAAAATTCCGTTTCTTGTTCCTCATTAGCCTGGTCCAGGTCATTGAGAGATCTTAATTTCTTTAGAGGAGGATGCGATGTTATTTTTTCTCTCTGTGGTAAGAAGAAAAGATAAAAGAGATAAAATAAGATTCGGCAATTTTTAAGACCACCTTTCAGTTAAAAACTAAACATCACCTTTCATTTAAGCTATATAGACCTTTAAATATACTTCAGCTACATTTTTTATTAATGCCCAACAGCACTTCTTAACAATAAAGCAGCACAGCAAGGCTGAGTTCTTCAGCCAGAACAACAAAGCTTTATCTATTTAATTACCATGTGGCAGTACAGCCTCTGTAGCCCTTAAAGGTCACATACCATAGCTCTTCCTTGGCCATGCATCACATACGGCAAACAGAGTTGAATCTGTCATGACCCCATGTCCTTACTGATATTCAGTGCAGGACCATACACAGTGAGGCAATGGACATGCTTTACTCATGTGAAACACATGCATCCAAGTCACACCAGGAGAAAAGGCAAAAACTTTTCTAACAGATCTATTTTAACCACAGGTCAATATCCTGCCTGCTCCTGAGCATATGTGGGAAAGGAGATGGCTAAAACCTGTGAGAATTACTCTAGCCACCCACAGCTTGTTAACTTTCATGATTTGGACATTCACAGTGTGATGAGCAGATGTCAGGGAGCTAACTTAGCACATACATGCTGTGTCCACAGACATGCACCAGGGGTGCTGCTCACTGACGCCAATGCCTGCAGGTTCCCAAGTCCTTTCTCTTTGCTGTGGGAGATCCCAAGGGACTGTGATTTGCACTAGCACAGCTGTGGAAGAGTAATTCTGACACATGACAACTGCAGAAAGTTTATCTGTCTCCTAGGCAGATAATAGGTGAATTACAGAGTCTTTAAGTGGATTAACCGTGTAACACCAAAGTCTTTTTTCTGTGGGACAGGGAAGTGAATCTGATCATCTCTGCCTAATCAGCTGGAAAGCTGCTCCCACTGCAGGGCAGTTAGCCTGCTCAGCACAGTGCCTACTACACATCAGGGCAAGGTCCATGAACACTCTTAGCAAAGGAAGTTGTCTCAGTCTGCCAGAAGATCCACCTCCTTTTTCATAAATGCCAAAGCAACGTCAGTGCATGTGCAGGAACACAGAGCCTGGAAGGAGAATGATTACCAAGGCAATCCCATCTGAAGGATATGCAGATGCAACTGCTTTGACCCCACTTCTTATGGCCCTGATATAGGAAATGTACAGCTTTAACCAAATTTAAACACCACCATTCTCCCTTTGCCATACCCATCTACCATGTGTATGTTTTATGGAAATATTCTATGTGTTTAGTGCCATACCAGAAGTTTACTTTGTCATCATCAGCTCTAAAAAAAATGTGTACATGATGCAAGAGCATCATTCTGGCTGAAAATATCACTCTTAACAGTTTCCTTTTTGAGTTCCAGATGAAAAATAGCACAGCAGGACATGCCTCAATGATATAACATTTTTTCCTCTCTCTTTTTTTTCAGACAAGTGAAACTCAATATTCTAACTTCAAGAATAGAATTAAAGACTGTGATTATGCATTCATGTAAATATATTGCCCATGTATGCATAATACACAATGTTATGGTACATAAATCTAGAATAATACAGACCAAACATGGCTGTATCTTAGCAATAGTATTACACATCATATACAATGCATATTGTCTATTTATATACATCATGCACTATGCAGATGTGGCTACTAACACATAGCTCATCCAGTAATCCTCATTCTGCTCTTCAGTACCAACCATTTCTATATTTTCTTTAGTGACTGCTTTGAGTTTATCTTCCATGCGCTGCAAAGACTGCATAAGTTCATCATTTCTCTTCGTGAGGCACTTGTTCTTTTCCAGAAGAGGTTTACATTGTTTCTCAGCTTCTCGGACACGCTTCAACTGGATTGATAATAGCAATTAATTGTCATGAGAGACACACGAATATACTTTGTAATTTGCAATCTTGACATCTATTTTGTAATTATGACATAAAGAACATTGAAGCTGGCTGAACTGATATGAAGGAGTGCATTAAGATTTCTAGCTCAGGAATAAGAAAAACCATCACCATCAAGAGTTGAATTTATCACCTTCATCTCCAAGAAGAGAAGTAGGAATATAAACAGGTTAAATAGCCAGGGTCCTGATTCAACACACAGCTATCACCACAGAGTAGAAAATCAGATAAAGGGATCAATTCACAGTTGTCAATTCTTCCTAGACTTAGTACTTACCTATTTTCAACCTGATCAAACATTGGACTACAGACCTTACAGACATTACTTCATTTACAAGGTAAGTCTCACCATGTACAAGGTAAATTACCAAGCACAACTGTGTGTGCTGAAACAGAGGGAACAAAAGCATTCACACAGAATCCTACAAGCCTTGCTGCCTTGACCGCTGCTATGATTTTGCACTCACTTAACTTCAGTGAAATTGCTGTTTAATTTTAGGATAAAAAGTCCTCCTCAGCCTCCTGAGTGATGGGCCTGATGGATGGACAAGGCATATTCGTCACCAGCTTTATCCTTGAATCCTCCCTCTCTTTGCCTTTCCCCAAAGCTCTCAACCTCCTCCTCTGCCAGTGCAAAAGCTCACATACCAGCTCATTTCGTTCGTCAACAAGCAACGTGTTCCGGTCTTCCAGCTTCCGTATGGTGGCATTCAGCTCTGCTATCCTCTTCTGGTTTCTGCGCAAGTCCTGTGCATGGGCAACAATGTCACACAGTTACTGATCCCCTTCAAAATACACCCTTGGGAAAGAATCCTTAGAAAAACACACACCAGTCAACTTAAGCTGTCATCGTCAACAAATTATCTTTAGGGACTTTTACAGTACTGAGTATGTTGGCAAATATATATATATATATATATGTATATATATATATATACACATTATATATATATACATTATATATATATATATATATATATATATTTCGGAGAAAGTATCTAGTTTGGGGGATACTGCAATTGAAAAGTTTAAGCCATTTTTAAAAATTAAGAGAAAACAACCAAACAGATAATAATTTTTAATGATAGAGATGAAAAAGCTAAAAGATTCTAATTTTTATTGCTTTTTCCTATAGATTGCTTTTATTTGCTGAGCCACTACCTCAGGAGAAAAAGTCAGGACAACCCTCTCTGTATCAATTACAGATATTATTCCTCATTTGTATATATGTAAATATGCTTTTATATATGTTTAGTCACAGAATGGGTGACTTGTGTGCTTTGTGAATGACACCCAAGGACTGTCTGTGGGAAGACAGACAAAGAGCAGGATCTCCTAAGAGTCTCACAGATTCTCCATGCCCAGACTTCTCTTTGTCCCTCCCTGCTCATCCTCCTAATTCTGTCTGGTTTTGAGGATGCAGGTTATCCAGGTAGTTAGGGCCATCGATGATTCTTTCAAAGGGGCACTGATTATTTCAGATGTGTTATATTTGTAAATAGAACGACTGATGAAAACCAGCAGTACTAAGCTTTGCCCAACTACCATGCCCTCTGAAGACTCTGCAGACATTAACTTGTCTGTAATGAATGAGTGGGAATGTCTCCCCAGCGAAGGTATGTCAGCAAGAAACACACATCCATGCTACTGTTTTGCAGGGACCATTAAAACCTGCATACAGGGCTGCTGCAGTGCTCTGAACCATCTCCAGCCCTTCCTGGGATCTCTCTCTTGGGACTGCTCATGTTACATTCTGCCTCCTTCACCAAAAAGAGCTGTTCATCCAGAGCTTCCTTTTGCAGCTGCAGCTTCTGCACATAGCCTGTCTGTGTCTCCAGTTCTTTCTCCAATGAAAATATGATCCTGTCTTTAGCCTTGATCTCGTCCATCTGAATGAAAGAAACACCAGAAAAATATTACTATGTGAAGGCAACAGCATTTCTCCCATTTGTATTGTATTATTTACTTAAGAATAGTGATCACACCTCAAATCCACTCTACCACACTGCACCAGTTGTAAAACAACAGTCTGAGCCATACCCATAATTCAGCACAGGAGCACATTCATTGAGCATTTTGGCAACACAAGAATACGCCTCAGATGCAGGGGGGTGGTATCATTCTTGACAGTTTAAATTCCCATTTATTTTACTTAGTTGTCAACTCCTGAATTCCAATTTTCAAGCTAAACTTTCTACTGTTACAAGCAGGTCCAGCTCTCTACGTGACAGGGTGGCCTGGTTCTGGCCAGGACAAGGTTAATTTTTGCAGTAGTCAGGGGACCCAGAGGTTATTCTAAATGATCTCATGTCATTTTCTGGGGATGGCAGAAGGGCTCCTTTCTGGATGAGGGTAGCAGGGCTGTGGCTGGGTCACAGGCTCCACGGTGAGCATTTTGCACATAGGTCACTCCTCTCTCTCTTGTACATATTTCATTGCTGTTTCCAGTAAAGTGGTCTTACTTCAATTCATGATCTCATCTTTACCTTTTGTGCCTCCAATTCTCCTCTCCAGCCCACTGCAGGGGATGAGGAGTGAGCAAGCATCAGCATGGTTTGGAAAGTCTAAGGAGGAGCACAAACTGCAAAGTTTCTAAACAGTAACACAGAGAAACAATGAAACCTGCACCTTTGCTGGTATGGGCTTCTTTTTGTTCATTTTCCACAGTAATTACTGAAGGTTACACCAAGGCTAACCCAAAAGATAGCTCCTCTCCCGCCATGGTTTATTGTGTTTCAGATACCACAAAACAGGGTGGAGAAACCAAAAATTGCAAGTGCAGATGCAAATGCTCTTTATCTAACCCTTTGCACCTTGCATGTATTAGCAAACCAGAGAGCCAAATCTTTATGGATTAGGCCAATCACTCTACTAATTTAAACTATTAACTGCCATCACAGTGCTATAGCTGACCCACTGCGATCTATTTATTAAATGACAGTGAGAAATTTGTAATACTTTATCAAAGTGAATTGCATTGCAGAGATCTGCTATGCAGAAAAAGCTGAGACACAAAAGGCAAACTCAGTGCAGCCTAAGTGAACACATGAACTGTTTTGATTACTGACCAGGCGTCGAATATCCCTTTCACTCTCCCATTTGATCTTGGAAATGGCTTCCTGGTGCGACTGATGCTCACTCCGAAGATCGCCTGCCTTGATCTTATCGGCCTGGATCATATTGTTAAGGGCCTCATCTACCTGCTTTTTGGCAGACTTCAGTTCAGTAATTTCCTGCAGAAGTTTAAGGCGCTCAGAGTCAAACTGTTTCCTGGCCTCTTCACGAGCCTCAATGGTGAGCGCTGTCCGTACTTTATCACTGCTCCCATCGCGCAGTGCGCACAGCGCTGACTTGAGCCGCTGGATTTCACTGTCTCGCACTTTCACCATTCTCGTCATCTCCTGCTCGTGCTGTTTGATGAGGTTCTCCCTCACAGCCTGCAGCTCCTTCATTTTCTCCTCATGGAGTTTGGCTTTTAGCTCTGTGATCTGCACGGTCTGCTTGCGTTGCTCCACCTCACGAATACGCTTCGTTTCTTGAGTCTTCTCTCTTTCGAGTTTAGCAACCTACATTGAGATAAAATAGAAGTCACCTGCTACCAACATAACATTATCAAAATAAGCCCACACAGATACATCCATGTCAAATTGAGAAAGACCCTGCTGAGACTCCAATCCTCCACACTCCTAAAACAAAATACAGGCCAGCTCCTGAGGCATTTACATAGATTACATAGTCTTTGCTCAAACAAAAAACCCTGTCTTCTCCAGATGTCCTGCCACACACAATGATACTACATATACTTTTAACATCTCCTTAGGAAATAAGATTCTTTATATATGTGTGTATTTGTCTAAAAGCTTTTTAACCCAGCAGTCAAATTCACCAGAAAACTGGAGGGCTTAGAAATAGTAAAATTCCTAAAACTTTCACATACTGCTCCATCTGAGGGCTAGAGATTTCTCCAACTTGTAGCTCAGTAAAATGGAGTCTTTTCCACAGAAGCTACAGGACATCCACAGTAAATGTTGTAAGCTGAGAAAGAATCAGATCAGGTTAGGAAAGAGTTGTGTGGTCTCTGTTGAATTCTGTGGTACCATTTTTTCTACTTGTTTCTCTTCTTCAGCAGATTTTTATTTAAAACCCAACCCTCACTCACCTTAGATTTTTCCTGATGCAACTCAATTTGAATGTCTGTTAGCTTAGTCCTGAGTTCCTCATTGGCAGCCTGTAGGGCAACAATCAGTGCCTCAGGCTTTTCGCCCTTGCTCCGTCCTTTTTTTGACATGGTTTCGTATCAGCGAGAGTCCACGTGTTTATTTCAAATATGGACTGCCATCTTTTTCTGTTCCTTTCAGTACCAGTTAGTTCAGTAACTACTGTGTGACATTCCTTAAGGTCCTGGACTCAGCTGCTTTGGAAGCACTGTGAGAAATAAGAAATACTGTTATCTGTCAGTGGACACTGCACCTGGACAGCTCACATGCTCACAGAACACAGCAGAGCACTCCCATCTCCAAACACTGCAATCTTTGTCTGAAAATCTGCAAGGGATATCCCAGCACAATCATGCTTCATGAACACCAGTCTGATACACTTGTGGGAATTCCATGTTTGCCCTTTTTCTGTTCTCAGAAAGAGACACCATGCATTGAAGATAGGCCTCCATTTACCATAAAGATTAGTGCTGTTGAGAGTACAGGACTAGAAGGGACAGGTTATTTAATCCAGTCCTTGCAGTCTGAGGTCAGCACAAAGCAGACACTTTAGTCTCAAAGATCTACCAACAGTATCATTCTCTTCCTCTTCCCAATCCCTGATCCCCTGCAAGACCCTGTGCCAAACTCAAAGACTCTCCATAGCACTCGTACCCTCTGTCACAGGAGGAAAGGGCAAGGGAAGGCCTCATCAGCCATCCAGGTCTCTGTGGAAGCAGAAAACTAATGACATGCAAGGGCCTGCTCACACTAGAAACTGTCCCCATAGAGTAAGAAATTAGTGCCTGTGCCTTTCGGAGGATTAAGATCCTAATTTACAAATAGGCAAGGAATGATAATATGACACTGTAATCTAGCAATTGGGTTTTTAACACCTGGTTATTAAGAGTACAAAATAAAATTCAGGATATGGGACAAACATCATCATTATCCCTGCATTCATTTTAATTTGATAGCATTATTATTCCCATTTGTGGCCACTAGCTGAGAGAATGTTTGGAGATTTGGTATATCAGTTTGGAGATGGGCAAAGTACTGAAACATTAAGACTGCAAAGAAGGTGGCAGAGCATAGTGTAGTGGTAGTGGTGAAACTTTCCAGCAATAATGATTAGTGCTCCAGTGCTAGATTCCAGGTAAGCTTTCCTTCATTATTGTCAGGTTACACACTAATTTTTATATTTTATTTGCTTTAGGTACGAAACATAAATAGAATCATAATCTCCTATATTTAAACAGAAGTAAAGAGACCTCCAAATATGAGAGCCTGTTTAAATCAACAAAAACTTGCATGCATTAGTAGAAGAAAAGGCAAGAAAAGAACTTAATGTTTCTGTGTTCCAAGAGGAATTTTGAGGCTGTTTCAGTCAGTCCAACCAAACAGTATTTCCTGCAGCACTTTACTCACCCCTGTTCTTGTTTATGCTACAATGACAGAATCAGGACATTTTTACAGCAGATTAACACCATGGCTGATAGATCACTTGCAAACTGTAGGCCACTTTCCCTGTCATATTCCAGCTGTGGAATGCTGTTTGTACAACTGAGAGCAGCCACAAACCTTGTTTAGGCAGAAAAGCGTACGGGATTTGCCATCAGTATCACAAAGCACGCAAAGTACAGTAACAAATCTCCTGTAATGTGTGGTGATACAGTCAGTATGGAAACTGAGACGCATTTCAGAACAAAAGGTTTTGTTTCAGCAATAATATCTCCATTCAAAGTCAGAGGAACAATCTCATATACTAAAAGATTCCCAAAATTAAGGCTGCCCCAGTTAGTTACTGCATACCATAGAGGTATGAGCAAAAATTTTAGATGTAGTCTCTGCCCCAACAATCTTACAATTTGTTCAAATATCGAATTCAATTACTGTGAACCAAGTACTTTCCAAAACACAGAAAAACCTGTTCCTTTTCTAACACCCGATGCTGCTGTCCATTTTGACTGCACAGCCTCAGTACCACAGACATCACAGTCCTTTACT
>PYHW01010615.1:74907-149893 GCA_013186435.1 Turdus rufiventris | reverse complement strand
CTGCCCAATATGAGAACTACCAAATGCAAGAGGCATCTGAAATAAAAACTCATAGAACCACTTCTACTGCAAAACTGGTTCCAGCCCCATAATAAGTTCCAATCTTATAGAATAGATATCCAATTGCCTATCCAAGTGCAGTTTAAAAAAATCATACCTGAAGTATGAAAAAATGCCTGCAGCTGAAAACCACTTTACTAGTCTGTACAGTGCTAAAGTGAAAGGGTACTTTGCCATTGACTGGAACAGGAGCAGAAACAGGAGCCCAATATGCCTCCCACAGTAACTAAATCCATAAAATCCACTTAGAGATGAGCCTGGGGACTTAGAGAAAAAAAGAAAAGGAAACAGAATTCTATCAACTCTTAGAATCCTAATCAGCCATACTGCCTTTCATCTTGATGAATGATTAAATTAACGTACTCATACTTCTTCCTCTTTGAACAATGCCCCATAATTGTACCAGACTGCTGCAGCAATGGGTGGGTAAGGATGGGCTGAAACTCATGGCTCTGATCTCACTAAGAACACTTCAACAGTGTTAAAAAGTATCCACACTATTCATAGTAACACATAATAATTTTCTTTCCCAAGAGAAATTCAGAGAAACACCATTTAGCCAAATTAACTTTTAAATATGAACCAATGTTTAAAGTAAAACATAACTGAACAGTTCCCTTTGTGGCATAGGTGCTATCTGCTCTATGTTTGCTGAAGATGGGTACAAGTACCCAACTCTCATCTCTGCTGAGTAACCGCTCTGGTTTGGATGCCTGGGCTCTTTCCAGTGTCACTCCAGCTCTCTTTACCACAGACCTGAATGCTAAAAGACACATATTGTAATCATAGGTGTGTGACATACTAGATTGGGATTCAAATGATAATAATTTGCAATACAGTAGACAAGACTCTGTGCAGGGCCAACTGGAGAGAAGAATAGAAAATACTCACTGACAGGTGTTGCACAATGAATATAATTGCACTACAGTTCAAAGTGGTGATTTACCAGACCCAGGCACAGGACTCTGTAACACCTTGGGTTATTGTGAAAAATCAAGAGCAGACTCAGCAGTCTTTCTTTTTCCAAACAGGAAGGTGTCTGAGCTAAGAGATTGATGGAGTACCTTTTGATTCAGAGCAAAGGAAGGTAAACAAACGCTGCCCACACTAAGTGAAGTGTAGCTTGGCTGAATAGTTGGTGTAGGCTGCTACACTGTGGCTGAACTTTGTATTTGAGAAATGTTTGTTTGTGGGATGGAAGTCTACCAGGGGAAAGAGAAAGATTACGCTTGCATTTCTGTTCCCAAATCTAATAACATTTTACTTTATTTTCCTAACCAATATTATTTACTTCTTTGTCCCCCCAAAGACCTTGGTGTCATCAATAAAGAAAAGACAATTATCTGCACAACACTTTAAGGTTTTCACAGAGCCCCATTAAGTCCACAATATCACCCTACTAACCAGAGGGTTGCACCTCTCCCTAAAATTGTGCTGTCCCTATTGAGTCTGAAGGTATCATATTGTACACCAAATCATAACTAAGACTGTAAGACAAATCTGCTCGGAAGGAAGGAAGGAAGGAAGGAAGGAAGGAAGGAAGGAAGGAAGGAAGGAAGGAAGGAAGGAAGATTTCAATACAGTCTCTAAAATCTAGAGCTGGTTTTTAAAAAGTCGTAATTTGCATAGTATGAAAAATCTCGGAAGTCAAGAATTTCCCTGCCTAACAGAAAATAAATTTAAACCTTGATATTTTTCTTTTGGAAATATTGAAGATGTCTTAATAAAATGCCCTGCTTTGTGAAATCAATGCATCATTGCTGAGAATATTATTTTGATTTATATACTTGATTTATATACTGTCACACTTAAAACTGAAACAGCTGCGTCTAAACTAAGCAACTCCTTCATTAATTAAACACTGTCGAAAATGGTAGCAAAACTATTGCTTCAGTTCACACCACCTGTGAGTTTTGTCAAGATTTATTTACTAAAACTGACATCAACTGGTTGTCTGGCAGGGAAGCTTCTACAGCATAAAGGAAAAGATCATGATCAATAGCAGCCACTCTTTCCTGCCATCCATTCTCAAGCTGACCTATACAATTCCAAGTCAACTTGCTGCTCTGGTGATAAAGGAAAGCAGCCTGAAGAAGCTGCAAACCCTTGCCGGATTGGATTGTGTCGGGCAGTACTGCCACACAAATATTTATAACCACATTGTCACTTCAGGCTAACTCTGGAAAAGACTGCCTCTGTAAGTTCAGAATAAAATTCAAGCCCTAATTATTGCATATCATCCTGTCTGTGTTACACCACATCACAAAATACATAATTAATGAAAACTGTGATTAAAAGCATTATTTACATTATTTTAGTATTACATCATAATTCAGCATGCCAACATCAACCCAAAAACTCAGCTCAGACTTGATAAACAGCTCTTCAGGACAAATCCTAATCCCCCTCTGATTCTGACTGCACAAAAATCACTGTATTGTAGTTAGATTTCTAATCAATACCATAATAATTTTCAGGAATATTAAAATACCTTCTGAACTGAGCTCACAATATCCCTTGGATATGGGGCTCTACACAAGGAATACGGAATGAATCTGGTGCTGCTAGGCTGCTCATGCTAAAATTACCATTGGCCCTTGCTCTAAAACATGAACCAAAAAAACCCTATCCAAGCTGGTGACTCCATGGAAACAGTAAAAAGGGGACAGAAGCATTATTGTTACCCGCAGCAAAGCTAAGCAGATTTGTTAAAACAATATTCTAGTATTCTGTGGCTAAAATACCATCTGTCTCTTTCTCATACACTTATTTTCCTAGAAGTTGGCATAACACAATGCACACTGAGAACACTAACAGTGAAAGAGAAAATCCTGCCCTATCCCAAAGGAAGTGGACATTTTCCAGAATCAGTACTTTTCAGCATAAGATGGAAATGGATACTGACTGGAGACTCTACTCAGGAATGTCAGAACAAGGACAAGCTCTATCAACCTGCCCAGCTCCCTGCAAGATGGGGGCCTAACACACATTTTAGTAATTTTGTACTTTGAGCATTATTTTATGTAAGTAGATCACACTCAACCACCAGACAATGCACACCACCTGGAAGAGAAACACTGCAATTCATGATTTTATCGTATCAGTCTCTCCTTTATCTGATTTTAACAAGCCAACAAAACCCTCTTTTATTTAACTGAAATGCATATAAACAAGAAAACAACAGAGAGGAAAAGTTCATGCCTCAGATCCTTCCCCTGAAAACCCTTCCTTTTCCTTCTAAGGCCATGCGAATGATCACCTCTTGTCTTACAGATGGTAGAGGAAGATATCTTACATTCACTACTAAAAATTGTTTAAGTAATTTCTCTGCTTAAAGCAATAAGGTTAACTTGGGAAGTTTTTGCCATTTTTAGCTCAGTTTTTGATAAAGTCAATAAACACAGACATTGGTTTCAGAACAAATCAGGAAAAAATCTGCACTCTGGCCTCCTATGTTCACTTTTAACAACACAGGTCTCTACAATGAGCTGTTTTCTTTTTTGAATACCTTACTTCCAACCTGATTACTACCTTCCTGCAGTTTCTTATCAGCTTGCAGTTCAATATAGTTTCAAAAAATGTATTTTCTTCTCCCACTCTATTGCCATCAATGCCTTAAAGAGCCTCATGTACACATCACTCTAATTTCCCATATCCTGTATCCATCTTGCCTCTTCCTTCCATTTTCTGTGAAAAGAATATGAATGTTCCCATTACCAGGGAAGTTCAGCAAAAACAAAGGCAGTATTTTATCTCTTCACATTAACTTTCCAGCAGAAATACAAACGTATCTTTTACATTAGTCGTTCCTATACATCTTTTAGATTCAAAATACCACTAAAAATAAAAACCATTAGAAACAATGTTTTTTTTCTCCTTTGCGAACTGTTGTGAATCTTACCGCTCTACCATATGGGGAAAGATAGGTTCCTTTGTCATCCCTGGAGTCTGTGAACTCAAGAATGGTCTGAAACAACAGAAGTCTTTTCCACCAGTGGCACAGGTCAGCTGAGAAACAAATACCTGTTATGCTTTACCTGTGCTTCCCAACAAAACAAACCAAATGAAAACGTACCACATAACACCACACATGCTAACTTAACTAGCTCTGCTCGTAATGGGAAGAACAGACCTTGATAAATAAACAACTACAATCAAGTGAAACTCATGTTAAATGCAGAATCTATCCTTACAGTTTGCTATTCAAAAAGTACCCCTGGAAACTTACAGGATGATATTTAGCTAAACTCTGCTGCTTTAAAAATGGAAGCACCAGCTTCCATCTGCACTATGATGGCCAGGGCAGCAGTACTCTCCTCCCACATAAGCAGGTGATGAGCTGATTTCTCGGCTGGAAAAGGTGTAAGCATGAAACACCACTCACTAGATCCAGCTGAGATGCTGGTTCCTACATGACGTGATACGAAAAAAATTAAGAGGTTTCACTTGTAAAACATTAATTTCAGAGAGATTCAAATAAGCATTAAGCTACTGTATATAATTTAAAATAAATTTCTAGGGACAATGCTTAAATCCTCATTGAGCTCACCTAACACAGGGTACCATGCAAGCCACGGACACTGCATATTCCAAGAAAACAGCAACATGTAGGTCACACTGCAACCCACAAAAATCTGTGGCATAATGCCGAAGGGATCTGCGAGCAGCCTTGCTGGACATGGCTGGGGCAGTGATCCAACAGCAAAGGCACTGTCAGCTCACCACTGTGCCTCTGAAACACGTACTGGACACACATTAGACTTAGAGGATTCTTCTTGAAAGTGCTTCCAAATTCATTACGCAGTCTTTCCTTAGTTATGAGCCACCAAACAGTAACCAGCACAATTGTTCTTTCAGATGTAAATAATTCAGTCTTTTTCCAGTGCAACAGTCCCACATACTCTGCTCACCTAAGACTGATTGTAACTGATCACAATTTCCTGTCAGAGAGGGCACATGAAAAGGGCTGTATTAAATAAAGCAGATTATCAAAAAATTACTGCATCTCATTTTGTTTCTCGCCAATGCACAGAGATGGAATAGAGCATCTAAAAGAACCTCAAATATTAAGTACAAATAGTTAATTTCACAAATAGTGAAAAAAACCCCAAGGACTTATCTACAAATCATGGAACTTAAAAATCATGTTCATGAAAGTCTAAGTGTATGTTATGTATTAAACATAATTTTAAGTCTTTTTATAATTTTTGTACACACCTACCCCAAATACATGCCAAAGAGTAAATTATCGACTCTAATTAATTTCTATCACGTGTAACATTTAAGAGTTCTTAGGATCTTGCTTACGTGACAGAAATGAAAAATTAAAAGTTTTTCTGCACCCATTAAAAAAATCAGCTTAGTGAATATTAGCGAACCAGTGATGGCTTCTCAGCAGCCCATCAGTGATGCAAATGCATGGCAAGCAAACTATACAGCATCATCAGTTCTAGTGAGAAGAACTGAAAGCCCATGTTCCTGAAATACTTGCATGTATTATTTTTCCTTTCAAGTTTATTGTACGTTTTGGAGTCCAAACTGCAGACTGTGATCCACAATGTTCTGTCGTTTCCAAAGAAGCTCTGTTTGTGCTCGTTTGACCTGACAGCATTCAGTGTAGCCACACCACACAGCTTTCGCATGGTCCTTCCAGCAGCTGAGTTTTCTATTTAGAGCCCTACCTCCTGGACCAAAGATTTCTAGTCCTCACATCTTAAAGGAGAAATTCAAACAGACCTTAAAGATACAGAAACTGGAAGTACTACAAAAATTACCTTTTTCTACCCTCATGGATTCTGGATTTTGAGAGCTGATGACAGTGAACTGCAAAGATGCTCTGCATAGACCTATAAAAAGATGGCAGCAGATAGTCCATCTCTGAAGATGGGAAGATAAATTTGCTATAATCTGATGAAGTCCCAGCCTTGAAGGGATACAGATTTATAGAGCAACCTTGAAGATGTTACCTGCTTGGAATTTTACTAAGCTATTGATCTCAAAACACATAATGCAAACATGTAATGATAAATTCAAGTAAATAATATTAACATAAATACTTTTAAATTTTGTTTTTTAAAACAAAAACATTTGGTTTGCAGTCTTGTAGTACAAATATTGCACTGCCATGCACAAAGATTAAAGAGAAATCTGATGGACCTAGAAGATACAACAGCACTGAAAGTGACTCAAAATTCAGGCATCTGGTAAGGACTATTTTGCCGCCTCACAACTTCACAAAGTCAATAGAAAGCAAAATATTAACCACTATTAAAAATTACCACGACTGAGTAGTGAAAACATCTTCAGACTCACACAGTTTGGTTAAAAAGAAGAGGGGAAAACCCTGGACATTACAATTAACAAACTACTTGGATTTCAACTGCTCAAGCTACATCTGAGTTGTACCAGCGTTACAGCAGTAGAATCCATCACCACACCTTTGTTACAGTAGGAGGATTATTTCTGTAACTTTCTAAACCACAAAATCAACGATTAAATGAATGGAGATGAAAACTGAAAATTATTCTGGGCATTGTTTTACAGCTACATTTCACAGCATTTTCCTGACTTGAATACCCTGAGGTCACTTATGCTTTGTAATGACAGAGAACTTACACAGCTACATTGAAGCCTTGATAGCAAAAAGTCTATCAGAACCCAGCATATATATATATATATATATATATATACAAATTTAAATAGCTAATCACCTCCTTAAAACACAACCACACTCAACCATACATAGCCATACATACTTAAGCTCCACCTTATGTTCATTTCTTAATGTGCAGGATACCAAAGTTCTTATTCATAAGATTATTGAGCTGGGAATGGCCTCTGAAGGCAGAGGGATTAACAGAAGCCACTGAAGGGAAACAGGAGCATGGTTCTCAGAAGAGAGGCTGAGTCAATGCATTAGCAGTATCACAGAGCTTGAATTTAGGCTTGGAGAGGACACTGGAAATCATCTCCAAGGTGAGAGCCACCTTTCTCTACCTTAGGCACTACTGCAACAGTCAGTCAGAGAGCAGGAAGTTGGAAAGGTTGCAGTATGTCACTGACAGCCTACTCCTTTGTGCTAGGAGTTCTGCTGACAAGCAGGGAATCCCAGCAGACCACCAAACAGCACTGGGGAACGGACAAAGCCAAAGCAGCAACCCATCAGCAACTCCTGGCAGCCACCACCACTGGGTAACTCCTAGGGAAACCTCAGCAAAAACTTTCCAGCCTTTCCTCCCTGAGGCTTCTCCTTGGGATTTTGCTTCCTGTGGAAGGAAGGGTGGAACTGGCTCCAATCACACAATTTGATTAGAATAATAGAATATCTCAAGTTGGAAGGTACCCATACGAATGAGTGAGTTCAACTCCCTGTTTTTCACAGGACCATTTAATACTTAACCACATGACTAAGAGCATCGTCCAGATAGTCCCTGAACTCCGACAGGTTTAGTGCCCTGACCACTTCCCTAGAAAGTCTGCTCCTGTACCCAGCAACCCTCTCAGTGAAGTAGCTTTTCCTACTGTCCAGTCTGAACCTGCCTTGATGCAGCTTCATCCCATTTCTTTGTGTCCTACTGCTGGTCACCAGAGAGAAGANATCAGCACCTCTCCCTCTGCTGACCCCCTTGAGGAAGCTGTAGTCTGTGATGGGGTCACCCCTCAGCCTTCTCCAAGCAGAACAAAGCAAATGTCATCAGCTACTCCTCCTAATCCTTGTCCTCAAGACCCTTCCCTATCTTGGTCACCCTGCTCTGGACACACTCTCAATAATTCAACGTCCTTGGCATCTTTTGATTGACACAGAACTACTGATGGAATACTTGTGTCTTGTGCCCTCTCCAACAATGACCATGTCACCAGTCCCAGATTTCACCAAAATCGTACCCATTCCTAGAAAACCTTTTAATATTACCAGGAGTTTACCTTACTGAAATACCCATCAGAGTCAGGTTGAGCACCAGCAGAGGCAGCATTTACAGCACAAGCAGCCCTGGGTTTGAAATTCCTATGCAGAGCAGTAGGCCAGATCAATAGAAACAAAACCTGAGTCAGAGCAGAAGCAATAAACGTCACATTACTGCCTGAAAAGGAACAAAACATTCTCCTGATGGGCTACCCTGATGCTTAAACCAAGCACATGCCTGCAGCTCGGCAGAATCTGGCCAGCAAATCAGAGACGTTGAGAATGGGAGTCCAACATGTCACCTTACCGTGAGGCACAGGACAGCATCAAAATGCAAGTGTTCTTTAAAAATGCATCTCTGGGGTTTTTTTTTCCTTACAAGAGGTGATATTAAATTTTTAAAATATGTACGTTTCCATGCTCCCAACCTATAAGGTATGAGCAAAATATTTTAAAAATTTGCATTCACAGCAAAAATCAGAAACAGACTACAAATGAGTAGTGCCTTTAGATAGCTCAAATGTAGGATCTAGATCTGCCGTAAGTGCCAAAACGAAACTGAGGGATGAGAATCCGGTAATTTAAGCATAAATTGCACACCAGACCCAGAGGTAGCTTTCCTCTATCAGCGGCTGTGGAAAAGGCATGCGTTGCATATACAAAGAGATGCATTCTGTGGGGTCTGTGTTCGCAAGACAGAATGTCTTCTCCCACACAGGTACGCCAGCCCTGACAGCCCAGGACACGTACAGGTGCAATTCCGAACATTCTGCTGGGCAGGAAGCCTTGTGCACCGCCGTGGGGGCGGCGGAGCGCGCACAGATGGAAAGGAGCGCAGGGAGCGCCGGCAGGGCCGCGCTGGCCTCGCTCCGCTCGGGCTCCCCCGCGCCGCCGAGGCCCAGCCCGGGCTCCGCCGATGGCCGATGCCAGCCCCGGAGCATCCCTTCCCTTCCCCTCCCCTCCCCTCCCCTTCCCTCCCAGCCGCCGCACCCAGCGCGCCGCGCCCGCATCGGGCGGACAATGACCGCCGGGCGTACAATGGTGCAGGGCTGGCGGGAGGCTGAGGCGGCTGCGGGCTGCGCCTACCACACCTCTCCCGCCATCTCCTCTCCATCACCAGCGCCGGCTCCCGCTCCTGCTCCCCTCCCCTCCCGCCCATCACCTCCATCGCTTCTTCTCCCCCGCCGCGCCGCCGCCCCGGCCCCCCGCAGCCTGCCGGTCATTGTTCGACTGCCGCGGGCACCGGGCGACCCTCTCGGCCGCCGCCTCCGCTCACCGTGCCCCAGGGAAGGATGCCGAGCGGCGAGGGATGAGCACGGCGCATCCATCTTCCTGCCGCCGCGGCGGCTCCAGCGCCCGCACCGGCCCCGCCGCCTCCTGCGCGCCGACGCTGAGGGCGCTCGCCCGCCCCGCCGCCGCCCCACGGCCGAGGCTGCGCCGCCGGTCCCGGGCTGCGGCAGCCCCGCCCGCCCCGCCGCAGCTGCGCCCCGGGGAGCGCGGGGAGCGCGGGCACGGCGGCCGAGGAGCGCCCCGGACCGTGCGGCTCCCTCAGGACTCCCTGCCCAGCCTCTGAGGGCGAAGGGCCGCAGCCCTCGGACCGCAGCCAGGGCGACACGAGACGGCCCCAAGCTGGAGCTCGCCCCAGGCCTTGCGACTCCCGAAGGACACACCTCAGCACTAGTCTCCACTTGGTCAGCACCTCAGTGTCCACAGTATTTGGGAGTGTCACGCTGAAGTCCACTTACCCATGTCTTTTCAGCTTAAAGGACACCGTGTGGCAGCAGCAGTATCATAACCACCAGCATATTAACCTCCACCCCACGTAGAGGGCCACCAAGTCTACAAAGCTCAATTTGCCCCTCCTGACAACCCCTTAAAAAATGGTCTCATTGATACCCTCAGGTTTGCATGGAATAATTAGGAGAGTTCTTGCAAAATACATCAAGAGTCAGTTTTACTGTTTAAAACCATCTGCAGCAGAAAGGGTTGTTGAATGGATACTATGGAACATAAAACAAGATGGTAATTTCTAGATATGCCCAGAACTAAGAACATGGGCTCCCTCTGCTCCATGCACATGATGCAAATGCATTGTTCAGAGGGCCACAGATTTCCTGATGTGCCCACCCATATAACTGGTTTCATGAAACACAGGAAACTATGGCTAAATGGGAAAGGGTTTTTAAAATGCTTTGACCTTCATTTAAAGTCATGCAACAGACATAGGGAGAAGGCTGTAAATTTATAAGGGTGAACAAGCACACTAGTTCTGAAATAAAGGCATAATTCTCTTTTTGCCTCCTTAACAAAATGATCCATTATATTTCATTTGATTCCATTGCTACAGTACACATGGAAGCCTCACCATAAAGAAGCCCAAGGACTGTAACTTCACCACTATTTTTCAATTGTGCTATCCCAACTGCTTTCCTACTGAAAGCCAAAACTATCCACCAGATCTACAGTGAGAACTCAAGACAGCTGTCACCTGTAGCTACTTGGGATTCCTCTGACATTCGCCAATCCTTTAACAGACCCATGGGACCTATCTCTTAAGTACCTATTCTGCTGCTTTAGGGAAAAGTCTCCTGTGTAGTTCAACACAAGCAAAAGTGATTAAGTAGACAAGTGGGTTAACAGTCTGATGAGGACAGCAGTGATACCACTAAGAGGTCATCCAGAGAAGTTCAGTAAAGACCAGAGGTAACTTGGCAGAATCAAACTTAAAATGTATTTTAACTCAAGCAGACAAGCTCTTCCCAATGCCTCACTTAGGAGTAGTCCTGTGTAGTGGGACATGTCTGCCCTCTGACTGGAATGACTTGGTGAGAAGTAGAGCAGGCTCTCACATCACAGCACAGGCACTTTCACCTCAGGCTCCCCTTTGCCTGTTGGGGCCCATCTGTCTTCAGCTGTGGACTCAAGCTAATTCCTACCCTTCATGTGAGGGCAAGAACAAAAGGAGGAATTTCCCCAGAAAGAAGTGATTGCATGTCCCATCTGCAGTGTCACATCCAATGCACAAATTAGAAGTATCAGAATTGTTCATGGTGTTACAGAAGACAGATTGAGAGGGGAGACACGACGTGTGGGAGTGTTGTTGGCTGACAAGGATGCAGGAAGGAAAAAGGGAGCAGCAACATCTGTGGATGATGTTTCTCCTTGATTGCGAAGCTGTAAGATCTGGCGCAGCAGGGCCTTTCCTTCTTCTCTAGTCTGAAATTTGTAGAAAACAGAACAATAAACCTATCAACGGATGGTTTCTGGGTCAAATTCAGTATGTAAGCAGTGTAACTTAGTTTGTCATTCTGTAAGGCTACAAGCTATAAAAGCCATTCTCAATTATTTTTTCTTCTGCTCCTTAGAAATGTTTAATGTAAGTCACTTCTTTTGTTTTAGTCCTTCCTCCTTTTAGTCCTGAATGGTGTGTTTCTTGGGTATTTCAGAGAACAGAACTATCAACCACTGAAGCTGTCTAAATATTCCAGCAAAAAGTAAATTGGGAAAACTTCAAATAAGTTGAATTCAGGTTGTAAAGAGCTCCAGGAAGCTTTGTCGAAGATAGGCCAAACATCCTGCTCTCAGGCTGAAATTAAAAATCCCAAACTGCCCACTTACAGAGTTGCAGAGTTTGGAGTTCTGTACTGTCTACACAGAGAAGATGAGAAAAAAGGAGTTTTAGAAGTACCACCACTCCACAATGTGTGGGAGTTCATGACCATTCAACTACTTCCTCACCACCAAGAGTTTTAGCAGCCTTAAGACTGCCATATGAAGTTTCAAATTCTTTTACTCAGTGAATACCAATGAGATATGGTTCAATTTCACTATCTACATTTCATTGCATGACTTTTATTAACCATACTCAGCATGGCTATACACAACGACCACCATTCAGGATGTGACCTGTATGGCCAACAGTCCTCATTCCTTCATAAAAGATTCCTTCTACTCTGAGGGAAGCCGAGATCAAGATCACAGATCCCTTAAGAAAAAAGCACCAAAGACTGCACAGCTACTCACATCATTGAAGGCACAGCATTTCTGAGCACATGCTGAGGCTTCATCCCAAAGTTTACATTTGAAGTAGTACTGGGCCAGGTAACGAAATGCAGTGCTGACCTCCAGGTGCTCCACTACCTCCTACAGTGAGTGGGGTAAAAATCATCATCTGTAAGCGCCTTCCAAAGTAGTTCTACACCATGTTTACTTCTTTTATTCCCAAGATAGCATCTTACCCCACAGGAATAGATATCTTGGATGTATTTGATGTAGCACTGAGCTGCCTGTTCAGATTCATTCAGTTGTTCATGCAACCTAGAAAAGGAGAAAAGTGGGTCACTGGAACAAGACTGCACTATTGAAGACCTTCTTGGTCTATGAGAAAGTACCTGCTCATCCTGACCTGGACTAAAGCCAGGTCCTTTCCTTCAGAATTTGCAGGACATGCAACATGTACTGCCTCTGGTATAAAGAGATGATCCAGTTTGCATTCACTCTGACAGACAGGGTGGCAGTCAGATAGTGACTAACAGCTAGAAGCAGTGACAACCAAAGCAGTTTATTTGTTTATTCTGTTGCATTTTAAACCTTTTAACAGACCTTTGCCATTCTACCTTGCCATGCTACTTGCTATTTCCTCCAGTGCTCCTTCTTCCTCTGCTACAGACCAAATTTGTACAGCAGTTTCACTTTTCACTTGCTCTTTTTCCCCCTTCACTTTTCCCACTTTATGTTATGTTATCCCCACCAAAAAAATTAGTGCCGATGTCACAGTATCCACATTAGACCTCTTCCAATGTCACAGGCATATACAAGAAAGGAAAAATAAAATCAAACAATTGTGTACATCACCTACCGTCATGGGCTGCTTTTAAGCTGCAATACGACAAATACAATTGCTAGCACTGCCTGCTCAAATCACCTCAGGATACTGAAGTCCTTTGCAACCCACATTACGCTATCATTCCCTCTAGTTATCCTGATGGAAGCAAAGATAAAGCTGGACACCAAAATTTGCAGTCACTACAGCCCTAAAGATACCAACTCTTACATAGCTCTTGTTTTCTTGGTTTTTTTGGTTTTTTTTTACACTTCTTTACATTCTGTATTTTATCAATAGGTATCAAAGTACGACCTGCATTTAACACAGCCCTGACAGTTCAGTGAGGGTACATACTCACTTGGCAAGTTTCACAAGTGCCATTTTCTCCACATCTCCCACAGCATAAGCTCTCCAATAGCACTGTCAAGGAAGGAAAGTCAGTCAAGCAGGCCACAAAAATTACTCCAGCTCATGACTCCAGCATGCAAGTCAGAAACAAAAAACTACAGGGCTTGTCAGCAAAAGGTGCATGTATCTGTAGACAACTCCTTACAGCTGCTCTAGGCATACTGCTGCAGTACTTCCCCAGCTGTAACTGCCAACAAGTTTAGGTAGCACTAGCTACATAATTTTGCTGCAATTTCGCCCGGTGTTCTCAGAGACACCCTAAAGTCTTACACATCAGTTCTCACCTTCTTAGCTTCCACCAACTGATTGAGTTTCTCATAGCATTCTCCTAGAGCAACCAGCATACGAGAATCATTTGGTCTGTAAAAGAGCAATTCTTCAGGTAGTTAAATGCACTGCCAGCTGATATCAGAGTAAAGGCAAGGTGGGGGTAGGTGGTCAAGAGAAAAAAATAATCTACACCTGGCAGTCTGTCATCCTTTCACATAGAACATCACTCATACTCCTAACCAGTAATCCTCAACATTTAACTCATAAAGCTTTTGTTGACAGTCAACTAACACAACTAAAAGGATTTGAAACATTGAGACTGCACATATCACAAAGCATCAATGTTTTTTCCTCCCCTGAGTTCTTGTATGCAAATTCCTTACCCAGTATCAACCATGTCAGAATGAAGACCAATAAACATAGCTCCATTCTCAACTCTTACCTGAGCTGGTGGGCCCGTCGGTAGTAGTAGAGACAGTAAAATGGCATTTTGAGGATTTCATAGGTTTGCCCCAAGCCATACCATGCTCTGTAGTCCCTTTTGTTCACCTCTATAGCATGCCTGTAAAGAAAAGGAGATTAACTAGACAGAAGGTCAGCATCAAAACCGAGTGCAGCAAATCACTAAGAAAAAACAGAAGATACTATTTCAGAAGCAAACACCATTTTGTGCAGTACATGAGCTGTACCTGTAAGCCTGGATAGCTGCAGATGTGTTCTTCATTTCCATATACTCATGTCCCATAAGTGTCCAGGCTCCTAGATAACGAGGATTCAGTTTCAAGGCCCTCTGGAAATAGAGGGCTGCTTTTTCATGCTGGGAACGCAAGCTATAATAATTTCCTAAAGTAAAAGTAATAATATTTAAATAAATTTTAAAAACCCACAACCAACCAACAAAAAAAGCAAACACCAGTTGAAAAGTAGAAAAAAGGATGTAATGTGTATTATCTACTACCTCCTAACAAATTACAAAGAGTCCTAATAAAGACAGAACTAATTCAAACCTCAAAAGACCTAATTGCACTCTGTTCACCAGTGCTCTGGTCAATCCGTTTTCAGCTGTACCAATCAATTTATGATTCCATCCCCTTGTAATGTCATGATTTAACAAATTAACTGCCTGCTCCTGGCACAGAATTATTTCCATTGGAGTTTGAAGATTATAAAGGGATTTTCAGGTACACAGGTCTCCTTTCTACCCTGGTAACACTACAGCAGCTTTCATAGAGAAATGAGGGAAAGGGTACTCTGTCATTTAGTCTGCTTTTCAGGCTGCCTGAATCCAGATTCACCAAGTGATGATTCTGATTGCCTTGCTGCCTTGTTTCCAAGATTCCCTCACACAGCCTACAGACAGCAAAATAAGATGTAAAAATAACATGTGAAAGAAGTGGCTCTCACCAATTACACAGCAGGTCTCAACACGGTACTTGTCTATCTCACAGAGATTATGAGCCAGGTAGCTCAACTCAGGCTTCATGCTCTAGTGGAACAAAAGATTAAAATGATGAGAGAGAGTACGTTATGTTTTGAAAGAAAACCTAGCAATTGGCAATGCATACAGTGCATCTCCTGTATTCAGACAGGCCAGACAGCACCAGGGCTTTGCCAGCGTTTAACGCATCTCCAACAAACACTATCACTACAGACAGGCCACAGGAAGAGTGCTTACCCTAACATAGAGCAAGTTGGAGAAAGTGTCCATGTTTTCTATCCTGTAAGGATCTTGTTTCCTCAGCTCATTAAAGATGGATAAAGCTTTGTCAATATCTGAAGAAAGAACAGCATATGGGACACCAAGAACTATAAATGCCAAGTTTGCATTAAGAAGGTCATTCCTACATAGTGTCACTGACCTCTTATATTGTGGTAGGCAACTGCAATCTGAGAGATGATATAAGTGCTTTTGGAAAATCCTGCATCAATGAGACTCTGATACTTCTGCAGAGCTTCCTCTATCAGCTGCAGCTCTGTATAAATGTGTGCAAGAAAGAACTCTTTCATCCATGTATCTGGCAAGGACAGGAACTTCAGCTAGCAAGAATTAAAACAGAGGAAGAAGAGATGACAATGAGAAGTATTCTACAAGCTACATGTGGCAAAGAATCCATTATCCTCCCCCACATGACTTAGCAGATGATCCTGAGGTAGGAGGCTTTCCTGCAGTCACTTTCTTAAACCCATTTGGTCAATGGGGGGAGAGATTGTCCTCAAATATGACATCATCTGGCTCGTCTCAGCCATTAAACTCGGAATTCCTTTGAAGGACTGCACTTTATTCCTATGTTTGCATACCAATATTGTAACGCTAATTTCAATGAACTGTGTGAGCAGACTCAAAATTATATAATAAAAAATGCACTTCCCTTTTTCCACAAATTGGTAATACTCTCTTCTGCATCACTTTTTTAAACTTTTTTTTTAAGTACTGTTTTAAACACTTCATCAGCCAGAAGAATTCCAGGAGTGGACTCAAATTCCATGCAAAAAGAAAAATAATCTATTTTGGTTTTATATCTGAAGTTTGCTTCTTTTATACAATTCATCTCCTATTTGGCTTTGTACATTATCATTTCAGTTTTGAAAGTAGTGGTTCTATATATTCTTTAGAGCTATCAAAAGTGCTCAGTAACTGAGGAATTAGAACCAGATTAAGAAAAATAAAAAAGGTAAGTCTCTTAGGAGGATCTCTTTCATGTGACAAGGTGATAACACCAGTGACAACTACTTCCAAAATACATGAGTTAGAAATTTCTTAAACCACTTTGCAGGTGAATGATAATAAATTAGCCCTGCCTGTATAAAGACTCTCAATCTACAGCATGGCAAGCAACCGAAGATAAAGAGGATTTAACAATATAATTTACAGTCACAGATTGCCTGGCAGTGTCTCACAGAATGAAGCAGTAGGCAACATCAATCTGATGGCAACAGAAACACTGCTCACTGAATCAGGCTAAACTCTTGAGATTTGTTACCACATCTTGGGATCACCAAAGTTTTACCATCTCTTTATCTGTAATCAAGTTACAAAGTTCCAGCCAGGCTCCCCAGTGCAAAGGCAGGACATGAGCAGCTTCAACAAACACATCTATTGCTTCTTTCACCAGGTCCAGTTTCCGCAGCACAACACCGTATCTGTTAAAAAAAACAAAGTATCAGGTTGACAAGAATCATGAAATTCTGCATATCCTCACAAATATATAAGAAATATACAGATAATCTTACAGATAAAGGCCAAATCCATCTAGTTCCTGTGCCTTGTGTTTCTTACTGAGCTCAACTCTCAGTTCTCGTAGAGCTTCATTTTTCACCTGTCCTTTTTCCAGAGGTCCTATGTGAAAAGAAAGTCACACAGCTTTCAATAAGGAGTCTCACCACAGCAATGCAAAGTTTAGGGTACAATCAGAATTACCACTGACGTGACATGAAGGCTTCCCAGCCTGTGTTTATTTTCCCCATTTTAAAGAAAATCGCTTAGTCTGGTCATCCAGTTTAAAAGAAGACCTAACAGATTAAAATCTGTAACTTGTAATTACATCAATGAATTGAAAGAGAATGAAAGAAATCATGTTACAGCACACTATTATCCAAAAGAATCGAGGGGAAAGCCATAGCCCCAAGATGAGTCACATGAAGAGTCAACAGTGAAAGCTTCATTATCTTGTCATGAGTTTCTTGACACCAGAGACTTACCCAAACTATCAACTGTCTCATCATCCTTTTTCTTTTCCCCTGACTGGAAAAGAAAGGAAATCCCAGATTACATTACAGCAGTATATTTCCTATGTTTGCTGCAGCACTTGCAGCAGCGTGTAAACTGAGTTTTCACAGACAACACAGCTCTGAACAGAACACCCCTATCTTCCTTTACTCCAACACACAATTTGGACTTCAAGGTGGTCATTAGGAACAGAATAAGCAAAAAAATAAAATATGCCAGAGAGGGGTAAGAAGGCAGAGGAGTTCAGTGCTAGGAGGTAACCTTTTCTTCTACCTTACCAGGTATCTGGAGTACATGTACAAGAAGTAAGCTTTCTGGCTCTTGCAGCCCTGTAAAAAGTAGGCAGCCCTGTCATATTCTTTGAGATCGAAGTAAGATTTGGCCAACGTGTAGGCATCCAGATCACGAGCATCCTCCTACAGGGACACACATGAGTTTTAAGACCCAAGAAGCTCTGACAGACTTTAGGAAAATCATGGTTACAAACATAGCAATGAAATTGCTCCAAAAGCTAAAGATGTAGTTTATCCATCTTTACAGATGGATACAGTACAGATGGTACTATCAGAAAACTTCTTCCACTCCCTCACATGATCCAGTTCTGGATTCCTCAAACAACGAGCACAGACTACTTAGGAACATTTAAAATAAATTGTGAGATTCCTGAAACAAATTGTGGCAAGCTGCCAGGAGGCAAGGCTTAGCCATTCAATTAGTATGAAGGACCATAATCAAGAAACCTGCTCAGGAATTCCATATAGAAGAATATTAATCGGCTAATCACAAGGGAACACCTCCTTGGTAAGTACACCTTGAAATACATTTACGACATATTACACTTCTATAATACACCAGCACAGGCTGATATCTGAGAGTTCTACTGCATTCCTACAGAGGTGGGAATGGAGACACAACTTGTTTCTCTTGCGTCCTAATGAGCACAAGTTTAATGCCAAAACATAATTAGCATTAAAATGAATTTTGACCTCAGTAAAGAGGAATAAAAATAAAGTAGCATGCATGTGATTTCGAATTTTACAGGGCGTCTCATTTAAGACATAGCAACAGATAATGCTTTCATCTGTAAAAGCACATTCAGCAGACAACCCGTTGAACACACTACGGAAAAGATGCTCCCATTATGGTAGGACTGGAGCTCAGCGCGGTGGGATTTTGGAGATTGTAATCACGTATTTTCCTCCGTATTTAAGATTAAACAGCCCACCCCCAAGAGCTGCAGCACCTTCTCCTGGAGCTCACAGCCGCTCTCCCCCGAGCACAGCCCGGGGCCGTACCTCGGTGAGCTCGGGAGGAGGTGGCAGCTCGTTCAGTGGCAGCGGCTCCAGGGCGAATGCAAGTTCAGCAGCCCTGAGGGAAAGAGAGCATGAGAATCATCAACACATCAAGGCTGGAGGAGACCAGTAAGATCATGAAGTCCACCGTCAGCCCAGTACTACCAGTATAATCCCTAAACCACATCACCTAGCGCCAGATGCAGACATCTTTTAAGCACCTCCAAGGACTGTAGCTCTACCACCTCCCTACGAAACCTATTCCAGTGCTTGACCATCTGAATAACGAAAAAAAAATTTCCAGTATCTTACTGAATCTTCCCTATCTCAACTCTAAGGCCTTTTCCTCTGGTCCCCTCCCTGCAGGTACGGCAGAAGAAATTGGCTCCCACCCCACTGCAACCTCCTTTCAGGGAGTTCCAGAAAATGATGAGGTACCCGCGAGTCTCCTTTTCTCAAGACTAAATAAACCTATCTCCGTCGCGTCCTCCCTCTCGGCAGAGAACATGTTAGGCCGGGGTCCGCCGGGCTGGGGCCCGGCCAGCTGTGCCCGGCCCCGCTCACCACTTCCCGCTGTGCTGCAGCCCGCGCTCGCGGCTCCGCTCCGCTACGTTCAGCAGCTGCTTCTTGATCTCCCGCAGATCCGAGAAGTCGCCACCACCCGCAGGCGCCGCCACCACCATAGCGGCCGCCGCCATCGCGCCAGCCCGGCCAATCACAACCCCGCCCTCCGGTCCGGCCAATCACAGCCCCGCACACTGCGCGCCGGCCCGCCGCTCCACCCAATCACAGCCCCGTCCGCCAGCCCGACCAATCACAGCCCCGTGCACTGCGCTCCCTGTCCCCGTACGGATCGTCTCCCTGGGTGACCAATCCCAGACGCACCCCGGAGCTGTGCCGTCTGATTGGCCGGTTGTGCGGCGCGCGCCGGAGCTGTGCCGTCTGATTGGCCGGTTGTGCGGCGCGCGCCGGAGCTGTGCCGTCTGATTGGCCGGTTTTGCGGCGCGCGCTCTTCGCGGGCGGCTCAGGCCTCGCTCCCGCCGCGGGACTCGGTGCCGGTGGCGCTGAGGGCTCGAGACGCTCCCACACCGGAGAACACGAGTCTTCCTAGTTCCTGGTTTAATTCTCAGGTGACAGGGGAAATGCTCATTATGTGCCACCCTGCCCTCAAGTTCTAGTCTTCAAGATCAGTTGGTTGTTTCTTAAGGAGGTGTTATAGGTGATAAACGAATTAAGCTGAATTAAAATATTAAAATAGCAATTTTTATTTTTGCGACGGAAAATACAGTCCTGGGAAGTCACAACCGAAAAGGAAAACACCGAGCTCGGGTTCGGAGTTGAGTCAACACGCAACGATGATCTGGCCTCTATCGCAGCAGGTCCCCTGTGTTTACCAAAGCCATCCTGCCAGTTCGTTTTTATACAGTTTTTCTGGCCTGGGGCAAGAGTGCCTTTGGTTTTTGCCGTAGATTTTCATATTCAGATAACTTCTTTTCTTGGTGCTGCCCAGGACAAAGGTTCTTCCTGCACATGGGTGGATCCTGGTGAGGGTTGGGTCTGCTCCACGTTGAGGTGTCATTTTCATCTTCCTTGGGAGGGTTGATTTTCGCTTACGGGAACCAAGGGTTTGGAATGTAATTTTTCCCGGGGGAGATGATTGGATTTACGGGAACTGTTATTGATATGTGGTTCTCCCGGGGGCTTCTCGGCTCATCCATAAGATGTCCTTATCGCTGATCCTCTCCTGATCGGTCCTTATGCAGTTTCGGGTCTGTTAACATGTTAATCAAGGCTTTTTGTTCATGGGTGCTGGAATCTGGTGAAGCAATCCTTTCCTAGCTGTGGCTAAAAGTTTCCTTATTTCTTTATTTCTTTATTTCATATAAACATTTTATATTACATAAACACGAATTACAACATATCATATATTACACAGCTATGTCAATTTGCCTGCGTATAGATAACACTTTCTCATTTAACATAATTTCAACATTTTTACTCATATACTGCTAGATCCTGTGCTAAAAATCATAATGTAAAAACATGAAGAAGAAACAATCGGTGGTTGAGTCTAACAGTACAGAAATTGAATGCATTTGTTTCGGAATGGTTGTGCTCCACCACTTTTTAAGCTTTTCCAGAAAAATAGAGATACAGCTGTGTGCTCATCCTAGGGTCAGACTATCAACTTTAATTATCACTTTTAAAACAGAAGTGAGGAAAATACAGCGTGAAATTTCATTTTGTATGTCATTTGCAAGTTACACTTCTCAATGTTTTCTTCTGATGGTAAGGGCCATAAATATTCTTTAGCATGAAAGTGTCCTTCATAATCACTTTTACTGCAGAAATGACTTGAACAAGAGGATGCAGTGTTTGAACTGGCAGCAAGTTCACTAATCATGAAAGGAGTGTCACTGCTGAGCATGGCGTCATTGTACTTGTTTTGTTATTATTGTAGGAAAAGATTTTTGGTTTCTTGATAAGCTGTGAATGTCACTAATTCTTACATTGACTCCAGTATAAAATCTAAGGCTACCACTGGCCTTCACTTAACTGATAATAATTTCAAGGTTTTGTTGATCTAGAACCATTTCATCTAGAGTCACCTGCTGAAATTAAGGTTGTTCTACAAAGGTTGACAGAGATAGGAAATGCCCAGTTTGTTGTTAAAGTGGGAAATGATGAGTTATTTATAGACTTCCATACAGACTCACAAGTTTTCCAACAGACAAAGCCAATTAGACCATTATTTGAAGTATAATTTTAGCGTTAGGTAGGTTTTTCCCTCTCTTAATTTTAGCCAAATGTGTTGCAAGTTCAGTTGTAGCTTTGACAGAAAATACTTCTATTACTCTGCCAGCCCATATATCCAAAATGTAAATAAAAACTTCTTCGTTATTGTTGTTACTACACAGATAAGTCTAGTCAACACAATGCCTGGTTCATTCCGCATTCTCTGTCTCTCTCTCTCTTTGCCCCATCCCAAAACACATGTGAAAAGAGCCTCAGAATTTTTTTCTGATGATAAATTTTTGTTTACCATCTCTTTTATGTTCTCCATATGTAGGGATCAGCTGTTAGCATTCTATGCTCCTAAATGTTGTGTTTGATATTTATTTGATAATTACATTGGTCCATTAGTTGGACTCAATGATCTTAGAACTCTTATCCTATAATCTGAATGATTCTGTGATTTTCTACTGATTTCAATTTAAGGATGTCCGGTTTTTACATGACTACAAAGATATTTAAAGAAATTTGTATGTGTGTGTAAGGTCTGTTTATTAAGGTCTGTTCATCTTCAGTTTTGGGCCCACTGGGTATCATGTGCTGTATTCCCGATGGAAATTGTGACAATATGTTTGAAGTGAGATTTCAATACAAAATATGGAACCTGCTTCCAAAACGCACAGAGCTGCTTGTCTTCTTGCTGAAATCTAGGCAAAATACCCTTTGTGCCACGCTGCTGGTGTGTGAGCCCGGGGCAGCTGTGATCCAGCTGTTGATATGACTGCTCCTCTCGCAGAACAGCGTTTCCGGCAGCTGTCACATACTGAGCTGTCCAGTGAGAAAACGTATTTAATTCTTGTAGCTAACTGGATGGATTTGAGTCCCTGGAGTGGTTATCAGCTGCCGGAATCGGTATTTGTGGCTGCACCTGCTCAGCAGGAGATGGCGCTTTGCGCTCTCGAAGCAGCAAGAAGAGGGTGAAAGGAAAGTTCGCGTTGGCTGAGTTCAATAATTCAATTGCTTAATACTTGCTTCATAATGAGAACTCGTAATTAATTCTTCCTGTCATTCCATTCTGTAATAGATGGGTCTGAAGTGACACTCGAGGCTGGCTTTTAGAGCCAGGAGACTAATTAAATCCTCTGTGCATGAAAACAGTATCTTGGGGAAGTACAGATTAGCTGAGCAATACTAACTGGGTGCTAGGAAGAGGGGAACTTGTGCCCCATGTTATCGCACAGCTGCCTGGATGAGCTTGTCTCTAGTCCCTCAGAGAAACACATTGACAAAAACAAGGAAGATGGGTGATGAAAGGGTGGGAATTGTGTCCATACCGATGGGTTGTGGAGGTGCTTTAAAACAAATATTTTTTCAGAACTGACATCTTCAAATGTACAGCTGATGCTCGATGAAAGTGGTAAGTGGTCTACCGAGTGTCTTGCCAATACAGTTAGTTTCATCTGTTAACAGTTAGAGAATTGAACTTCTTTATTATGATGCTGTAGAACTGCTTTTAAATGTTTAAAGATCAGCTATGATTACAGTTTCCAGTGTAATTTTACACTGAGAAGTCTGATGTGATAAGAACTTCTTTTCTACTATTGGTATTCTCTGTTTAGCATAGTTAACACAATTCTCACTTTTGCTTTTTGTAATCTGCTGGGACATCATTACTGTTAAAACTTTGAAACTATGTGACCCTAAAGTATGAGGGAAACCATTTATATTTGATTTCAATTGAGATGAAATAATAAATTTGCACAAACTGGGGATAATTTCAAAGGGTAGGAGAGCTGAATTCCAGGAAATCTGCCTATGACTCAATTAATACAGCATAATGACATCAGAGTAGGCTATTGTTTAGTCAGTAATGTCGTTCTCCCCCTCCTTGTTCAGATCTCAGTTGTTTTCTTGGGAGGTTAATTGAGATGAAGTGACATAAAATGCCTCTGAGGGCTGTGGACTAATGCAGCAAAAGTGTTTATTGTGCCTGAATCACTTCTCCATATCTGAAAAATTCATTGCCTCATGCCATATATTTTCTAGTTTTGAGAAATTTGATTTAATTGCAGCTTTTGATGAGCTTGGAAGTAGTAGCAGTTAGGCGTGCGTATCGCATCTCAGCAGATTATGCTGAGAAAACCAGTATGCATGCCTAACTGCTACTACTTCCAACCTCATCAAAAGCTGCAATTAAATCAAATTTCTCAAAACTAGAAAATATATGGCATGAGGCAACTATTTGCTTAGCATATTGCCCACTAAGACCTTGGATATCACAGTGAGATTGTAAAGCATCATGCAGATACTTAGTATTCTGTTTTTCCAGAACATTCAGATTGTTGATAAACTGCAGTTCCCCATTTAATGGAGCATGGACTTGCTCCCTTTTCAGGAGACCAAGAAATTTGTTTTAACCAGTTGTCAAAATTATGGTAAGGCTGGATGTTGGGAACTAGGAATTTGTTTGATTGGGTTGCAATTGGTGTGCTGCTGTGCATCTTTGGAATCATGGAAGAGAAGGGAGTCTGGAGATGATACAAGGAGTAGTGATCATTTTGCCATGTGTGCAGCTGGAATCTGCAATTGCTGAGCAGCCTGGGCAGTGCTAAGGTCCTGCAGCCTGTGGCTCCACTGGCACTGCTGTCTGACACAACTGTGGCGTGTGAAGGTTAGACCTACTCCTATTATCCTCCCTTCAGTGCTAGACTGTGTACCTAGGCAGTAATGGAAAACTAATTTGGTCTCAAATCCATTGCTGTTTTTTCTTGGGGTCACTGAAGTCAAGAGTGAGGCAAGTGGATTTGGGAAAGCAGAACTACCCCTTTTGTTATTGCTGGAATAAATAGAAGTTACTGATATGCAGTGATTTTTTTCTTTCCCTATCTTCCCTTTAAGAGGGAAGTAAATAGCGTTCTGGTAAAAAAAAATGTAAATAAGCTGCTAGCAGTTTCTTTATGTGTGAGCTTTGTCACTGAGCAAGTCAGAGCAGATTTCTAATGTCAGGAAATTTAGAAGTGCTTTCTGCAGAATTCTTACTTATATTTGTTCTGTCCAGGCACTTCCCCCCTCCCCTTTTCATTATACTTACTCTCCATCTGAGAAAAGAAGAGGATGTTTTATGGTGAACAGCAATCCATTACTGTGTTTTGAGGTAGTACCATTTTATACAGTTTTGACCTTGCAAAATAACTGAATGCCTGGCACCCACAGCTCCTCCTGATTGTAAGAGGGGGACTTATGGTTGCTCAGTGCAACACAAAATCAGAATGCTTGGTAGCATTTCCATTTCGCATCAGTGTTACAGAGAGGATATATTTAATTGGAAGGATGTCATCCTCAACTTGATCTTTTAAAATAAAACACAATATTTCTTTAATGTTCTTTTGAACCTTAGTGTTTAATATTTTCTGCATACTGGGTCAATGAAAAAGCAATTGTTTAAATGCCTGTTATAAAACCAGTGAATCTCCAGAAAATAATGTTCTGACTGTTTTCTGCATAACAGTTCCTGAGGCAAATGAAGGCACAGTGCAAAGTAGAGCTGTATGTACTGGAGAACAAAAACAAAACAGAGGTGGATAGCTGTCAAAAGGATGTGGCTAATATCTTCACGAATATGCTGAAGATGTTGGTACTCTGGATACCTTTGTAGAATTTACCTTGAGAAAGAGCTTGTCTTGACAGCTATGGACAGCTTATGAAAGTTGGTGAGTATCATCTTCACTGCTCAAGAGCAGAAATCCTAACTAATGTCTGAGCAAGATGATAAAGTGAAGAGAGTCACCCAGGTTTGGTTTGGATTTGATTTGGATTTTTTCTTTGGTTGGTTGCTTTTGGTTTTGTTTGTTTGAGAGGGGTTTTTTTAATAGCCAGAGTAAGCAGAAGTTCAGCAAATGAGAAAATGAAGGATAGTTGAAGAGTTTATGAAACAGAACTCTTGGGTTGTGTGTTGTCTTTTACTCCTATGGGAAAAAAACTAGTATGTGATAGGAAGAAACTTGTCTAAAACATGGTGCTTTTTGGACCACTATGAAAGCCTTCTTCATTTGTGAAGTATTTCTGGTTGATCATCTTTATGGCCTTTGTGGGACTCTCTGCAGTAGGTCCGTGTCTCTCCTGTACTGGGGAGACCAGAACTGGACACAGCACTCCAGGTGCGGCTTCACCAGTGCTGAGCAGAGGAGCAGGATCGCCTCCCTCGACCTGCTGACAGTGCCCTTCCTAAAGCATGCCACTCCATCTGCGCAAGGCACACTCCTGGCTTGTGTGCAGCCTGGTGCCTCCAGGACCAAGGTCCTTTTCTGCAATGCAGCTTCCTAGCTGGGTGGCCCCCACCATAAATTGGTGCATGTATTAAGAAAGTAATTTTCTTTCTGCTTCATAGTCTGATGTTAGAATTAAGTTTAAAGTGGTTTTTAGCAGGTTATTTTCTACTGTTGTGGTGATAAAATAAATTTATAAATTTAATAAACTTTTCTGTATAGTTGTGATGGCTCCTGAAATTTCACCAGTTCTTTTGGAACACAATGATTTGCAAGCCATGCTCAAGTGAAGAATTTCTGAGGACATCATGAGGATCCAAGTAAACAGCAGTGCTAAATTACAAGGCTTTTTTAACCTGGGCTAATTAGATTGAGGTACTCATTCGGATGGAAAATAAAGTAGTGTGCGTGTAGACTTCTACCATTGATGAGTTGCTTCAAAAGTGTTTTCCATTGTCACTGGATCTGATACAAATGCAAAATTTATTTCCTTCGTTTATCAGTGTATCATACTAGACATCCTGAGGAAAATTACGTTAAGTATTTCTAAAGTATGTTCTGCACATAATTGACTTTATTTTCTTTATTTGAGAGTGATGCTGTTCTGAAACAGAATTTAGTGTATCTAAATTGTCTGGTGCTAGCTGCATTATGATGGATTAGAAAGTCCAAAAAACCCAATAGTCACTTCTGTGACAGTTTGTTTCCTATGAATTTTCCACAGGTCAACAGAAATTGAGGTAATAAGAACTTCCAGTTTAACTCCAGCACTGATAATGGTCAGTGCTACCTCTGGCCATTGAAGTATTTCTTTTCTGTAATTCATACTTTTAAACTGTTTCTGAGAGAGTTTTGTGAATTTTGTCTAGACGCCCAGGTTGTTAAAATATTATAAACATATGTATGGATTATGTCTTTTTTCCTCTCTTTTAGGAGCAGGAAATATAAAATCCCCACAAACCCCTGTAGATTGCATCTCTGTAGTGGAGATGCAATATAAAGGAATATGTAGGGATGTTTTTGATAAAAGTAAATTGCTTTTATATCACCATGAATATTTAGGATGAATCCCTGTAACCATGAGTGTACATCAAAATACAGCATTACAGCAACAACATTCCTAGTAACTGCCTTGGTTCAGGAAAGAGAAAATATTACTTTATGTAGGTGCCCAGTGGCACGTGATTTACTGCTTAACCTCATTCTGTGTTGACATGATCTGGAATAACTTTACGGCACTTGAAGCTGTCTTTTCTAAGGTTGCATAGTGTCATTTGGTCAGATGACTGAAATCTTTAAGTTAATAGTGATTTGCACTACTACAGCATGCTCTCTGTAAGATGTCCTTTCATCTGCTGAAGGAAGGCCGTTGAACATACATTCTCCTCTCATCTGTTATTACTGAAAACAAAGCAGGTTAGCTTAAATCACCATGGTGTTTCAGTGGGCTAGAAATGTATAACCATTTGAAGGATACTCATGTTTTAAAATTGCTCAATATTTGTCTGAAGACATCTTCCCACACTGCTATGCACTGTTAAGGGAGAGGAGTAAGCAGATTCTGTATTTAAAGGCAGAGAAGGCTCTTCATGCTCACTGAATCAATGCCTTCTGCCTAACTGAAAGCTGAACCTAAATCAAGTGCCTGTGTTGCTGCTTAGTAAATTGAATTTCTTCTAGTAGTTTCACTTCAGAAAATGTTGGTGTCCTATCCTCCTTCAACTTCTTGGCCACTCCAAAGAAGCAAGCTACAAGAGGTATGTTGATACCTAGCTCATATGATTAATTCAGTTCTACACACATATCAAATCAGTAACTAGCAAAAAAAGGTCCAAGGAGGACTGAGTCTGGAGTTTTCAGGGACTGACAGGTACAACAAGCAGGGATGATTGGACTGAATCCAGACAGTTTATAAATTGAGAAGTCAGCACTGGTAGCATGTCACAAGAGTGTAAGCACAAGATTTATTCAAGGAATATTTAATTAAACTGGAAGGTAATGGAAGATACAGTGTATAGCACTTCCATTACAGAAAGTACTAGATTGCTTACATGATTTATTACTGGGGAGAAATAATGGCTTCATGTTTTTTTCCAAGGCACAGAATAGAAGTGATATGACATTTTAAAGCTACACAGATTGCATTGATATCAATTTAGGAATTTTCACTGAGTACTGTCCATCTGTAGATCTACTTGTTTTGGATCTTGTTAGATAAAACATTTCAGAGGAAAGACTATTTGTTTTGCAAGATCCACTCTGCGGTGCAGAAAATTTGTAATGTAGCTGCTGGATGCTTGCTGCCTTTAAAGATAAAATTTAACACAGTAAAAATAACTTCCTTGTTAGGGGAATAAGACAGTGTTGCTGCAGAATGGAAAGTAATTTCAATTTTTGTCATAAGAATTTTATGCTGCAACATGTAATATTGCCATGTCAAATCTCATACCAGTTACAGGAGTTCTCATTTGAGTATTTTACATTTGCTGATTTCAATTTAGATTTGTATTCTCTGCAGAGGTGTTAAACACAGAGTAAAAACTGTCAGTCGGGTATGACTGATGGGGTCTTGTGTAATGAAGCCTGGCACTGAAATGGCAAAACCAGGTGAATCTGCAGTTGTCAGTATGGAGGCTGCTGAGTTTTACAGGATGGAGCAGCTGTATGTAAAGATGCTTTTCTGCCGCTATTAAGGTAGCTGTGAAAATAATACTATTAATACATGTTGGAAAACCAGTGAGGTTTTAATAGAAGTAAATGTGTTCTCCAGCCTGTGGGCTGCCGGTCCCATTTGGGACGGCATCTACGTTAATCTGACATCTTGTTTAGCACTGATAACACTGGAGAGTCCAATTAAAATATTTCAAGAAGACATCCCCATACAAGACTACACAAGACTACACTGATAGTCCACTAATGTGTATTGAATTTTAGCTAAATACAGCCCTGGGTGCTGTGCTGGAAAGCAGGAAAGCTTGCTGTTCAAGCTCTTAATTCCTTTTATATTGATTTGGCTGCTAATGATAGAGCCTTCTACTCTAATTAACTGACATCTGCATTAGGCTGAAAAAGAGCCCCCTGCTTGAAGCTGTCCACTTGTTCGTGTTATGAAATGTGTCCTTCTGTTATATTTTGCCCAGATTAGGTCAGTCTGTGCAAAATAGACCATCTAAAGGATTGACTTTACTTTTAAATATCTTGTAAAGCAAGTTTATCTTTCTGCTGTCTCCATTTCGGCCTGTTTTTCCTGGGCATGTGTTGCTGGGAAGCCTGTCCAGAGCTGGTTCACTGACTGGGTACTTTTCTAAACCTTCCTTCCCCATGGACTATTAGCTCCTTTGACTGATTTGAGGCTGCCAAGAAAGGTGTAAATTGAGATAAAGATGGGCTATGAAGATCTGAGGATAATGAGTCATTTTGTATGGTTTAGGTTATGAAACAACTGAGATGTAAGGGATTTAAATCAAGCTAAAAACATTGCTAGCTTGGAATAGGCAATCTGGTTATGAAACCGTGTTGCCAAAATTACAAGCCACCAGTTCTCAGTTTGGGAAATTTTGATGTCAACATATGAAAAAAATAAAACACATGTTTTTTTGCATCACTTAATAAGTTAAAGACACTAGTTTGCAGAAGTTCATCATGAGCAGCTGTTTGGGTTCATTATGTGTGCTGTTGTGACATGTGTTTGCCATTTTTCTTTAGGAGAAAGTTGGGAGTCTCAGGAAAAATTATGTGAAGTCAGTATTCTCTCACATTTTTACCTTTGCAGAAGCTTCAAACCCAGTGGCAAGTGCTGCAGGAAGCTGCTTTCTCTTGCTGTGGGGACTGCAGCATCTTATGACAACTGAAGAATGAAAATTAAAACTGGGCATTAGTCAGTCTTGGAAAGACCTTAACATAGGCACCTTAACATAGGCATCTGGAATCTGAATTGAAAAGTTCATGCTTGAAAATCTGAATTAAATACAGACTCAGATACCTGAGCAATACTATGCTATGATGAGTGATAGCAGGACTTCTGGTGACATCTGCTAACTGAGATCAGTCAAAAACAAATGAAAAATAGACTAGTAAATCGATCAACTCATCATCTTTTCCATTTCATTACCATTTTATTGTGCCTGATTTACCAGATGGAAGATGTAAGTCAGTGATGCTTGAGAAGAGAGGCCAAGCTTGAGCTCTCAGTGTTAGCATTTCAACCTTGTAGAGGGACTATAGAGTTCTACTTAGTATGAATAAAACAGCTCAGATATTACTCCAAATATTATAGTAAATTGCTTTCTCTCAGGAGCTTTCTGTGTACAAAACATATATGAAACCGACATTTTCACTGTGATTTGTGGTTCTGTATTAGTTTCATTTACACTGTGATTTGTATTTGCATATTAAATATTAAGTGTTCAGTGCACAAGTGAGCTTCTGTTGAGATAACACTGCAGCTTTCAGTTGGGAGTAGAATAGCAATTGGTTATGTAGTGTATTCGTGGAACTGGATTCCTTGTACATTAAAACTTTTGCACAAGAACGCATTGAGATTGAGAAAAAAGATGGGAAATCTCTTAGCTGATTTCTGCTAGAGCTATAACAGGTGCACATACTCTGATTTGGAATGATGGGTGTGAAATCCAAAGAGCTTGTGGCTGGAAGAATTAGCTGCTACTCTCACATTTCTACAGAAAGACCGAGCAATTCCTGTTTTGTAGCCCTGAAAACATAATGGAGCCCTGGGGATCACTGACAAGACAAGCTTCTTAGAGCCACTAGCACTTAGCAAAATTGACTTCAGTTAATCAAAAGATTCTTTAGGGAGAGGAGAAAAAAAAGGGAAGAAGCTGATGCTTTGCAAAGCTGGAGAACAAGTAACTGTGTGCAGATGGTTAAAGAAATATCAGTTTCTTGCAGTGAAGCTCAGTGTCCTGTAATATCAGTATCTAATGGGCAAACTTACATTGAGGATAAAGTAATTTAAGTAGTAGACTGGTGGGGAAAAAAGGTGAAAGGGAGGAGTGTACAGTGGCACTTTGCTCAGCTTGTGTGGCCACAGAGCCATTGACCACAACAGTCTTGTTGCATCTATCCAGCCAATTCCTTATCCACCAATTTGTCCACCCTCCAAAATTCTGTCTCTTTAGTTTGGAGATAAGGATGTGGTGTGATTTACTAATCAATTTTGAATCAGTCATATTATCAGTAAAACACTTCTCAGTCTTTTTACAGTTATCTCTGTATATAAATAATCTTCTCTTCTGTTCTCAGGCTCACTAGCAATTCTTGCAAAGTGCTTCTAGAGGGTCCAGTCCATACCTCTTAGCTCTTCAAGCATCGCATGGTGTGAACTCTGTGATTCTGGCCATACAGTAAAGCAAAGGCAAAGATGATTTTCTCTGCATCAGGATAAGTGATTTGAGTGTTGCTTAATAAATTTTGTCATCTGATGGAGGTAGGAACAGCTGAATCACATGCCTTACAGGAAAACAGGTGGGACCAATGGGAAGAAAGATGAGCCAAAAATCACACAATTTTTTGTGCTAGCTTAATGCCTCTTTGTTCTGCCCAAAGGTAAAGACACAGTTATCAAAACCATTTATCGGGTACACCATTTTAGTATAAACTTGTTTAAAAAAGGGTAGAGCCCCTTTGTCATCTTAATTAGACAGTAACTCATTGATTCCAAGTGGGCCTTCATTTTCTAATTATTTAGTACATAATGTCATTAAACATCTTGGAGTGGACAGGATTGCTCTAAAAGCTTTAGTTCCAGAGCACTAATATTAGGCTTTTGGCATTCATCCCTGTGTGTGAAAAGCAGTCCGTTTGTTTACCAGGAATTTAGATTCCCATTACTGAGGGAATTAGCAGTGAGCTATTAGTCTGATTCAAGCACTTAACAATTGCTGATCATCTCCTCCTAGCTTGGGGATAATGGAGGTGATCAGCTGTAAATGGAAAGTATGTAGGGCTATTTTCATGGAGGCACTTGGAGAAAGTGCAGCGTCCCCTGACCTCTGCTAACCCTGGGGTTTGCAAGAAACCCAAACACCAAGTCACTTCCTGGAGGAGAGCTAATCGCCTATCAGAAGAGCTTCCATTAGAGACTAACCAAGCTCAGCCTCAACCGACCCTGCCTCAAATGAAAAAAGGTTCAGCCACAAAGTCCCTGGGGTAGAAGTGATTAGCCTTTGATTGTATTTACCAGGATCTGTTTCAGTGGGGGGAGCAGCAGTGGAATAGCTGTGGGTTGTGATTCCACAGCAGTGCTGAACGATCCTATGGAGCTCAGCAGTGCTGATTGGCTTCCTCTTGCTCCACTGCTGTCCCCCAATGCTTTGCCTACCACCACTACTTTGCCTACTACTTTGACAATTCCCCTTTTGATTCTTGTATAAAGTTGTCTACCATTTTGGCAAATATAGTGACATGATTTTTAGGATGTATTGAAAAAGATACTTTCATTCTTTATATGAAGAATGCTGAAACTGTAGCCCTTTCCAATCAACTGAAATTACTTTTTATTGTCAGTTAATTTTGAGAGGTGTGCCAGGAATCTGTAGCCAGGAATCACTGTTTGAAAGCAACAGTGCTTTAGCTTTTTGCCATCTGCAATAACATATTGTTCCCCCTTCTAAAAGGAAAGCTGCAGCCACTTGGTTCTTGGAGGCAGTTTCTTGGAGGCAGTGGGAATGATTTGAATGAGGCAAGGACACTAATTTTGGACTTGCAAAATCAAGGTTTATCTCTGGCATCATCGTGCTTATGACCTCGGGCAAGAAATGTGAATTGCTTCTCCCACTTGTCACAAGAAACCACTTATCAGTTGGCTGAGCTCACTGCTGGAGGACTATATGAATGCCCTTTGTAAATGCTACATTAGATCATGTTAAGAGTTCCAAGGCTCCATCAGAGTTCTCCAAGCCACATCTGAAGTACCTGACAGTGAGTTGTCAAGATTGTTTTGTAAGCGATTCTAACTCAGTTCTTAACATTTTTGTTCCATAATGCCTCCATCAGTGGAGACAAGAAGTGTAGCTTCTGTGAAATGCAAAGGAAGGCAGGAGACTAGTTCTAGAGTTGCAAGATAAATTTTATTAGTCAGACCTCGCATTATTTTACTCCTTAAAAAATAATCTACATTACAGTAATTAGAAGGTTCCCTCCTTGTATATGCTTGCTGAATGCTCATTGTTAAAACTGTCTGGATAGAGAGTTTTTATTGAATTATTTTTGTGTTTTGTGGATTATCCTTTGTGAGACCACAGGATGTCATTTTCAAGCTGAGGAGAGGTTGTTAACTGCCCTGTAGTATGGTTAGTAAGCTGTTCTGAATGGATTTAGGAAATGTGTCAGTCTTGGAACATTGGTGGTGCTGACAGAACTGAATTGATAGTGATACTGGCATGATATTTCTAGTAGCAGTTAAGTTGTGTATGCATATATGCTGTGTAGTTGAAAAACTGTGATATTTGGAGATCAGGTGTTAGAAAAGTCTAAGTGAAATTGGGCTTGTACTCACAACAGTGTGAGTACCCATGAATCAAGAAGTAGTTAGAAGTTAATTTTACTTGCAGTTATTGATGAACAAGCTAAGAGGCAGCTGTGTATATAATGGTGCATGAAAAAGGGACACAGGACACTTGGAAAAAAAAAAACTACAAACTGAAATGTTTTGCTTCAATTTCAGTCTAGAGCATGATTTGTCCAAGTGTCAAGCATTTCCTGTACGATCCAGGATATGACAGAAGACTGCAATTGCAATCAATAACCTTCTTACTAGTGATTTAGTGCCCTAAACATGAACAAGAAAATGCTAATCCCCTTTTCCATATCAATCTGTCTTACGGCACTAAATTTGGGAAAGAGGAAAGATCACAGTGCAGATGAGTGGAAGATCAATGAAGTACATTGTGTACCAGGGTGTGCGGTACAGATCACTCAGAAATCTACTCCATTATTCTCACAACTGTTCTCTCTGTTGTGTGAAATAGTGGAAAGAATAACATTTTCTTCTTCCCTGTCACTCTCTGTTAACTTCCAAAGATGACAGAAGCTGTTACGTTACAGTCAAGAGACTTGACACATTTCTAAGTCCCACCATATAGAGGATGGTCTAATGTAGATACTATATTAGAGTTACATGGACTCTGTTTTTATTAACTAATGGTGGTAAACATGTGGAAACATGTCTCTTGCTCCAAATAGCCATATTTCAGTAGGTAATAAGAAATACCAGCATTATTACTTCTGTTTATTAAGAAGACATATTAATTCCTACTGCATGTAAATAATACATTGCTTCTCTGTGTGACAGAGGAGATGTTGCTGCTGCATGCATGATTTCTTTGCTCTACCTGCCCAGGAAATAAACAGAAGTCTGGAATTGGAAATGGAAATATTACCACTGCAGAAGGATAATTACTTTGATACACACAACGATGTAAGATTCTGTAATAAGGTGTCTGACAGTGACTGGGAACCACAGCTTATTACCTAGCTGGTGCTTCCCAGGCAACAGATAAAACACAGGACAAAAAGAAATACTCAGCTACTCTGCCTCTGTTCAGGACTGTAATCTTGTCTGGATGTGTATAGTACTGTTCAGATCTGTTGCCTCTCAGGATGAGCAGTGGGCTCTATATGTGTGCATGCAGGAGCTGTTTTGAGCTGAGTTTCTGGCTATTTGAAAATGTAGGCTGGCTGGTGAGGCAACTCTTGCACACAATTGATTGTAGACTGTTAACCTATGCTCAGAAATCAATATTCACTTAACACCACATTTTAACAGACAAACGCAGTACAAACTAACAGCAGTTACACAGTGCACACATTTACATTCAGAATAAACAGGTCATGAAATAGTGCGTGGCAGAGGAGGAAGATGGGGCAGGTGGCTGAAAGGGAACACTGGTAACTTGAATATGTGGACAGGTACAAGGACATTTTTGCAACTGAATGTCCCAGGGTTGTGGTCAACGCACCTTCAATGAGCCAAATGCATTCTCTAAGAGTTATGGAGATAAGCCTAAATCTACTGAAGTTGAGCACTTCAAGGTAAAGTTGTTCATCCTGAACAACAGAGCCCAAGTGTGTCACTAGCCACGATAATGGATTATGTATATGTTGAAGGGACAAAGCATAATGGAGCATAAACTCTAGTATAGTCTTCTTGATCTGGACTGATATCTCTCATACACTTAAAAGAACGGATTTGAAAAGGGAACTGAAAGTAATCCAGAGATGGTGTTTACTAGGGACTTCATGTGTATGTTTATTGAGCTTCACTTGCAACCCACCCTGAAGCACAGACTTCTAGTTTTTAGGATGATAAGCTCTACTCTATGCCTTCATAGGCTTGAGAAGTCCCACACCTGGTTTGGGACAAGCCCCAGTATCAGTACAGACTGGGGGGGTGAATGGATTGAGAGCAGCCCTGCAGGAAAGGACTTGGATACATGGCTAGGTGGAAAACTAGACATGAGTCGGTAAAATGCACTTGCAGCCCAGAAAGCCATCCTGAAGCCTGGCCTACATAAAAAGAAGCGTGGTCAGCAGGTGGAGAGGAGATTCTTCCCCTCTGCCCCACCCCACCTCCCCACCTGGAGTTCAGCCTTCAACTCTGGGCTGCCCAGTACATGACTGACATGGAACCTGTTCAAGGCCATGAAAATTATGAGAGGGCTGGAACTCCTCTCCTATAAAGAAAGGCTGAGACAGTTGAGGTGGATTGGCCTGGAGAAGAGAAGGCTCTCTAGAGACCTCGTTGTGGCTTTTCAGTACATCGGGGGGATGATAAGCACGGAGAGATACTTTTGACCAGGGCCTCTAGGGACAGGCTATGGAACAACAATTTTTAAATTAAAGAGGGTATGTTTAGATTGAATATTAGGAAAAAATTATTCCCTGTGAGGGTGGTGAGGCACTGGCATAGATTGTCCAGAGAAACTGTGCTTGCCCCATCTCTTCAAGGACAGGTTGAATGGGGTTTGCAGCAACCTGGTCTAGTGGAAGGTGGTCCCTGCCCATAGCATAGGGTTGGAGCTAAATGATTTTGTAAGGTCCCTTCAAACCCAAACCATTCAATGATTGTATGCCTGAGGAGGAGCTCTACATAGTGGAGTCATCAGAGATACTGTCAGGTCATCCCTACAGTCAGAAAACATACCCTGCACAAGTTCTGAAAGAAACCAGACCTTTGATTGAACCTATTAAGCTGAAACATTAGCCTGTTACTCAGAATGTGTATACAGCAGAAGCAGTGGTGAGAACTGTACCTGCAGAGCTCAGCACAAACTGACAGGGGGAAAGCGGGGTGTGAGTACGTGGGAGGTTTCCAGAGACTGCCATTCTGGGTTAAGGCCATTCCTCTTGTCTGAAAGCCTTCTGTTTCCCAAAGGTAAATCTGTATTGGGACATGCCTGGATATGGAATAATATTAATAATATGGGAAAGAAAGATTCCATTTATGCCACATTAATGTGGGCTCAGCAACAGGAACAGGAGCAGAGCCAGAGAAGGCCAGGAAGTAGGAGCTCCAGAATACACGGAGGAGGCCACAGGCATACTGCTCTGTTTGGAGATGTCTTGCTGTGTCTTCCCTTCAGCCACCTAGGAAATAAAAAGGAGGGATGAATCTCAGTTAGACACTGCTCAGACTTCTGGTTGCAGAACCTCTAGTTCTGAGCACTGACGTGAGGCTATTGAAACTCCTATGGCCAGACATACTGCCTCCTATTTCTGCTTGTCTGTGGAAGGAGCAACTTAAGGTAGAGTAGTCCAGTGTTCTGCATGCACATGGCATCCCTTGGTTTGATGTGCAAACTCATGTATTTCCAGATCCAAGGTTTTTCAGCTACTGTCTCTAGGGTACTTGACTCGCTGCTTTGTGAAGGTAACACAGCATTGCGTACCTGGGACATTGCTGAAGAGAGAGATGTGCTGGCACTGTCTCCTTGGAAGCTTAGGGAAGATGAATAAAGTAAGTCTTCCTGTCTTTCTAGAGCTCTCTGCTTCAGGTGCATTTGAGACCAAATGGTATTTTCTGCAAACAGAAGTAAAGTGAGAGTCTTACTGTGCTTGGAGTCTAGTGAACAGAAGTCTACAGAAGCTATCTTAGGAAAGGCACTCACAGGCTGTGTGGCCTTGATTTAGAAAATATGTATTCTCTGTTTCATGAATGGCCTGTCAGTTTGTGGGTTTACTTGTGAGATTGAGCAGACTGCAAAAACAGTTTGAACTGTACTTGAAGACTTTTGGGTCCCTCTGTGACTTTCTCAACTCTATTTTGTAAGGGGCAGGTTTGTAGTGTCTTGGATGAGATGATTAAATTGTAGATGTGTCTATAGTGCTGGCCTTTTATATACTGCAGGAGGTAGGTTTAAATATTAATCACTTATGTAATTATGCTTTTTATATCCTTTTAAAGCTTTTACAAACATGAAATATTTAAATCTCATTAAGGTATGTTGCTAAAATGCTACTGAGGTAAAAGAAATACAGACTTAGGATTACACAGTTGGATGTAACAGGACTTTTGCAACTGCTATGTTGAGTCTAGTAACAGGCTGCATCAGGAGCTACTTATCTTGACTGAGTAAATGAGGGCCGGGGATGAGTACGAAACAGAGGACAAGGGGAATCCTCACCCATAATCCTGGTGCACAGATGTGGTTACTCAGCAACCTATGGATACAGCATGTCTGGCCTCCCCTTGATGATGTTTTTGCAGTGCCCTTCATTTGAATGATGTTTGGAAATAGCTTCAAGGGTGTTTGAGATGAAGAGAAATGTTGCCAAAAGGTACAGAAACAGTTTGTAGAGCAGATCCAGGCTGGTCCCATAGGTTGCAGAGGAGATCACGGAGACATTGCAGAAGAAGATAGAACTATACACAAGAGCAGTGCAACACAGGATCTTAAAACCACAGGATTTAAATTGTTCTCTGCTGAGCTGTTTGTCTGTGATGTGACTGATGCTTACCAAGGCATTTGTTGCTCTGAAACATGCCGAGTATCTGGTCGCACTTCTCCTTCTGGTTGCCGCTGTTCTCACATGTACACCACAAGGAGACCTCCACACTGGAGTTACTGACATAGTTGGGTGTCATGGGTGTGCCTGTCCCAAACCCCCCAGATGAAAGAAGTATTACGAATCATGTTATACACTAAAGGAAATGCTGTCCTGGAGGCAGAAGCCTTCCACTGTGATAAACGTGTTACCCAGGCAAGATCAGGAGTGCCAGCTAGGTGGCCCAGGCTTGATGAACCTACCTGAAGTCTGCTGAGCTGTGAGAAAGTGTTGAGATTGCTACCCCTGACTCAGGCACTCCAAGACATATTGAGAACTGAAACTGGTGTAAGTATTAAATTGTGACGTGTACACAACAGAAGCAACGTTGAGAACTGTACCTGCAGACCTCAGTGCAGACTGATGGGGGGAAAGCAATTTAATGATGCAAGCATTAAATCGTGAAGAACTTTTATAACTTTTATTATAGGATGTGAAAGACTTACATGGGCTCAGCTGTGGTACTAACATATGGCAGCAAAAGGTACTCATGTTTCTAGTGTAGCCAGCAACACCATGTAGCCAGGTACCTTTTGACAAACAAATACTGCACACGTGTAGTGTGCCACTCAGGCAGTGTTCATTTAGCACAAAACCAGCAGAGCCATCTGAAAATGGAAGGTATAGTCGAGTTTTACAGCTTCTGAGGTACTGCTGCTCTTTACATCCTCTTTTGAGCCACTCTGAAAACATTTTAGTAGGTTAGTAGATAGTAAATAACTAAAACCAAAGATGACCTTCCTTCCAACAGCTGGTAGTCCTATATTCTGGCTGGCCCTGAGAACATAGTGCACACAATACTAACAGGCCATCAGGAGGTTAGAAGTCAGGCAGTGATGGAATGCCACGTTAATCACCGCTGTGATGGGATGTAACTCCCGCATTAGGAATGACAATGACTTAGTTCACACAAGCTGCTGTTAAAGTGCTTAAAGTGTTAAAGTGCTTTGCACCAGTCCATGATGCAGAGAGGCTTCCAGAAATCTCAGGCAAGGATGGGGCAAAGTACAGCAAAAAATGCCACGGAAGAACTCTCTTTAGACTGCATTTACCTCCGAGGCAAGGGAGAGCACTAGCATCATATTCACCGGAACACTGAGCGCTACTTCCTGCAGGAGACCAGGATGGTCCTTCACAGCATCAGAGAGTGCCTGCAAGTCTGTGGCCTGAAAGTGTCTACTCTGTATGTTCCTGTGGATATTACTTACCAATCATCCCCATGTAAGCCTGCAGGCACGCAGCATGGTTGTGCAGAGAGCAGCCATCTGGAGACACGTCTACAGGTTGACAATTTTGTTGGAAGTCAGCCAGTCGGGATCTGTGGGAAGGAAAATGAGACCATCAGTGTTGATGTTGTTCTCTTAGATAACATCCTCTGCTGCCTGACCTACTTGCAGATATGGTCTTCTAAGCAGGAGTCCAGAAGCCAGAGGCAATTTGGTTTGGTGTTATACTGGAAGGAACAATCAGGAACAATAGTTTTACGGCGTCTTTCTCCACAAAATTCATCTTGACACGGACAGAACAAGATCCTTTTGGTGAAATCCTCAGGAACTTTCTCAAAGAAATTCCTTAGCCCTCTGTGGCACTTGCGCCGGTCACACACATCCTCACTTCCTGCTCCCTTAGTGCAGATGGAGGCATAGTCTGTGCGCAGACGAAAACACTTCTTGCTCAGATTACAGACGTGTGTTGCTCTCAGACATGGATTTGTTGCATCTCCTGCGAACTGTGAGCCTATAAAGACAGAAGAAACTCAAAAACCATGAAGCAAGTCTCCAGACGAGATTCTGTATAAAAGCAGGAGTACTCCTGCTTTGATGGTCAGATTTGAAAAATCAAAAAGAACAAACCAGTCCTTCTATGTGCCTGCAGCATGACACTGTAATTATACTAGTTACACAAGAGTATGTTTTTATTGGTGCATAGTAGGGTCCTTGTTTCAGAAAATGGATCCTTGTGGGTTATTACTGGTTTAATGGGCCTGGATCTGTCGCCATATTTACACTTGGTAGGAGTGACAAATTGAGGGTAGTATCCAGAACAGGCCTTCCTCTGATTAAAGGGGCCATTACCCCAAATTGTTCTTCAAATAATCTTCAACCCATGAAAAGATAAGAGAGGGCAGCATTGTATCATGTAACCATTACAATTCTTACCTGATACCAGAGCTGCCAGTTTATTATAATCTGTCTTCCAGTGTTCTTCATTTGCTGGATTCTCATACGGAGAGGTCTCCAAATTGAAATAACCTAGGCAAGGTACAAGATATTTAATGCAGTGGGAGAAATGCTTTATGACCAGCTTTATCTATTTGTTTGTTTGTTTGTTTATTCTTGAATGATAATTTTCTTATTTATGCCAGGTTCTTTCCTCAGGCTGGAGTTCAGAAATGCTCTGTCTCAGTCAAAGCCAAATGCCAAGAATGGTTCTTCTGGAAATGCAAAGCTATTACTGTGTAAAACTCTCATTACATTTTGTCCAGCTGGAATTTGGTCTATGTTATTTGCATTTTTCAGCTTCAGTAAGTGTGAGGAGCTGAGCAGCATAGGCAGGCTCTAGTGGGAGGTCAAGTAGAAGCATCCCACAAAAGAAAGCAGCAGAACACTTAGGGATGCCATGGCAATATGTGTCATATTCACATATTTTTTCAGTGATGGACATACTGGACTATTTTGAGGCATTTTTCACAGCACTAAATCTAACTATCTCAGTGTAGTTGTCTTTTTCTCTCAGGGTTGCTGGTGTATTTGAAGGGCTAGTCCCATACCAGATCAGTTTTTACTGCTTATCAAACAGAGCAGTAATGAATTCTCTTTACTAGGAGACATGGTTCCAGAGCAATTACCTACAGTGCTGGGAAGTGGACTTTTGCAGCTGTTTTCAGCTAGGGGGTGGGGGTAAGCCTTACTAGTAACTTGTAAACATATTTTACTTCATCTCACCATCTGTCATGCTGGAGTGAACGGTCCAGAAAATGCGTAAGCAGTGCTCCTGTCTCTTCATGCGCCGGTGACACCTGCAGTGCAGCAAAGAGCTGTTCCCGAGGTCAAGCTCTGCATTCAGGCATCTGACCCTGCTGTCGTGATCCAGTGAAGGGAGGCGAGTCTTGGCCAGGGCACAGTTTTCCAGGGTCCTGTATGTGGCATTGCAGGTGGAGTCGGAGAGGCACAGCTGCTCTGCCATGACACAGTCACTGCTGGGCAGAGCCGTGAGGTCCCCTGAACAGGTAGAGAAAAGACTGTTAGGGCCCCAGTCAAGATCAATGCCACACAAGCACCGTGTCATTGTTCTGCAGGGATCCTCTCTTCAACAAGGATTCCTTGCAAGAAACAAAAGTTGTTGAGATCTTTCATGTGGAGTAGTTAAGGGACAAGAGCTGTCTCCATTTAGAAAAAAAAAGGATGAGTACAAATGAAAGAGACAACAAAAGGTTAAATAGAGGCCTTCAAAATAATTTTGTTCAACTTGGTCAGAATCAGGATTGCTGTGTATTTTAGGGACTAGTAAATCCCTGTCAAATTCTGGGGTTGCTGAGGCCTGCTTTGAAGAAGCTCTTTTATCTGGGCACTGAAAACCACAGTGCAATAAGCACATAGTAACACCATACTGTGTACTGTGAGTCAGTGCTGCTGCAATTACTGAAGTATATGCTAGTCATTAAGAGATGTATTGAGAAAACCATTTATAGGGTATAAAAACAACTACTTTAATGAATCTGAAGATTTAAGAATTTGTATTCTTTGCATAATAAAATGAACCCTTAACAAAGGATGCAAGTAGCTTCATATTGGAAGGGCTGACATGCAGTCAATTAAAGTACATAGAACCCAGTCCCTAAAATCCCTGCCAAAAATGCAGATGAAGGCTTGGCCCATAAGAATCTCATGAAGTTCAACAAATCTAAATACAGGTGCTGCACCTGGGTCAGAGCAATCCGGATCCAAGTCCAGACTGAGAGGTGGACCAATTGAGAGCAGCCCTCCAGAGAAGGACTTGGGGGTTCTCAGAGGTGAGCTGCTCATGTGCACTTGCAGCCCGAAAAGCAATTATCTCCTGAGCTGCATCAAAATCAGCATGGTCAACAGATCAAGGGAGTAGGTTCTGCCCTCATGAGACCCCACCTGCAGTGCTGCATCCAGCCCTTCCTCAGGAGGGACATTAACCTGTTGGCATGGGTCCAGAGCAGGCCCAAAGAGGCTCTGAGGGCTGCAGCACCTCCCGCTATGAGACAGGTTGAGAGAGCTGGTGTTATTCAGCCTGGAGAAGGCTCCAGGGAGCCTCCAATGGACCCCCTTCCAGTGCTTAAAGGGGACTTATAAAAAAGGAGGTATAGCAGCTTTTTATACAGGCAGATAGTGATAGGACAATGGGGAACAGTTTTAAAATAAAAAGGCAAGATTTAGATTAGATGTTAGGAAGAAGTTATTTACTCAGGTTGCCCAGAGCAGCTATGGCTGCCCCATCCCTGGAAGTGTCCAAGGCCAGGTTGGATGGGACATGGAGCAACCTGGTCTAGTGGAAGGTGTCCCTGCCCATGGCAGGGGTGTAGATCAAAATGATACGTAAGGTCCCTTCCTGCCCAAGTCTTTCTATAATTTTATGATTATGTTGTCACGGGTAGATGAAATCAGTCTGTAATCTTTCTTCATTTCTGCAGTATATGAATCTATGCTTATGGTACAAGTACAATGAAGTCTTGAAACAAGAGAGTTTCCTAATAAAATTTATATATAGGCTGGTATGTTTCTTCCCTTCAAGTCAATATTCCTTGGCTGGCTTTAAGAAATGACTGTGCTGAGCCTTACATCTACCTTTAGTGTTCTTTGGCTACATCATATTACCTATCATTCTCTTGTTCAGCAGGTGCAGTAGTACTCTTTCAGTCTGCCGTCACTATAAATTAAGGGGAAATCTTGGTACAACTCATATTGCCCAGCGTACCATCTTCCCCGTGTAATTTGTTCTCTCACTTCATTTTTGCTAGCTTCATCAGTTTATTTGCTGTAAGCAGTAGAACGCATGCCAGCCTGCTTCTCAAAGTTTCTACTTTCCCTACAGCCCAGTCATATTATCTAGGTACCTCTGTCTCACTTGTACAAGTTTCTTTGTTCTTCTAACAACTTACTATACTTTGTAGTTCACCTGGCACTTACATAGAAACTTGATGACTTTTCAAACTCCCTGAAAAATCTCTCATCAGGAATGCTTTGTATCCAGCATTCAGTGGGTTCAGGTGAAGCTGCTCTAAACCTCAACTTTAAAACAGTCCTCTTCTACAGGCATCATTTACTAGCTGTGCATTGTTGTAAGCCCTGAAATTTGGCAAGTCATTTCATTTTTTCAAAATCTTGTTTTAGTAGTCCAGTAAAAATATGAAGGAATGAGAAAGCTAATTCTTTCCTAGATCTGTGGTCTAGGTTGCAGAACATGTTAAAGATGTATGTGCATGGGAATCCCATCTGTAGTTTAAAAAAAAAAAAAGTTAAAAGGTAATAACCAATTAACACATCATGATTATTTATACCTTAGGAAAAAAATCAGGTACTAAAATACACCTTTATTCTCCCTTTTCAATGTCCTGTCATATAGGTATGTCTATCTCGTTGGCCCTGGTGCACCACGCTATTTAAAGAGACAATAGTTACAGGAGGGAACTCTTCCTTTATTAAACAGTTACCAAAGAAGCATTGGCATTTGGACACGGCGAATCGTGGGAAATCTTTTGCAATCGTGTGGCTACCAGTTGCTACTGCGGTCTAAGTGCAGCGACCCATCTTTTAGCAGTCTAAAAGCTTCAGGTTTTTTGGGTGCAAAGCACTCCTAGACAGAAATTAGGAATGCTTCAGAGCAGTTTCTAATTTCCTTATTCCTAGTCACATCAGCCTTGAAGCCTGAGCAAGAGATGAACTAGAAAAAGGAATAACTTCAATCCTCAGCTCTTACGATTTTGCAGTAGTAGAAGGCAGAATAGAACAATCAGCTGCATCTCTGCAGGAGTTCCTTGCATCGGTCTCGGCAAGCTGAGCCTAGTCCCGGAAAACTATGGGCCTTAAGCATTCCAGAGGGCGAATGCATGGGGGTTAGTTATGCAAAACTGCTCTGGGCGAAGCCAGCGAGAGCGCGACGCAGCTGGGACCAGCTCCGGAGAACGAATCCCCGCGTTTGCCGGTCCGGCCGCATTCAGGGGTCGGCTCCCGGCATCGCCTCTCGCCTCCTCACGCCTTGCCTCCAGGGCAGACGGTCGTCTCCCCACAGTGTCCCTCCAGTCTGGCCACGATCACACCGGAGACTCTCCATTCGGGCCAAAGCAGCTGCCGCCTTTCCCGGTTCGAATCGTCAATTCCTACCCGCCGCCTGCGCTCGAGGCAGCCGGAGCCGCAGCGGCTGCGAGCGCCGCGCTCGGGACGCGCTCCGCGCCCGCCCGGGATCGGGGGAGCAGCGCTCAGCCCCAGCGACGGGACCGGGGAGCGGGCGATGCCGCTGTGCGCCCGCCGGGAGAGCGACGGGGTCGTGCCGCCCTGCCCCNGCCCGCCCCGCGCCCCGGGCGCTGTTACCGGCTCGGGAGAGAAGCAGCGCCAGGAGCAGCGCCGGCCCCATGCTCGCTGTCGGTGGCTCCGAGCGCCGGGGCTGCAGCTCGCATGCTGCGCGGAGCTCCGCCTCGGTGCCGCCGAGCCCGGCCCGCCCCGTCGAGGTGCGCGCGGCGAGCGCCGCCCCCGGCCCGGCCCGGCCCGGCCCGGCCCGGTCCAGCCCAGCCCAGCCCAGCCCGGTCCAGCCCAGCCCAGCCCAGCCCGGTCCAGCCCAGCCCAGCCCGGCCCGGTCCAGCCCAGCCCGGCCCAGCCCAGCCCGGCCCGGTCCAGCCCGGCCCAGCCCGGCCCGGCCCAGCCCAGCCCAGCCCGGCCCAGCCCGGCCCGGTCCAGCCCAGCCCAGCCCAGCCCAGCCCGGCCCGGCCCGGTCCAGCCCAGCCCAGCCCGGCCCAGCCCAGCCCAGCCCAGCCCGGCCCAGCCCGGCCCAGCCCAGCCCACCGCGGAGAAGCGGAGCAGCCGTCGGGCTGGTGCGACGTGGGCCGGGTGGCGGGGTCATCCAGCGGCCGCTGTCCCCAGGGCTACTGGGCAGTGCACGGACGCTTCAAAAGGGGCGTTTTGGAAGGGGCTGCGCAAGGCGTTTGCTTAGTGATTCGTAGCGCACCTCAGTAACGAGAGCAGAGCTGTAACTGCGCACCCTCGGGGGCGTACTTGGGTAAAGGACAGTGAATCTCCAACTTAGAAGGGTCTCCGCTCTGAAGGGAGTGTTCTTGGAGGATACAGAGGCTGACTCTGTAGATTATCCAAGTGATTCTTGGGTCTGTGGAAGGGATGACTGAGCTTGTGGCTTCTTCCTTTGGGCTTTGTTGTGAAGGCTGTTATTTCAGTTTCTCACTTGTTGCTGCCTCTGTCTTGATTGAGCTGCTTGTCTGCACCCACACGAGAGATGGCATTTCTGAGAGCCCACGTGACATTTAGGTAGCTGTGCTTCTTTCGAGCAGATATTTAATTTTAATTTGCATCCTAAGATCAAATTAACCAGTGTGAAAAAGTTACAGCCCAACATATGAGTGTGAAACATTAGTATATGAAAATGAGGCAAATGTTTTGTAAGTCAATTGTTTGCATAAATAGAGAAACCCACCCCATCTGTCTGAAAACCCCAACATAAAGGGTAATAGCTGTGCAAATACATTAAGTATTCACAATTGAATTCAGTGGTGCCCTCCTCTTTTTGAGTTAAGAAAGATTAGTTCTCCTGCTTACTGCAGGGAACTGCTGTGAGAGAATTCTTCTGCATAAAAATTACTGTATATCACCACATTAAAGCAAGGAGCAGTTCAGTGATATGCTAGACATTTCACCTCTACATCCGTGACTGCCACAGCCAGTGAAGAGTGGGTTTGACCAAGGAAGTATTTGTGTGCTGTAGGTGCTGAGTTACTTAGTCATACCGTATTTTATATAGTATTTGCCTTATGAAGATTACAGCACGCTGGTGCTTCTGCTGCTTTTTTTCAGGATTTGACCACTACAACCCTTCTTGAGTCAAAACCAGAGCACATTACTGGGAAGTGCAAAAGATGCTGAGTCTTAGCCATTTGTCAGGAGTACTATCAGAGAGCTACTGAGGGAGGTAACACAGAGGAGGGCTGAGCAAACACTTCTCTGCCTGGGTTAATATTTACAGCACCACACTCTGCTTTTTACAGGGTTAGAGAAAGACAGCAGACTTTTACAGCTAATAGTAACACCTGTACACTATAGAAATATTAACCTAATGCAAACAACCCAGCAGAAGTTGATGTCTATATTTATGGAAAACCAAATAAAAACCTCCTCCATTTCCTAGCATGTGTGCTAGTGCCCTAAACAGGTCTGGCTGCTCATTGCCAAAGAAGGTTCAGGGGTCTGACATCCATAGCAGCTACCCATAGTTTTGTGCTTCAGTTCCTGAGATACTTGGCCACTTCTGGCATTATTCCTTTGTTCCTATAAGTAAAGATTTCAAAGCTACTCTTGTATTTTAGCCTCAGTGTGGTTCACAGCAGGAAGGTCAGAGGTTTTTGGGTGTCTGTCTGGTTAAGTACAGTAATACAGCTCAATGGGTAGACTATATCTTTGGTGAGAATAATTTCAAGTCATTCCACAGGAAAAAGGAACTAAGAAATTTATGATGATAAAAATTCAGGGTAAGCAATGGACATGCTGAACAACATAGCTTCAGTCCAGAGGGACTTTGAGAAATGAAAGAACTGGGTCATCAGGTGCTTTATGACATTTAGGATGGAGAGTAGAGTTCTGAAACAGAGCACAGTGACCCCATGCATCTTTCCTGACTGAAGACTGAGTGGATGAGAAGCATTCCTGCTGGAAGGACCTGGAAATTGCCATGGATACCAGTAAGATGTGATTGTGAATAAAGCAACCCACACACCACACTGTATTAAGAAGAACATGGCCAGAGACTGAAAGAAGTTATTCATTTCTGCTTAGCAGTGGTGTGGCCACACCTGGACTGCTGTGAGCAGTTTCCTGCCCCTGAAGTTTAAGAGGGATATGGAGGAACTAGGGAGGGTCCAGTGGAGGGCTACCAAGATAGTAGCACATGAACTACAAATTGATTATCACACCTGGACTTGTTTTCTTGGCAAAGAGGAATTAGAGATGATCTTCTACCACCATACAGCTATTTAAAGGTAAGCTGCAAAGGCGATAAACCCAAATGGCAGGTATACAAGAAATGATGATGGCCATAAATTTCATCTTGGGTTGTTCAGGCTGGGTGCTATGAATAACTTTTTCACTAAGAAGTTGGTGCAGTGCTAAAATGGGTTATCTATGGACATATTTGAGTCTGTACTGACTAGCACAAAGAAGTTGGCTCAGAGACCCCCTACCAACAAGTTAAGGCAATGGTTAGTGTGCACATGCTTGGATTACAGAAGCAATTTAAGGCATGAGCAACTCAGAAGAAAAATTATTTGTAAACGGAAAACAAAAATACTTTTTCAAGAGAAGAAAGGAGAAGTAACTTAGAACAGCGCTGCTCTGCTACCTTAAGTCTACATTTCTTCAGAGGCAAAAATGCAGACAAAGTAAGTAGTTTTAATAGTGCATTCCACTATATTTTGAGTCAAAGACATTTAAGTGATGCACTGTAAGCCCATTTTTCTGGCCCAGGTATATCCATGATGCATATTGTCTCTCCTTGTCTCTCTCTATTGCAGATGTCTCGCCTTGTCCCAAGCGAAGCTTAATTAGCATGCAGGACGGTGGATCTGGCAGTGGCAAGATAGACCTGGGCCTTAGGGGTTGTAGCTGTTCAGTGTAGTCAGAAAAATAATGGAACTGTCATGGTTTTGGAAGAGTATTTCCCAATTTAGTTCTCCCACTAGAACTGTGCTGCTTGCTTCTCCGTCTTTCTTCAGTTGGAAGAACAAAAGGCAAAGATCACGGGTGGAGGTAAGAAACAGGAATGAGATAAGGAACAGTAACAGCAACAATATTAATAACAAAAGGTATAAGACAAAGAAATTATTTGCACGGAAAGTCCAGCAATACTGACTGGCTCTTCCCAACCATGCTTTCCCCCACCAGAAGGAACCCCTTCTCTTCAGAAGTGAGAGTTCCTTTCTCTGCCTCCAGTAATGATATGAGGTGGTATCAAATAATATTAGGATATTGGCCATGCCTCCTCCCACTGATCTGTGCCAAAATCAGGACAGGAACCAAAGCAAAGATTTTGTTTTCCTGTAGGCTGGGAAGGTCCTTAAAGAGGTATTAAAGCAATCAAGTTAAAGAACATATATTAAATTATTTCCCCTTGTTTCAGCAGCAGTCCTGCAGCTGCTTTCTACAGTAAAACGGACTAGACTTCTATTCATTCAAGCCATGAGATAGAGCACTCAAAGCCACATTAGGCCACAAAGATCAGTGGTCCCACTCTGCTGGCACCTTCACTGCCTTTCAGTGCTGTGGAACACAGAACCAGAGCCAGTAGGTTCTTATTTTAATCACTCCTGTGAATTTTCTCCTCTTTGCTTTAAAAGAGATGGGCACATGGCAGGGCAGCAACACAGGGGCTGTTTACTTTGCATCTTATCATCAGCATTATGTGCTTTAGAGACTACCAGGAAAGACTGAGGTAAAAGCTGCTCCTATTGAGTCAACAGTATGGCCCTGGCAGCCAGGAGGGCCAACCATGTCCTGGGGTGCATCAAGCAAAACATTGCCAGCCAGTAGAGGGAGATGCTTGTCCTGCTTTACTCTGCGCTGGTGCAGCCTCGCCTTGAGTACTGTGTGCAGTTTGGGGCACCACAATGTTAAGAAGACATTGAGCTACTGGAGATCACCCAAAGGAGGCCACAAGGATGGAGAAGGGACTGGAGGGGAAGTTTATGAGGTATGGCTCAGGTCACTTGGTTTGTTCATTCTGGAGGAGACTGAGAGGGGACCTCATTGGAGTCTTCCAGCATTCTTCCAAAATGAGGGGAAGTGGAGGGGCATGTGCCAATCACTTCACTCTCGTGACCAGTGACAGGACTCAAGGAAAAGGCATGGATCCAAGTCAGGGAGGTTTACATTGCGTATCTGGGAAAGGTTTTTCACCCAAACAGTGGTTGAGCACTGGAACAGGCTCCCCAGGACAGTGGTCACAGAGCCGAGCACTTGTCTGAGTTCAAGAAGTGTTTGGAAATGCTCTCAAGGCACATCATGGCACCCTTGGCATGTCCTGCGCAGGGCCAGGAGTCGGATTTGATGATCATGATGGGTTTTCCAACTGAGTATATGCTATTATTCTATTATTCTATTACATGGCAGGACTTTGGACCACAGGACAGAGTAGCTGTATCCAGATAGATGAGGCTTTCTTTACTAATTTTGCCCCTGGCAACAAGGTTTCTAGGATTTCAAATTTCTTTGTCTGTCCTCGGAAAAATCCTCTCTTGCCTCTTATACCTTATTTTTTTTTTAAGCATCCAACAAAGTACTTGCCTGAAGAGCTATCAGCAAGAGTGTTGACAGGTGAGGAGGATACCTGAATGCACTCAGGGAGGTTTTAGCTGAGGTGTTTTAGACAGACATGAAGGTCAGCCAGCGTAAATGTAAAGGGAGACTCCCCGGGCCATACGCAATTTTGCTCCAGAAGACAAGGGCTGTTTGGATAACGTGCTAGAAGGCTTGCCTCTGAGGTTTGGTATGCAAGCCAAATGGATAAATCTACCCAATTTAAGTAGCTGCATATAGCAGACACCAGATTAATTCTTGACAAACTGTTGGAAACGAGTAGTAGTCTCACTGATTGCCACAAACAACTTACATGCACCAGATTATTTTTTTTAATTACAGGCAAATTTATTAATTCATATTCCTTAGCCTATCCTCTTGTCTCTTTCCACACAGATGGTATTTTGCCTCATCCAGGTTCCTGGTATAAGAGTCACTCTTCATAGTTTTGTCGCTATTTCAACCAGTTCATGAAATAATCTGAGATATTTAAGGGTCATCAAACCCTTCAGTGGGCCTTGAAACACATTTTTCTAAGCACTCTATCTTTGCCAAACATTCTAATCTCGCTATTGTTTAATTGCCAGAGTGTCAGCACAGGTGGGCAGCAGCCAGGACAGCCACAAACCCATGGCTAAACTCCGAAGAGAAGTTTATTTCCCTTCCCCTTCTAACTGGGGGATCCCCACAGCAACCCTTTGCCAGAGGCACACAAGGGGAGATGCAGGCACTTTTAAACTGGATTCATGCCAGAGGATCACCAGTGTTCACACTGGTTTAGCAAAGGTTATTCCCAGCTTCATGTTTACAATCTTCCTCAACAGGCAGTCATCTACTTTTAACCCATTCCTCCCAACACGGTCACCAACTGGCAGTTCCAATTATCACGTTACTTTCTGCCCACCTAACTCCAACATAGAGCAGGAGGAACGCACACAGGTCTGTTAAAACATATCATGGCCTAACTGAATGGAATGTGGGAGGTATTGAAGGAAAGGGCCGCGTGAAAGTAGCTTAACTGTATAGACTTCACATCAGGAACGTTTGTGTAATAAATAGCTTTAATTTGTTTGTCAATAAACTGTACAGAAGTGGCTTAGTGATGTTCTTGTCCTGGTTTATCTAGTGGATTGTCAGGACGAGCAAGTATTGCAGCGCTGATCCACTCCCAGAAGCACGGGACATGTGTGGGAAGGCGCCTGCAAAGGTGACAGAACAGAAGCAGAACCGATTTGAACAGCTCCCTGTTTTGTCCTGTGCACAGAGAGCTTTCTGAGACCTGAAGCTACATCCCAGGATCCACCTCCCAGTTTTTTTAACCACCCTCCTGCTCCACTCCCTGCAGCCCCAGCCGGCCCGAAGCCGGCCGTGACCCGGGAGTACCGAAGGAGCCGGGAGCGGCCCGGCCTGGTCCCGGTCCCGGTGCCCCCGCACGCGGACCGGAAGCGGAAGCGCGCGCACGGCGGTGGCGGCGATACCGCTCGCGTGGGCCCAGCCGCGTCCTTCCGGTTCCGTCAGAGCGGCGCGGGTGGCGAGTGACGGGTCCCGGGTCCTTCCGCGGCGCCCAGGGCGGCGCGGCCCCGCCCGGCCCATGGACCGGCACAAAGTGAAGCGGCAGCGTCTGGACCGCATCTGCGAAGGTGAGGCGGGGCGGGCGCCCCTCGGCAGCGGCGGCAGCAGCGGGCGGCGAGCGGCGGCACCTGCCCTGTGCTGCCCTGTGGGGCTGAGCGTCCGCCCGGCCGGCGGCCAGCAGGGCCCCTTGGCCCTCGCAGGCCCTGCCTGCGGCCTTCTGGAAAGGACCGGATGCTAGTGACTGTCAGAGATTCTGTGGATGTACAAGTTCTGCTCACTTAACGGGGAAATACTGTCTGGGCAAGCGACTTTGTCACTCCTTTCAGGAGCATGGAGTTCATCACCTCTAATATATTATTATTGATAATACATGCTTTATTTTCCTTCATCTAAGTCGTAGCAGAGGTGGTTGTGGGTTTTTTTCCAATGTCTTTTCCCCGTGTTTTTTTCCTATTCGTGTCTTTTGCTTCACCTAATCTGTTCCTAAATACTATTAGCAACTTATTGGACTAGCAAATGAGGGTTCCACAATTCTCGTCTGTCATGTAATCACTCCTGCTGACTTTCTTAATAGGCATACGGCCTCCTATTGTGAATGGCCCAATGCCAGCACGGCCACTGGTTGCACTCCTGGATGGACGAGATTGCACTGTGGAGATGCCCATCTTGAAAGATGTTGCTACAGTGGCATTTTGTGATGCTCAGTCAACTCAGGAAATCCATGAAAAGGTGAGTAAGAAGATGTGGAAAATTCAGAAATAGAGCATTGCCTTTTAGGTAACCAAACCAGATACTGATTTGGACTGGTTTTTTGTTATAGGTGCTGAATGAGGCAGTAGGAGCTCTGATGTATCACACCATTACCCTTTCTCGTCAGGATCTGGAGAAATTCAAAGCCCTCAGGGTCATTGTGCGTATTGGCAGTGGCTATGACAATGTTGACATCAAATCTGCTGCCGAACTAGGTATGATGATGCCATTAGGTGTCTGTTGTGATCAGAACTGGATAAGAAATGGAACACTGCACGTGTTTTTGTGCTTTATAACTGAGTGCATTTAAAAACTTATGGACAAAGATTTGGTGCTGCTCAGTATCAGGTGTCTTTAGGAAGCTGACCAATAGAGGAGCTGGTAGGTGGCTTAAAATAAAGACTCTCAGTTTTCAGACTGCTCTGCTATGGATGTTGGTGTCTTTTTTCTTGTTTGGGATTCAGGAATCTGAATATGGTGTTTAGGTAACTTTTGGTGAAGCGACTGTGGTCTTTTTGTGACCCCTGAGCAAACTGATGTCTGAAAGCCACCTGCAAATGCTGATGCAGGATAAACTCACTGTAAATGCTTCATGAGTTTTCCTCCTAATTTTGTATATGCAAGTAGGTTTTGATACAAAACTTTATAACTTATCCCTTTAGAACCCTAGGCATGTGAAAAGTGTCGGGATCAGGTGACAAAAAGGTGCCATTTACTAAAAAGATGGCAGTGAGACTTGTGGATCTTTTTCGTCTCCTAGGTGAAATGGATCACTTACCCTTCCCCTTCTTTTTTAAGTTTTATAAGTGCAAGGCATCCAAATGCTTCCTTAATGTAAAACAAGTCTTGTTAAGCTTAAATCAAATACAGGTATTAGTATATAAAATTGAAATAGGTAAGAATTGCAATTTTCAGATCTGTAAAAACAGGTGAATTTCTAACAAATGGAGAGTGTGTATGGGGTTAGTGCTTGAATTAGGTCAAAAGAGCTTTTTTATTTCGATGCTTCAAAGGAACAGTCTCGAGAGTTCCTGTCAAGGTCCTTGGCTTTCATCCAGCCTTTACATATTTGTGCTGAGTTTGGAACCTAAACTAGTCTTACATTTCTCTACTTAAGGTCACCATCCTTATCTTTGATTTATTCCGATTCAAAGATTTCCCTTTTCCCCCACTGCACACTGATTGTCCAAAGTGAAATGAGTCAAAGTTCTTTCAGCATCAGACCATTGCTTGCCACTTCTGCTTTGGAGCGACAGTGTGATGACCCTTACACATGAACAATTAATGGTTATTTTATAATGCTTAGCCAGGCCTTTTAATTCATTCAGAGAAAAGATACTGCTCCTTGTGTGTTCTGAATCTTCAGACCAAAAGGCTGTTTTCTGTGTTTGTGGTTTTTTACATTTAGGTATAATACTGTGGTTGAACACAAATCTGTGTCTGGCTGTGTAACAGATGGATGAATTTGGCTTGTCTAGAATTGAATGAGATGGTAACCAGTGAGATTAAGAAAAATTGGGTTTTTCTATCACCCCTACTCATATCCTCTGAGTTATCTGTGTGGCATTATGGCAAAATTGGAAATAATTTGGTAGAGAAAAACAGATATCTGGGATTGTCTGTTGCCATTGCTCTCCTAATTCTCATGGGAAAGCACGGTCTGAGTTTAGCCAAATGTCTCCTCTGACTAGGCTTACAGAGCACTGATGCCTTCAACCATTGCCTAGCTTTTATTTCCAGGTTTTAGCTAGGTAGTGGACTTTTGAGGTAGATCAGTTGCCTTGGTTTGGCAAGTGTCTAAGGTTATGTTTGGGAAGATACCATATTTCCATCTAATTATTTTCATTTCTTGGCTGGTTTGTCGAATGAAGGGCAGCAGGAATGAAATGGTATGTTTCCATCCTCCCCCCTCCTATTCTTTTTTTTTCAATAGACTGCTCAGGACTTACCAGATTTTGATAGTGTTCCATCTTTTCCTTTTCTGACAATAATTTATGCTTCTAGGACTTAAACTCTGTTTGCATTACTATTCTACCTGATAATTGTAGCCATGCGTTTTATGGTCCTTCAAATGGATTCAGAGAAGCTCCTGGGGCTTTTTTCTGCATTGAATGAGTTAGTTACTTATTGTTGCTCCTGGAGAGGCTGATGCTTGCAGTGAGCATCTGGACCACGGGGCATGAGGAGCTCAGCCATCTGTCTCAATTCTTCTACAGTCTACCTTAATTAATTTGTCAGGAGTATGTGTGGAAGGAGTGCATCTTTTTGAATGCCGATCTCTTAAAACAGTCAGTTGCTTGTATCACTTGTATGGCCCAGTTTTTTCATTTCAGTTTGTTTGCTTGTTTGTTTTTCTGGTGAGTGTGTCAATCAAATAGATATTTGCAAGGAAAGAATGGTATTTCCTGCGGGATTGAAAAGATGGCTGGTCACATATGTGTTGTTGCAGAATGAGGTTCTGAAACGAATCCTTTGTTTCTTGAGTTCTGGAGTACTGAATCATCTTTCAGCATTTGTGCTTAAAGAGCTTTATGTCGGTTCAGAATTGTGATGCTAAAAATCTTATATGACCTCTATGGTTTTGTAGGCATTGCAGTTTGCAACATCCCTTCCTCCTCAGTAGAGGAGACTGCTGACTCCACCCTCTGCCACATCTTGAACCTCTATCGCCGTGTTACTTGGCTACATCAGGCTCTGCGGGAAGGGAATCGAGCCTCAAGTGTAGAACAGATTCGAGAGGTGGCTGGAGGTGCTGTGCGTATCCGTGGGGAGACTTTGGGCATCATTGGACTAGGTAAGTGATGGGAATTGTTAGACTGAAGAGAGAACTGTGAATGTTTTTGGGAAGCTAAGAGTCACAGACCGAGAAAAGTGGTAATTCTATAACTGTTCTTTGTGAGACACGCTGACTCCTAAGGAAAGATAGTGCTTTATTCTGGATATCTTCAAGAGTTGGGTATATGTCAGGGGATTGGGTATTCTTTTTTCAATTTCAAATCATTAGAAGAATTGGAACATTCATACAGCTCTTCTCGGTGACTGATTCCCTCTGTGCTAGGTTCTGTATCAGTGACAAAGCTGCCTGAAAGGTGGCTACCAATTCCTTCTCCAAGTTCTTGTAGCCAGATTATTATCTCTGACTCAGAGTCTAGATTTGGTATGAAAACAGAAACTTGTTTGATAACAAAACTGTTTCTTGACTAAGCTCTGGCTATTGCATGGGGAAGAACTAGAATAAGCTACATATGAGCAGCACTGAATAGCCTCCTCTGGATCCTTATGGCAATCTTAGGGATTTCCTTGGGCCCTGGCAGTAAACTTCAGTGTAGGCTCCCAGTCTACCCTACTATCTTGTCTTTAAAGTTTGTTTTACCTTTCCTTGATGATTGTGGGTTTTCTTTTGTGAAGGCCGAGTTGGACAGGCAGTGGCTCTGCGAGCCAAGTCCTTTGGCTTCAACGTGATTTTCTATGATCCCTATCTGCCGGATGGAGTGGAGCGATCCTTGGGTTTACAGCGAGTAGGAACCCTGCAGGATCTACTAATGCACAGCGATTGCATCACATTGCACTGCAGCCTGAATGAACATAACCATCACCTCATCAATGACTTCACTATTAAACAGGTGCAGCAGGAGCTTGATTTCCCCCACAGAGCACTGTGGAAATGAATGCAGACCAAAACTGCTGCTTTCACAGAGGCTGAGAGCATGTGAATCCTGCTGCCTCTGTTGTGTGCCTCCTGCTGCTTTTGGAGGCTGGGAGCGTGTGGATCCGGGTGCCTGTGCTTTGTGCTGTGTAGAACTTTATGTTAAGAGAAGAATAGGATTGACTCTTCTTGCTAAGTAGTTTCCTTTATAAAGAATATTTTAGGTGATTCCATAATTTCAAATTATCTTTAAAATAATTTGCTGCACTGGTTTGAGCTAGATGTGGTGTGGCTGGGACTGTGTACGTTGTTTTACACAGCAATGCCAAATCCTCTCTGCCCAAACCCACTGCAAAACTAGTCTTGAGCTAAACTCCAGTAGTCTATGAATGCTTTCCAGTGCTATTATGAGAGACACTGTAGTCCAGTTTTGTACAGCTGGATACTTGATTCATGATTCCCGTCCTCGGTGGTTTTTTTAATGTAGTAGGATGAATATGGAGTGCAGAACTTGAGAGTTCCACTTTTGCCCTTGTTCTGTGGTTTTGTTTTTTGATTTTTAAAGCGAATTTCTCAAGCATTGCTTGCAGGCATTTCCCCTGTGGTGAGCTTTGCAGTGAAAGCACTCCTAGTTCCTCCAGGCCTCATCTAATCACTGCAGACTCCTGCTCATTTCCAGTAGACTTCCTAAGATTCACTTAGCTTTCATGAAAAGTCTCATTCTCAATGCACATACTATTTTTCTTCTTCCAGATGCGTCAGGGCTGTTTCTTAGTGAACACAGCCCGAGGAGGGCTGGTAGATGAGAAAGCCTTAGCACAAGCCTTGAAAGAGGGGAGAATCAGAGGAACAGCATTGGATGTGCATGAGTCTGAGCCTTTCAGGTAATGTTGTACCTGCATGCCTGCTGCTATCTGGTGGTTCACCTAAACTGGATGGTTCTTTTGGTGGATTGTTGTTGTTGTTGTTGTTGTTGTTGTTATTTGGGTTATAGTGATGCACAAGAGGACAGATGGAGTAATCACTTCTGGAAAAAAAGTGATTCTTTTTCCTTCTTCCCCCCAGTTTTGCTCAGGGGCCTTTAAAAGATGCGCCCAATGTTATCTGCACCCCTCACACTGCCTGGTACAGCGAACAGGCTTCCATTGAATCCAGAGAAGACGCAGCTAAAGAGATCCGCAGAGCTATTACAGGTAATGAAGAAGATTTGCAGCTGCTGCTGAATTAGTGTTTTTTTGTTAGTTCACTGCAAGGATTATGCTGATTGTTCTGAAAACTTAGACTGATTAACTGGTTTCTGGAATTGAAGTATAAGTTGGTAATTGTATCTTTTGCCTTCTGAGGCAATTCTGAGAATTCTTTCACCTAATGCCAGAAAGGGCTCTTTCCCTTGGAAAAGCCTTTTAACTTACATCTTCCAAATCCTTTGCAAAAATTCCTTTGACAGTTTTACTGTATGCTTTTTTCCTTGAGCAATACATGTTGTCTATTGAAAGAGGTGAGGCTTGGCAGTTGCAGTTTGTGGCAATAATTTTCACATGATCATAGAAGTGGGAAGAAAAGATGAGTTTCTTGCCATCCCCAGACGCCAGATGCTTAAAGGAGAGTCTCCCGTACCCACTGTTATCCTGTGGCGGTGGATGAAAAGATTTTGCACTTTTTCTTTCCGCTTTCCTTTGTAAATGCTGCAGGGAACAAGTCTCTCCTACCTGTTTTCTGTTTTTTTCTGTTTTTTTTTTTTTTTGTCTTTTTTGGTGCCCTTGCAGGTCACATACCTGATGCTTTGAGAAACTGTGTTAATAAGGAGTACTTGCTGTTAGCAGCTCAGTGGTCCAATATTGATCCTGCAACTGTCCACCCAGAACTCAACGGAGCTGCAGCTTACAGGTGAGATACGTAGGTTATCCAAGCATATCTTCCTGCTGAAGTAGGCCAGGAGTTTGAGAACTGTTTGTACCTGCAAACAGGTATGTCTCTGTTCCTATATACTCTATATGAGCTCTTTCCAAAAACTTAACAGCAGCACTTCTAAAGCTGTACGAGTATTTAGCATGTACTTGGTCATATTTAGTTCCACCTGCATACCAGTCGGTATTTCCAAATCATTGGAAGTCATGCCCAAGAGATACCTTAATATAAGAATGCCTGCTGAATGTCCCAAAAAAGGACTGCAGCTATACATTAGGAGTCGTGCATGTCATTAGGGCTATATAAACAAAGCACAGTTCTTACAGGTAGCCCAGGTATGGACTATTACTGAGACATTGTCTAGTGGATTTGTTCACTAGTCTAAACAGAGTGTATTTGAATTTATCTGTTACAAACCTGCTGATTGTGGGCACGTTGCTTCCCTTCTGTTTGTCTCCAATCTGCAAAGTAGGAAATATATTTTCTTTCCTTCTATGAGAGATCTACAGAAGTTGAGATGTATTTAAGGAGAGGGCATAGGGAAGAATGGAAATGATGGAAGAATAGTTCATTAGCAGTTCATGACTGTCACTCTCCTACTTTTCATCTTGCATCATGCTGTTTTATTAGTTCAGCTTCTTACTTTTTCTGCCTTGGAGCCCAGTGAAGGATAAGTGCAACTTACACCCCTCCTGCTGTTGGGGAGGGAATTCCTAGCCCTCCAGGTGCCTTCATAGAGTGCCTCACGAAGTTTTCAATTGGAGATAAATTTGTATCTGTCTTCTAATGCTTAGCGTGTGACCTCAGACTGTCTAGATCTGTCTGCAAACAGGTGTCATGGTATTAGGATACCACTACTACTCTTCAGCTCTGGAGACTTTTCCTGTGTTCTATCTCAGAGTGTTCCTGTTAGAAAGAGGGATTTGTTTTCAGCACGTCTGAGGGTGTGGCTCCTTTTCCTTTGAATAATTCTGTTGGACAAGTTTGTAATTTCTATGTTTTTGTTGGTTTTAGGTTTCCTCCAGGAGTAGTGGGAGTAGCCAACCCTGGGCTACCAGAACCACCAGTAGTGGAAGGGATTGTAGCTCATGGGATCCCTCCTGTTTCTCACTCTGCACCACGTACCCCTTCCCCAGGAGAGACAAGCAAACTGGATGCAGACAGAGAGATTCCTGCTGACCAATAGCAGCGTGTTTCTCTCCTTTGGCAGCAGGAAAGAGTAGGAGGGTATCTCCTCCCAGGACCTTCTTTAACACCCTACAGACACTGTTTCCTGTTCACATGGGACAGGAGAATGCATTTCATTGCCGACAGACTTTAGCTCTTGCCTTTATTTTGTAACCTTTTAGTTATAATTCTTAATGAATCTTTTTCCTTCTCTGGGGCATGGCAGCAGTGACCTTGCCTCCCCTTGGGTTAATGAATCAGTTCTCCCATGCATCTGCTTCAATTATCTGTGACAGGGAACTGTCTTTGTGTGCTTGAAAATGGAAGTGAAGCCACCTGATCAGGGATGGTCCTCGGTGTTCCAAACTTAAGTACACACTTTTCAGTTGTGACTTGTAGCTTAGATTTAATTTGGCTGAACCTCTTTTAAGGGTAGCCAGGGGGAATATTAGAAGAAATATTAGTGAATTGGAGAAGTTGTGACTATTTTCTTCATTATAACCTTGATAGAAGGCAGCCAGGCTAAGCTGTGTGTGTTACTTTGCTTGTTTTAATTATTGTTTCCTGTGAGAACAGGCATAGCGCAGGCACTGTTAGTTCTTGACCATACAAAGTTTTCTCTATGCAGTTCCAGACCTGAAGTTAAAAGTGTCAAAGCCAGCCTTTTAAATAGTTGGAAGGGAGGGAGTAAAATGTCATCAAATGTATTTTGGTGGCCACCATGTTTGTGAGACTTCAGAATTGTTCACCCTGGAGTCTGTAACTTGGAGAAGGTAAGAAAATGCAGAAACAGGGAAAACATGCACTGAGAGACAGCAAGTAGCAATAATGTGCAGTTGCAGTTGCTGGTTCCTCACACGCAAGTACCTCGTAGTCTGTGGCAGTGTTTATCCACGTGGGATCCATCACACTAGAATTTAAAGCTTTAAGATACAGATTTTTTTTTCTTTTTGCATAATTGTGTCATCTAGAAATAGTGTCCCACTTGTCTGTGCTGGTGGAGAAGTCAACTTTTAACAGTCAGAGAAAAAAAACATTTATCACCCAGAAAATGGCTGAGCACTGGAATAGACTCCTCAGGGAGGCCGGTACAGCACCAAGCCTGAGTTCAAGAAGTGTTTGGACAATGCTTTTGGGTACGTGGTGGGATTCTTGGGGTGTCCTGTGCAAGGCCAGGAATTGGACTACATGATTCTGATGGGTCCCTTCCCACTCAGCATATTCTATGATTTGATGATCTGCTGCATCTCTGTGTCAGGGCAGGGCAGCAGGGCAACACAAGACAGCAGTTTTGTTTTACATTAATAGGCTTTGTGATACTAAAAGGAGTATTGATACTCTCAGTTTTTCACCTGAAGCCAAAGCAGGTTTGTTGTTGGCAAGTCTCCATTTCGCAATGATTGAATATGAATTGCTTCTTTGAGGGGTGTGGAGTCTTCAGTGAAAGAGCTTCCACAGGACAAGATTTTTCTTTAATTCCACATCTTCCTTTAATTTCTTCTTGTTACACTTCAGTTATAGCCTTTCCATGCACAAGATGTAATAATATGTGATTGATTTGGTCATGTTTGGATATATTAAAGTAGGTGCTATATGGGAGGCATAACCTATGTGTGGGTTTCTCTGCCTCCCTTGATTTTTCTCTCTGTTGTGTGTCTGTGACTGGAAGCTGAACAGATGGGAACAGACTGGAAAAACAACTTAAAATATGGACAAAATCCTCTGTTTAGGCTGTTTGATTTAGGAAGGTAAGGAAAGCTTTCAGAATAACTAAGTTCTCAGATTATTTTTCCTGGTTAAAAATTTTTTCTCCAATACTGCCTTCTCTGTAGTGGCTTACTACTAATACAGTGATTCATTCCTTTCTCCTCCCCTTCTCCACGCCCCCCAGCAATTCAAGAAAGGAAAATAGTTAAGAAGTAAACTTCAGGTGTTTTCTTACAAATTTTACACTTTAGCTGTTTAGTATTAGTGAGATAATACTAGTTTTCTAGTGCTATCTTTTTTTGATAAGGTATTCGTCTCAGTGAAGTTTCTTGGCTTCTGTGTTTTTGTGGATGATTCTGATTCTACTTCAAATTCATATACCTCCTTGGCTGCTCAGGTTTAGCAGATCAGACTGAGGCTGGTGGTTGGCATGAGCTACAGGAGGACTTTTTCTGAACAAAAGCCTGGAGTTCAGAAGCCCGTTGATTGCAGATGTACCTAAAATAACCACCAGCACTTTCCTGAATTCTCTAATCTCTAGGAAATTCAGATTTCACAAGCTGCTGCCTCAGAAAGATCTTCTGACAGGCAGGTGTGTAAACGTTTTCAGAGAGCTCATCTTCTATTACCACACTAGGGAAGCAGTCTGTCAGTAATTACTCTTTATTTGCTGCTGATAATTCCAGGGGTTCAGGTCTGAGATTATTTTGTGGAAAGGGGCTTCTAGTTACAAGCTTTGAGGATCAGGGTACATTGACCTTGTCTTTTCTAGAGCACAATGCAAGATAGTTTTATTTTTTTAGAAGAGGCAATTTATTTTTTTTCTTCCTAACTGCAAGTAACTCTATAGACAGTCAAATAACTGAGCAGAGGAAGGGTAGAAAGATTTCATTTGGGGGAACTCGAGTTTCTCAGTTCATACTTTTGGGTGGCTAGATACACTAGTGACTAGTAAGCATAGCAATTAAATGATTGATAATGTAAGAAATCTTTCCAAGGAGTGGAAGCTGACAACATTGATAGTGGCTCTGTTCTATCCAACACGATACAGGCTTGTTATTGGATATGACAGTAATTTTGCCTTTGATTAAAGCCACAGCAGAAAATGTTGAGGTAAAAAGGAACAGAACCCTCATCTTGTCCTGAAAGAAGGACTCTCTTTGCATTTATAGGATTATTCTGCTTGTGTGCCGGTTGTACCTCTGCTGACAGCCTGAACCTCTTATCACCAGACAAAGGCTGTTCTGAATGGATAACTCAAAGAAAAATTTACTGGTACTAAAGCATCCTGTTGTTTTCTTTCCCTGAGTGCCAAGTGCTTTGTTAGCACTCTTTGTTGTGTGATACACTGAACTTGCAGCTCCTCTTCCCAAGCTTAGTGAGTATACAGACGTGGAATGACTTTTTTGTTAATGCCTTCCTTCAGAACTAGTGCAGAGCTTTAATCCCAAAGAACAGAAGTCTCCTAGGGTGAGGCAGGAGTTCCCCTAGCCGCACTAATCTGCTTACAGGAGGTGCTCACACTATCCCAAGGTACATTCTGTTTGTCAGGGTCACTGCTGCTGACCAGCTTTTTTTATAGAGGACTCAGAGTTTCAGAAATATATTTTTGTAGACAATGATTAAACTGTGAAACATTGAAATAAAGCATGTAAACAAAACCTTACAGCACTGTCCTCTGTACAGATGTTTTCCTCACTTCAGTTCTCTCCTGGCTCATTAGAAAATGTTTGATTACTTCTTGGTTATATTTTAATAAAGTTCTCCAAAGAACATGGCTGCTGTCTATGGAAGGGGTAGCCATAGGGTAGGGTTGAAAACCTGTACAAGTGAGTGTCTGCATCAGTCCCGCTTTTCTCAAATTATGTGAATTCCACAAAATCTGTCCCTGGATCAGCCACTCTGGCAAATTACTTTCTTTGTGTGCTGTAGCATTGACCATCAGTCAAGGTTGCTGTGCAGGTGGCAGTCTGGAGAAGAGTCCATCTTCAGTGCTTAGGGGACACCTTTGGATGTACGCTGGTGGTTACTTACCTGTTTTCTCCCATGCTAAAATTGTGATGTCTGGTTTTGCAGCCATTTAGATATGTAGTTTAACAGTAGTAGCTGTCTTTATGCTTTCACAGTAAAATAGTATTTGAAATAAACATGCAGCTCATGAAACTAATTTTTCTAACTTGTAATAGAGGTTGGTGCAACAGAATTAGCATAGAAAAGTTGTTAGGTGTTTCATAAATTGAATTTAATTCATGCTTTATGGCCTATGGTCTGGGTCAATCATTAATGACACTTACAAACCCGCTAGTATCAATAGATTTTATCACTGTTGGCCCACCTGGTGCTGTATGCCATTGGAATATCCAGCACCGTGCTTGGGAGATGGGAGATGTTTGGCCTGCTTTGTCATGGCAATGGGAGTCTGAGCTGGTAGAATGGGAAGGGCCAGAGGAGCACTTAGAATCTTTCACATGTTGGTACTATTTCTGGTGCACAGCTGATGATCTTACTGTTTCAGTAAAGAAACTTAAGACATAAGGGCAAAGGCTGGTCTTCAAAGAATGTAGTACTGATGTTGAATTTATCACGGCACTCAGATGCCAGACATAATTGGCTCTGCTACCATTCAGTAATGTTTCATGTAGGTAATTGTACTTTAAAAAAATGGGGGAGTTATCAAATCTAGCTGTATGTAGTAAATCAGACTCAGAGATGCTGTACAGGAGGAGAGCACTGAGTGCTGATGGCGCTGATACTCTTAAAAATTCTGTGTAGTTGTTCAACTGGTATTGGCAATTGCTTTACCCATGTTCCAGTCAGTGCATTGCGTCCCTCTAACTAGAAAGTAAGAAAAAGGAAATATCATCTACTTAAAATAATTGGGCACAATCATTTGAATAAATGGAAGTGAAAGCAAGCAACTTGCCTTTGCTGTTGCTAATTCAGTGTCAAATGAGACTCTGCCAGAAGGAAGAAACAATACGTACAAAAGAACAACGTGGAGGATAGCATATGCTCCTCATTCCAGTTTATGTCACTGCTACTGTGCCTTTACTGCACAACCAGAAACAGATATAAAATCGCATGTCATTTTTCTAATTGTAGGATGTTTAAGTACTTTGTGGTTCATGTTGAAAAGGCGCAGGTTTAGGACATTGTGCTGTACTACATGATAACTGTTCCAGATGTATCAGCTAATCATGAAAGCTGAATTCATTCCCATACTGATTTTGTATCTTAATTACTTCCTAAATGCACCCCCTTTCTAAAATCTGCCTCACTGGAAAGCGAAGCACCCATCCTGTGCGGCGCTACCCGTCCTCTAGGGCCGGCAGCAGTTCCTCATGCTGCCTGTAGGATCTAGCCTGAGACGCGGGCACTAGCTCTTCTGGGTGTTTACCTTGAAATTTAGGTTAAAACTCCTTAATTTCTGCGATAATTCCAGATTTTTAGCTTGGCGGCCGTGAGCGATTCAGCCGTGGCAAGGCCCGTCCCTCCCGCCGGCCCCTCAGAGCGCCCGGGCCCGCCCGTCCCGCGCGGGGCCTTGTGGGGCCGGGTCGATCGCGCACTGCACGCCGGGACGGCGGCGGGCGGCGCTCGGGCCCAGCGCGGGGCAGGAGCCTCTCGGTGCCTCGGGCGGCGGCTGCGGCCGGAGCGCTCGGGCGACGGCGGCAGCATTGCCCGGCGGGGATGGCGGACGCGGCGGCCTCTCCCGTGGGGAAGCGGCTTCTGCTGCTGCTGGCAGCGGGGCCGGGCGAGGGCGAGACGGCGGGGTCGGAGCCGGGGCCTGCGCTGCCCGCACGAGCCTGGCGGAGCGGCACAGTGAGGGCCATGAGCGGAGCGGTGCCCCAGGACCTGGCGGTGAGGCCTGGGGCGGGAGCGGGGCGCTCAGTGCCGTGGACGGGGCCGCGAGTCGAGCCTCCCGCCAGGGCCGCCGACGGGCCAGGCTAGACTCGGGGAGGGCGGGGTGCCGCGGCCGAACTGTGCCGGCGGCCCGAGCCCTTCTGCAGCGCCGGGCTGCGGGTGGCGGGCCCAGCCTGCGTCGAGCGCAACGGGGGAGCGACAGGACAGGTGGTGTGTGAGGGGTCCGGCACCGCCGTTGCGGTGATTGGAAGTAGCACATACATGAAACAAATACGTCTGGGACATTTCTGGTGTTGATGTATCTGTATGTATACAACCTCAAAGTGTCGTTTTGGGAGGTTTTTTGGGGGGGTTTGGTTTTGTTTTTCCGCCGGGAATATGTTAAATATTCTCGATCAGCGTGAATTGTATTTGAAAATATATCTTGAAGGCTGAGTTTCGAGTGGGGTTAATCCAGTTGATTTTCTCTCAGATTTTGTTCTAAGTTGTAGGAATTCGAGCTCCATGTGATGTGTTTAAGCACTCTTTAGGATTTGTCTGGTTTATTTCTAGAATAGCTCAGTGAAACGCTTGGGTGAAGAGCCTAAAAAGAGCTCTTGAAATGTATTGGCAGCGTTTCTCTTTGCATGTGGTCATTTCTGCAGGCTGGCACGCTTTGGAGGGCTGTGTCTGATTTAGTGACCCATGGTAGCAGGAATGAGGTTCTGTGTTTGTGAAGAGTTTTAGTTCTTTTTATGATTAGTTTTTTAAAAATTAGTAGTTAGCATAAGTTCTTTGGGCTTGTTTGCAGAGTTCCAACTTTGAGCTGTTTCCTTAATACCCATCCTCTGGTGTTACTGCTTTCTTTGGACTTGCTCTAGAACTGCACCTACGGCTGTCGGCAGAAAGCAGTGTGCTGTGTTTGGCTTTGCAAACCTGAAGGGCCTGGCGCCCTGTGTCTGCAGTTGAGAGCTGTGGTTATGTACTCAAGCTGCTGCCTAACTTGTTCAGGGAGGAGGAAAGAACCCATGCAGAGAGGATTTCTTCAAAAGGGAAATGTGTCAAGTGTTTAAAGACTATTTGAATTGTGAAAGTGTGTCAGGGCTAAGATCCAGCTGAAGAGCCACTCTTGTAGCAGGCACTTTGGACTTGTGTCATCAGTAGTCTTGCATTTTCATTAGTGTGTGAATTTACTATCTTCATTCAGCAGTTCTCTCCCCAGTTCCTTTCATCAATTACCTTAACACTTAATAACCACTTAATACTGTTTCAGGGGTGTAGCTGTCTCTAAACAGTGTGTTCTCAAAAATCTGTGCAAGAACGGTAAAATGTGAACTGTGTAAAATAGTCAAGGCAGAATTTAGAGTAATGTGGGACATTCAATGTTTTCGTGGACTTTTTCATGCATAATGAATGCTGCTGTGACAATGGCATTGATATACTGTCAGAAGAAGAAGAGTTCTTTGAAAATTCATTTTGTCAGAAGTGGTGAGTTGGCACCAAGCAGTCAACCACTGCTTAGGAAATACTCTTCTAAGGCAATAATGTGGACTAGGTGTGAAAAGGCTAGGAAAATTTTATTTTCTACTCTTTGGTCTATCTAAGTCTGTCCTTTCTCATAGTATCCTATAAGGATGGTTTCAGTTACTAGCCTGTAGTCTCATGTTGGCCTTCTAGAAATACACTAGTGCAGTTGCATATTTGCACCATTCTAGGCCAGAAATCTTGGGAACAGACAAGAATTATAAAACTTTAAAGCATGGATTTTGGTTTTTTTTTTGTCCATGTTGTTGTTTTTTGGATTTTTTTTTTTGTTTGATTGTTTTTGGGTTTTTTTGTTTTGTTTTGTTTTTGGTTTGGGGTTGTTGTTTTTTTTTTTTTGGTAGAGTAAAGCCTCTGAATGATTTTTGGATCTTTTTCCCCTGTAAAATTTTGGTTACAGACATTCTTACTTTAATATATTGTGGAGTAATCTAATTGTGGTTAGTCCACAAAAATAATATATATAAAGGTCAGTCCTAGTTGTTGTCCCATTTTCAGAGCATCTAGAAGAAATCCTGAGGAAAAATTATGCTGCAATTAGAAAACAGTTTTGCCTCTTCTCTATGGAAACAAGTATTATCCTCTTTCTCGAAATGTTTACTACAACAGGGTCATTGAAGACCTGTTGAGCTTTATCTCAGTCTGTTCCTAATACTGTAAAAGTACGTGGTGCATGCTAATGGCAGAATAGCTCTGTGTGCCACATGAAGAACTGTACTGCTTTTCTTACATGGAACTGAAGTGTGAGAGACGATTGTTTTAATGGATAGGCAAGCTCTACAATACCATGAAAGTTAGGAGGCCCAGGACACAAAGTGTTTTGAGTAGAGGCTACTGGCAAGGTAGCATAAATATAATATTAAGAAAGCTGTAGGCCCACTGACAATGGGAAGGTGTTTAGTCTGTTTTATATTGATGAAAATTGTTGAATTGGTGGGAGGATATCTTGAAAGGTCTGGTACTGTTTCTCAGCAGGGCAGCTTCAAGAATTCCTCAAGGGAGTTGCTTCCTGTTCTTTCCTTGAGGTTTGAGCTTTTGAATCTGGGTGGGGGAGGAGTGGGGTAGAGGAGTAAGTGGTCTCTAATACTTCTTATTGATAAAGCAGAGAGCTGTCTGTCTCTGGTTAGTGCCTTCTCACTTCCCAGTGATCTTGTAATGGTTACAAAACCCTGTTTTGATATCCAGCTTAAGGTATTCCTTTACATGTTTAGTAATTTTTTGCTGCTTATCTGACATGTTTGATTATATTTGGTAAGTAAGTTCTGTAGATGAGAAGTTGGAGTATGACTTTTCTAACACTTAATAGCTCCAGTTGTTAGGACATGGAATGAGATTTGTAACCTTAGTGTTCTTGCCATGTAATTTCAAATGACTTTACCAGTTGTCTTTTGTGATAGGAAAAAAAAAGAAGATATCTCAGAGTAGTGGTTTAGATTTGTAGTGTGTAGTTTGATTTATATTGTTACCCTTGTAAATAAGGTTATTAAAAGTCTAGCAAATATGTAATTCTGGGTAATCTCATGCCATCCAAAATATTTGCATTTGTTCAGGGAGTTTAATAATGTGCAAGACAAGATGAAACTTCTGATTTAGAGTGTGTTTTGCAAACACAAACCTTGCAGGTTGAAGGATTTAGTTCTGTAAATGTCAGTTAACCATACTGATACAAGCTGTTTGTTCAGGTGCCGAGTGTTGAAATTCTCTAAAAAATCCTACTGTGAAAGAGCTTGCATTGGGTCATCGTCTGTATTTTGGGATGAACAATTTTCATGTCTTTAATTTTGTATAGGAAAACACGGCATTTGGAGCCAGTGATGCATGTTTGGGGATAAATAATTTTTCATAGGTTAGTAATTGTTAATTTGATTCCTTTAGCTATGTAGATGTATTCTCAATATTAACACTGCAATAATTATCCTGATTTTTCTTACTAAAGTTGCTGTCTCATTTTCTGTAAGGATTGTAGGAATATGATTTTCTGTTAAGTGTCTGAAAAGAGATGAATTTTTTTTTTTTTTTAATCAGATCTTTGTGGAATTCGATGGCTGTAACTGGAACCAACATGCGTGGGTGAAAGTCCACGCTGAAGAAGTTATAGTATTGCTGCTGGAAGGATCATTGGTTTGGGCACCTAGAAATGATCCAGTTATGCTTCAGGGGACTCGAGTCTCGCAGGCACAGTGGCCTGCACTGGTGAGTATTTGACCAGAAGCCCTTAGAACCTCAGAGGTTTTCATCACCTCCACTGTGAAGTTCAAGGCTTGGATATTGTACAGGGCACCATTTTGGAGGTTCAAAAATTGATCGGGGATCGACTTTTACTAATAGGAGTTCCTTAACTGGCACTTAATAGTCCTTTTGGGAAGGCATTGGAGAGGCAGTATGCTTCCAGTTCCTGCCCCAGAAATTGCTGTGACATATTGTACAGAAAAGTGATATTTTCTTACGTGACTCACAAGTTAATCTCTGAAGAAATGTGTTATATATGGGAAAAGATTATTTTTTCCCTACTTTAAAACTTTGTGTATGCTGGGCTTTTCTGAATTGTGAAAATAAGCCTTTTGGTCTTATGAAGGACTCTTCAGAGCTCTGTATGGTAAAGGCTGTTACATCAGTTAAATAGATAGACCAGAAGGCATTTTCGGAAAGAGAATAGACAGCATGCTGTGCCTGACATATAAACCATAAATTGGCCACTCCTGATCTAAAAATTTGATTTCAGTTTGTTGTCAGCATTAACTAACATGACATGCGGAATTTTCTAATGTTTCTTGATGTGGTTAACCGTATTGCTATTTACGTGGCGGTTACATGTCGTGACACTTGAAAACAAAGCCGGTATATTTTAGCTAGCATATCTGAATATACCCGTTCTGCACACATCCTGACGAGTAGTACATATTGGAGAGCATTCCTTATATATTTCTTCTCTTAGTGGCTTCTGAAGACAAAAGATATACGAGAATCCTTCCCTCATTTTTATGCTGCTTAATTTTTATTATTTGCCCCTTCTTTTGTTTCTTTTCTCCTCCCACAGTTCTTGGACTGCTTTTGGACTTGTAGTCCTTGATTTACTCTCTGCTTTTTAATACATTTTGTGCATGGGTACATTGATATGTTTTTTCCTGTGAAGGATTGTATGCCTTGGTAGAATTTGAATTTGAATGAGCACTTGGGCTCAAAGCAGCAAGTCCATCACTGCACCTTTCTCTGACAATTTCTTTATTGCACTTGGCTTAAGGCAGAGACTCTGTCAAGAGTGTTTTTTTCCATAGGCGAAGTTTTCCTTTTGGTGTATTTCCATCCTGTCTGCAAGAATGAACTCCAGTGACTTTCATCTGGGAAACTGTTTTTACATGTGATCAGCATCTCCAAATCGGTCAAAATCAGAGTGATTTGAGGGTGTTACCATAGTCTGCGTGCTGTCTGTGTAATGATTCCAGGCTATTTCCACTACAACTCCAGCCTTATCTGTAGACTTGCTGGAAAAATATTTCTGTTTTCAATGCTCACTTGGCTATCCCGAGTATGGATGTTTTTCTCTTGGTACTACAGGCCTACCCAGATAACTGCACGGGGATGCAGACTGGAGTTAGTCAAAGCACCAGAGTACATATTTGCAATGGGAAACCAACTACTTAGCATTACAAAGGGGATGGTGTGTTGCAGGAGTGTGAGGGATGGTTGGTTTTGTTGGGATTTTTTTGTTTGTTTAAGATATATCACTTATGAATGTGCTTTCATTCTTAATTGTCTCTTTTTTGTAGTCCGGTTTGCTTTCAGGGGATAGCTTTGCTTAAACTGAGAAAATGGATTTTTATATTTATGCTGTTGTCTACGTGAGAATGAAGCGTAAACAAACTTCATGAGAGCTGTTAAGGGAAAAATGTCATGAATACTTGTGTTAAAATTATGTTAAGTGTGAGCATGAGACAAGTAACATTTCAAAGACTCTGGTTGACAACTTCCTTTTCCATCAGCAAGTTATGTTATAAAGTTGTCTGATTCTACTATTACAAGGTTTCTGAATTCACTAGGTATTTTTAGTGATTTGCTCTGCATCTTGAACATCAATACTACATTTCCTATGAACTTTAGTTTTTCACGAAACACTAGCCAAAAATGCTCTCATTTAATAGTAAGCATATAAATTCCTTACCGCTAACTTCTACAGAAGAATAAAACCACTCCTTTCATGAGGCTATATCTGAAATATGTTATTAACCAAAGCTTTTTTTTTTTGAACCTTAACGAGAGCTTTCTCTTTTTTAACCTGAACATCAGAAGGCGCTTACCTATGATAAACCAAATACCACCACAGGTATTTTTATTTCTGCTCTAATGAAAAAGTGGATCCAGTTGCCTGTAATTCCTGCTTGTAATGCAAGAATTATTGGCTTAATATTTTACATTAAAACTCAAGCACTGGGTGGTACAAGTTGAGAAATTAAAACTTTTAATTTTTAAAAATCTAAGTGGCATGTGAAATTGTCTGTTCTTGACCTGTATATGTGCTCAGTCATTTGGTAACTTCTGGTTTTTTGTACATCGCAGACCTTCACTCCTCTAGTAGATAAGTTGGGGTTAGGCTCTGTGGTCCCAGTGGAGTTTCTTCTGGACAGACATTTACGTTTCCTGTCTGATGCCAGTGGATTACGTTTATTTCAGGTATTTGAACTGTGTTCAGTTGAAATGTAAATTTATTCTTGTCAGATTAGTTTTGGGTGGGTTTTTTTTTTAGTTTGTTTTTTTTTTTACTGTTCTATCAACATACCCATCTTTCTCCTTTCATTGCCCTGTCACATATTTGCATTTGTTTCCCTGCATTTCTAGATCCTTACACTGAGCTCTATTTGCATGTGAAAAGTACTGATACTCTCTGCATTGTTCAATTGGAGAGCTAGCTGTCATTGAGTAGCTGATAATTACAGTGGAAGTTTTTCAATAGCTTTTGCATAGTTAATTCTTTTATTCTCCTGGCATATTCAGTAGTATTTTTCCTTATTTTACTCTTTTTTCTGGTTTGTCAATTTCTGACTGCAGTCCAAGAAGAGCTGTCTTGTACAAACTGATGTTTCTGTTAGCTTAGAAGACTGTACTTTGTTAAAACTGTTCGTTTTTGGCAGATGGGAACAGAGAGTCAAAATCAGATTCTGCAGGAACAGCCTTCACTGAGAGAATCTGTCAATGCGCTGATCAGCGACCAGAAGCTTCAAGAGATATTTAGTAGAGGTGAGGTGTGTTTTCTTTCTCAGAGATACTTTGTTGTGCAACAGTTGTAAGACTGTGGTGGAATTTGTGAAAGAGGATTGCAATAGTATCTGTTACTGTTTAATTTGGAAGGTCGATTTTCTGTATCTCACAAGTCCTTTACAAAGTAACATTATCACAGATAGTGCCTGAGATACAACCAGAAATACTGGGAATGGTTGTTTAGGGAGTAGTCCTTGTATTTTCAACTTCTTTGTTTTAAGTTTTAGTTTGGAATTTTTAAAGTGTTGGTTCTTTTCTATGGTTCTGTACTTTAACTGTGGAAATTTAGAAGTGAAGTTTCTTTGTAGTTGCTGACCCTCAGAAACTTTCCTTGTAATGGCAATTCAAATTTTGATGTTTTGATAATTAATTCATAATTAAGTTGAATATATGAGTGGATGTGGCTGGTCAGCATAGAGTTAATATATATTGTCTGGACTGGGTATTAGGTTAAGCCTGATTGTGACTTTTGTTGTCAGATTTGGGTCATCTTGGTCAAGTGCTAAAATAATTTCTATCCAGAGTTCATGTGCCAGGGAGCCACCCTAGAGACAGACCACTGCCTTACATTTGAAGGGTGATGTAATTCTTAATGGGAATTTGGTGCCTTTCGGTCAAATAAAGTTTGTATTCATACAAATACTGAGGACAATGCTTCTCACATGAGCAAGTAGTTTAAAAATTGTCCAGTGTGAAGCCTTCTTCTAAAGTGCCTAATTCTGGCTGTGCCACATATAGGTTGTTGGATGATGTGGATTTTGATGATCCAAGATTAGTAGAGGTTTATTTTGTCTGGATTTAGGGTAGGAGGAAAGCTCAGCAAGCTGATCTGGAGAGCAAGGGCAGGGTGAGAGGAAACCTTTCTGTAGATGATCTGTTATCTGTATGAAAGAACTAAGACTAGTTGGTTTGGATATGTTGGATATCCAAATGCATGGTTCTACTCTGAAATACATGGCTTTTCTTCTGGGATTGGACACATCTGGACCAAGTCAGACTACTGGGACTGTTCACTGGATTGATGGTGCATAATTACTAGGTTAGAAAACAAAATAATTTAATTAGCAAGGATCCCCCATGTAGTTTGATTTTGTCAAATGAATGAGGTAATTTTGGTCTTTCACATTTGGGGTTTTTTTATGCCTAAATGGTATTCATTTTGTCTTCACAATAGCTTTGAGTTACAGCAAAGAGCACTTACTGACTTTTTAGTATAAAATGCCTGGTTAGGATAAAGTGCCTGCCAGAGGATTTGCAGCAGAAGCCCTAGTGTTTTAATTTCTTTCCACCTGGAAGATGACACTTCAAACCCTAACTAGCTGCACAGAACTGTTGTATTGTATGACTCTTGTAGTATGATACAAAGCTTGCTTGGAAATGTACTCAAAGTCCTTCTTTTTCAGGTCCTTACAGTGTTCACGGCCAAAGAGTTAAAGTTTATCAACCAGAGGATGAAAATAGCTGGCTCTGTGGTGTTGTGAGCCACCAAGACCCAATAACACGTCTTATGGAGGTGTCTGTGACCGAGGTAAAAATACGCAGTGCTGTTTTGGTATTCTTAAAATACCATACCTCAATATCTGTATGTGCAGAATGACAGCTTTGCCAAAACTTGTTATTTTGGCTTGGTTTTTTGCTTTAAAATATGAGTAATTATTTGTGTTGTGATTCACAGTATGGTCTGACAGGTAGTTCAGTCTTGCCAGTGGCCTGCTCCTGTTGGCTTCCTTTCTCAGGAGCAGCTAGGACAGGTGCAGTGTAGCAGCAGCACTTGTCTTGGTTTTCAGGTCCCATACTGTGTCTCATGCACACTGCCCCTGTAGCCTCTTCAATGTGTAGATTGAATGAGCAGTAATCCAGTACTCTGGCTACTGCTATTGCTGGCACGCAGGGAAAAAAGTATACTATGTATGGTAAATCAGTAGAGTACTTTGGAGGGGCATAGAAATTGTGGAGTTATGTGCATTCAGCAGATGCATACTAGGAAGCACAGAGCTTCCTGTGTGCTTACTGTGAAATAAAAAGTATCCTCCAAGAGCAGTTACAGAGATTGGATATTCGTTGCTCCTTTTGGGAGACACTTAGGCTGAACTGATTTGCTTCTTCCACAGTAGTCCTTTCTACATCCAGTGGATTGAACATGCATGTAACTGTGCTAAATCAAATTCAAGGGCTGCATTTAATGTAATAAATACCTTTAGAAATGCTCAATAGAACAAATGTACAAGGAGACAGTGGTAGGCATCAAATCTGGAAGGTTTTGCAATAGCAACAGAGCAAAAGGATAGAAGGTGAGCTAGAAGGCTGTGGTATTAGTAAGGAAGTGAGATGGTAAAGAAAGGTAAATGTAGGAGGGCCTGTACAGTAATTGTGTGTTTAGCTCTCTTATGTTGATATATATACTTTGAATTAAAAATTAACCTCTGCTTTTCTTTCTCCTACTTCCTCATTATCAATCTGTATAAAAATTAGAGTGGTGAGATAAAGTCGGTGGATCCTCGACTGATTCATGTGGTGATGGATAACACTTCTCCAAGTGAGGTACTACACCTGTACATTCAGGACTTCTATATACACAGTGAAACTTCATAAAATTTTTGATGTGAAATAAGTAAAATCTGTAAAGGACTAAAAAATGATGCAGTGTTGACTGTGGACTTTGGATAATTTTAGTGATTTTCCTCTTAAAAGTTGGAACAGGAAAATTTTGTTCATTATTTTGATAGTCATAGCTTTCTTTAAACAATCTTCTCTTTTTGTCAGGCCTGTTTACTAAGTTTATCGTGGATCTTGGAGAGGGGATCAGTAGTGGTATAACTGTGGTGGTTTTAAAGGTGTAGTGTTGCTGCCTTTTTCTAACAGGATTACTGCACTGCTTCACATATCTTTTAAGTCATTTATGAAAATTGCCATCTGGCTGCTCTGCCATGTAAGCAGGCTTGTATGTTTGTGGCATTTTTCACTGCCTCAGTTGAGATGTTCCATGATAACATTTGAATCTGAATTTTTACCTTAGGTTAAAGCTATTTCCTGCAGTTAAATATTGTATGTTTTGTGTAGTGGACAGAAGGCATGCCTTTCAAAAGGATCATGGGGTTTATACTTGCAACAAAAATTAGAGTGCAGATGTATTCATACATTACAAAGAGCTTTGTTGGAATATTGTGTGTTTCTCAAAATTTGCCAGGATGTGGTTCATGTTACAGCAAGATAGCTCAGCTATAAAATTTCTTGTGCAGGTCTCAGTCTAGTACAGAAAAGTCAAGACTGTACTTAATGCTTGCATTCTATGCTCACAGAGCGTCTCTCTCTAGATGTCTCAATTTGTGATAGTGTTCCTAAACTTCAGAGTAGTGTAATATATTCTGTTCTAACAACAAAAAGTTCTTTGAACTTGTATCTGTATTATTCTGTTTCGTGATTGCATGGCTCTGTCTATTATAGGGAGGGGGCCTAAAAGCAGCTAAATCATCATCTAAAGGGAAAAAGAAGAAAGAAAGCCTGGAGGGAAAGGATGGAAGGAGAAGGAAAACTGTGTCAGATCCCAGTTGTGATCCTGCAACAAAGAAGCTAAAGGAGAAGGGTGAGGCAGATAGCAATGGTAGTGATGGAGGTGAGGCAAGCAGAGGTCCCTGGAAAGGAGTCTCCAGTAGTGAAACGGGACTGGATCCAAGGGCCAAGCAGTTGCCTTCATTTATTCCTCAGATTAATCGCAATATTCGTTTTGCTACTTACACCAAAGAGAATGGCCGAACGCTAGTAGTCCAAGATGAGCCAGTTGTTGCTGACACACCATTGCCCTTCACTCCATTTTCTTCTGTGGCTGGACAACCATTACTAGTTGGATCTGGATGTAAAGAGGCAGGAAAACCACTGGAACAGGTTGACCAAGGCACAGTGACTTCCACAACTGCAGTTACTACAACTGCTTTGACGCCAACAACTGTGAGAATCTCTGATACCAGTTTGCCAGCTGTTACTGGACAGGAGAAACCAAAAGCTGTCCGATCACAGGTTCAGGGAGAGGTGAGTAGTTCAATCGTGTTGATTCAATGTGTTCTGGAAAGACTGACATGTTTACAACAGATGTTCTGCACCATACTCCTGTTAAAATGTGTGTCCACGGAATTGAAAAAACTATTTTTTCTCTCGTGAGTGTCTCCTCCCAAAGAAAACTTGTTATCTGACCTAAGAAATGACTGAAAAGAAAATTAAGATAATTGGTGAAGGAGTAGTAAGAGATAACTGAGTAGCACTCTTACGCTTATTCAGCCTTAATCTGAAAAATGCAGCTTCAATATAACACTAAGCACTGCACTTAATTTTGTTGTGTCATACACAAGATAACCTACAGTAATTTCACGAATACAAGCCGCACCGTTTTGACTAAAATTTTGCTCCCACACCGGAAATGCGGCTTACACTCAGGAGCTGCTAATATGTGAATAATTTTCTGACATTTCCAACCCCTGAAGTGGAAACCAAGGTGCTGAGTCGAGCAACCTGCCAGTAAAAGCCGGC
>PYHW01010615.1:29207-65575 GCA_013186435.1 Turdus rufiventris | reverse complement strand
CCCCAGCTCAAATATTATGTGCAGTTTTGGGCACTTCAGTACAAGAAGGATGTCAAACTGTGAGAGTGTGTCCAGAACAGGGTGACCAAGATGGGTAATGGTGTCAAGGACAAGGCTTAGGAGGAGCAGCTGAGGTTACTTTCTTCGGATGGGAGAAGAGAAGGCTGAAGTGAAGGGTGACCCCATCACAGACTACAGCTTCCTCAAGGGGGTCAGCAGAGGGAGAGGTGCTGATTTCTTCTCTCTAGTGACCAGTAGTAGGACACAAAGAAATGGGATGAAGCTGCATCAGGGGAGGTTCAGACTCTGCTTCACTGAGAGGGTGGTTGAACACTGGAACAGACTTTCCAGGGAAGTGGTCAGGGCACCAAGCCCATCAGGTTCAAGGAGTGTCTGGATGATGCTCTTAGTCATGTGGTTTAGGTGGTCCTGTGAGGAGCAGGGAGTTGTTGTCAGTGATCGTCATGGTCCTCTTCCTGCTTGAGGTTCTCTCTGGTTCTACAACAAGAGGAGGAGCTTTATTCCCCCAGTTTCTGCTTTGAGGGTCAGGGACTTGTGAGAGGTGGGAAGAGGGAATACAACTGAAAACTGATGGGAGAGAAAAAAAATAAGTTGAGTATGTCAGCTTTCTCCATGTCAGCTGTCACTTGCTCAGAGGTCTTGTTTAGTGCGGATGGTGTGTGTTGTATACGTTTAATTTAATCTTCTTTTTCTGGCCAAGAAACCCTTATTATTCTCTGCATCCCTTGTCAAATGCATTTTTCATCTGTGCCTTAGGTTTCCTTATCTTAGGTTTCTTCATCTCTGCACGTCCAGGATTATGTGTCCCTGGTTCTATTGCCTTTGCATTTCATTTTTATATTTTAGTTTGATCAGGAGGTCCTTCTTTTACCCATGTTCTTCCCCTGCCTTCCTTACATTTTTTACATGGGGGAATTAAGAGCGCTCACACTCCAAGAAAATCGTTCTTAAAGAGCTGTGAGCTCTCTTCTGTTCCTTTGTCCTTGAGGGCAGTTTGGCAGAGCATCCCATACACTAATTCCCTAAGCAAGTGAAAGTGTGCTCTCCTAAAAAGTGTCCTGACTCTACTCTTGATGTGGCCTGCATCCTTCAAGGTTGTGAATTCCATCAGGGCCTGGTCACTGCAGCCCAGGGTGCCACCAGTCTTGACATGTCTCATAAGTTCTTTCATGTTGGTCATACGTGACAGGTCCAGTAACGCTTCTCTTCTGGTCGGTCTCTCCTATGTCATGGATTAAATTATCCTCAAAGCACTCCAGAATTGGAGTGCTTGCAGCTGACTGTGTTGCTTTTCCAGCAGATGTCAAGGTGATTGAATTTCCTTAATCATCATGTGAGCATGATGCTTCCTGTAGCTGAAGTAAGAACACTTTGTCAACAGGCTCCCTTTGGCTGGGTGGAGACTGGAGTAAACCCCAGCAGTGAGGTTTTCTTTGTTGGCTTGGTCCCTCATTTTTACCTGTAAGTTCTTGACCTGTTCATCGCTGTTTTTCAAAGACAGCTGTGTGTGGTCGGTATGTCGTTCTACATGGAGAGCACCTCCCCACAGTGCACCAGTTCTACAGTTCATTCTGTCACATTTCAGTGATAAAGATTAGATTGTTGTTTTCTAGTTGCACAATGACTTCTGGCTCCTCCTTCTCATCACCCAAGCTGCATGTGTTAGTATGAAGAGGCCCTCCAGCTGGGCTATCAGCCTTACCCTTCTTGACAGGAACATACCCAGATTCCTTTGAATTATTTCACAGGTGTTTCCCTATTGCTTCCTAATATTTTGGTAGCCCCTGGCTCTTGTCTGTTGCTCAAATCTGCATCTCCTTTCACTACTAAGTCTAATTTTACAGTTCTTCATATAAATCTGGTCAACTTGTTGGCAGAGGCTCTCTTGCTCTATTTGGACAGGTGAATCTCATCTGCTCCCAAGGGACCTGGCTTCTCAGAACTAGATTTGTGGTTATAGAAGGCAAAACTGTTGAGTATGGCACCAGCCATGCAACTAGGTATTCACCTGGTCAATTCATTACATCTGTCTGTGTACTAGGAGGATAGAGGTGAACATCTGTGCTCTAGATCCTTTCAGCATTGCTTCAAGGGTTATATAGCTTCTTGTGGTGGTTCAAAGTCATATCACTGCAGTGTTGCTGGACCCTACATGGAATAGTAGAAGCAGATGATAATCCGTAGCGTTTGCCAGGTTTGACAGCCTCTCAGTGACATCACGAAGGTAGAGTCAGCACTGTTTGCCACACTGTACTGTTCAGGCACAATGTCTTGTTATATAGCATGTGACCTTAAAGATACTTTGCTGTAATATTAAAAAATCTCCACCTCTTTGAAGATATAGTTGAGGCCTTTTTTTTAGATTTTGCATGATTAAAGACCTAACTTTATTTACAGCACTTTACAATATTGGAGACATGGTTCATGCAGCACGAGGCAAATGGGGTATTAAAGCCAATTGTCCATGTATTAACAGACAGAACAAATCAGTGTTGAGACCAGCTGTCACTAATGGAATATCACAGGTATGTAATTTGAAGCTGAAATTAACTTTGTTTGACATTTACATTCTTAAGATCTATTAAGATGTTAGATTAAGATGTTAGATCCTTTAGATTAATCTGTTGTGAGACAGGGACTTTACTTTCTCCATGTGTTCTCTGAGTGTTTTAGTTTAGCAAGCCTTCTGGGTCAATTTTTGGGGACATGAACTGCATCTTTTATCTACCAAGTGGTTATTTGGGCTAATACTCTTAAACAGAAATTGGGTAAGAAGCCATTCATGCTGCATTTTGAAACAAACCACTGTGAGTGGCTTGCAACATGTGCTTTTATTTTGTTGTAGTTCCTGAAGGAAGCTAGAGCAGTTCTGTAACTATCGACATTAAAAATCCTCCTGTAATTAAAAAAAAAACAAACAGAAAGAAAAGGAAAGAAATCAAAAAGAATTGGCTTTTGTTAAAAGATGACATGGTAAGAATTCACACCATAGTGCAAAGGTGAATACACACAGATAAGCTCCTGTATTCTGCTGCTGCCTAAGCATAAATGAATTTTACTGCGTGCTTATAGCAAATGGAAAAACAACAGACAAAATCAAATGCGTTGGATATTGAAAATGTCTTTCAAATTGAACTCTTCCCTTTATTCAACATTTAGCAGTTGTTTGGTTTTTTTTTTTGTTTTTTTTGGTTTTTTTTGGTTTTTTTTTGGTTTTGGTTTTTTGTTTGTTTGTTTTTTGTTTTTTGTTTTTTTTTTTGTTTTAGCTTCCAACTCTAAATCCTAGTCTATCAGTCTCTGGAAACGAGAATGCTTTTTCCACTGGAGCAGGAACAGCAGGAGTGGGGCAAGTAGAAATGGACTCTGTACCAAAATCTGAAGCAGCTGATAGTAGGATAGAAGAATCTGCAAAAACAGAGACATTGCCAAGCAATAACACTGGGGAAGTTAAGACTAACAGACCACTTTGTCCAGAAACAGCTCCATCATCAGCTTTACACTGGCTTGCAGATTTAGCAACGCAAAAAGCAAAAGAAGAAACAAAAGGTAAGCAGAAGAAGTGACCTCTGGGGTTAGAATTAAAAGATAAATGATAACATGCTGTTTGATTGCTATACTTTGTGACAGAGTGTCTAGCCGTAAATAGAAAAGGTGTGTTTTCCTTTGCCTCTTAGAACCAGTTTTATTTTACAGGCTTAGAAAAATGCAGAGCTGGAAAGATGATACAGCTGCAGAATACTGTCTTGTCACTCACACTTTATTTCTGTGCCCGTTCGTGTATTTATTTTCTCAGAAGCTGGTATCCTGATGTGAAATTGTAGTCATTAATTTCAGATGCAGCTTTGTCACTTTATAACTGTTGAAGTAAATATAGCTCTCTTGTGTGCTGTGTGAAGAGTGCGTTTCCAAGGAACTGAGACTAGAGTCCAGTTGGACAGTTAGATGAAAGCTTAGAGCATCTTTAATACTCAGTAGCTGGACTGATTACGCTTCCTAGATGTCAGAGGTAGCATGACTAACACAGGATTTGTTCCTGTTCTTATGCCTAGAAGGGACTACTTTACATCTTGATGTTAAATGTTGGTGAATCATTCGCAAGTTTTGCAGGTCTTAGTCACTGTAATATTCTGATTGCCATTAAAATTTGAAATATTTGATGTTAAAACAATAATTAAGAAAATCAGATAAATGTTTTTTAATTGAATCTGTTAACAAATTGTATGTTTGCATGTGTCAGATCTTTTTGGATCAGATTTGTTGTGCTATTTGAAAGTGTAGCAGCATATGGAGAGCAAAATCTATGTGAAATATATGACGTCTTAGATTCTCATTGAGGTACCTCCTTCACTGTTACAGTTTATCAGTTTACAGTTTTTCTCCTACACTGTTACAATTTATTATTACCACAAGATTCTTTAATATCCTTAATTTTTTTTGCAAGAGCAAATAATTTCAGAGAACTTTGTGATCGTTTTAACTTTGCCTCTTGGGTTTTTTTTTTTCCTCTCCCCTCCCTGTAATGTTTATATTTATCTTGCAGAATCAGGATCACTGAGATCAGTGCTTAATAAAGAATCCCATTCACCCTTTGGATTAGATTCCTTCAACTCCAGTACAAAGGTTTCCCCGCTAACCCCAAAGCTGTTTAATAGCCTCCTGTTGGGCCCAGTGACATCTAGCAACAAAGCTGAAGGCTCCAGTCTCAGAGATCTGCTACACACAGGGCCAGGAAAGCTTCCTCAGGTCCCATCAGACACAGGAATCCCCTTTCCTCCAGTCTTTTCTGCAGCTTCTACGGTAAATAATTTTGTATTCCTTCAATGATACCTGTTCTAGGGAAGAATTTTCATCTAAATGTTTTTATAGTATTCTACTCTCGAATGTTGAAACAAATGTAATATCTCACCAAAACTCACCACTCCACATATTTGAAGAGAGTTTTCATGCTGACTTTTAGTTTTAGTTTACTGCTGTTGAGGAGAAGCTATTCTTTTCAAGAGACCAAGAAAATGGGTTAAAATAGCCTATAAATTGTTTAGCTGATAGTCAGCATCCCTGCAAAAGCTCACTTTAAAAATTCACATCTTTAAAAATATTATAAGAGCATACCACAGAAAAAAAAGACAAACTTAGAGTTCCTTAAACTTATGTGTACTTGAAAGGCGTTTGAACTAGAATATACGTGGGCGGGATCTGCTGCTCCAGCTGGATCGCTACAAATCTATGGGGCCTGATGGGATTTAACTGAGCAGAGATGAATCTTCAGAACTGCTGATGTCATCACAAAGCCTCTCTCAAAGAGTTTCATGCGATCGTGGGAATCTGGAGAGGTCCCAGCTGACTGGAAGCTGGCAAACATGATTTTCTGGAAGGGCAAAGAGCAATACCCTGGAAGCCCACAGGTGTGTTGGGCTCACTTAAGTGTCCAGCAAACTCATGGAAAAGATTATTTTGGGTGGTATTGGAAAACATCTGGAGTACAATGCAGTCATCAGTCACTGCCAGTGTGGCTTCGTGTGGGTGCAAGTCCTGCTTGTTAAATGTGATTTCCTTCTATGACAGGGCCACCTCATTCATGTAGGATAGCCAGTAGATGCAATCTTTCTGGAAGTAAATTTTTGCTGATGTCTCTCTCAGTATCCTTCTGGACAAAATGTCCAACAGACAGCTGAATAGCCACATTTGGACAACGTGCTCAGGCAGAGGATGGGATTCTTGGTGTGTCCTGTGCAGGGCCAGGAGTTGGACTCGATGATCCTCATGGGTTGCTTCCAACTCATCATATTCTATGGTTCTGTGATTCTGTGATTTTAAGGTATAGTTGCTATTTCTGAATGCCTTTTCAGGAATAAGGATATTTTAATCCATTTTGGAAGAAATAACTTCGAAAAAAACTGAACGAATCAATGCTGTTCGAAGTGGTTAGAAGCATTTCATTTAAGGAGAAGGATAGGTTCTATGGAATTTATCAATGCTTAGCTCCTTTTGGTGAATATTTTCTCCAAAAACTTAGGCAGACTAAGGAGGAAGATGAAATGGCTTGTCTCAGTGGATTTTTTTTGTAACTCTCTGCCAGACTGTCTGTCTGTCTGTCTGTCTGGAGCCTAGATAATATTTCGTGTTCACTGGTTTTGGTAGAGGGAACCGCACGTGAAAATATGATGCTGCTACCAGAAGGTGAATCCAGGAATACTTCTGCCTCTCATCACTGAGTACAGAGGAAGAAATTGTGGTCACGTGTTTTAAAGCAACTTATTCCTACAAGGCTTGAGAAAGCCTGTCTGAACTTGTATCCCTGTCCCAGCAACTCCATGCATTCTCTCATCATATCTAATTAGATCTATTGTGTAAAGTGTTTTTTCGTTTTCCTGACTTCTGATCTTCACTGAGTAATTTAGATTTAAAGAATTTACAGAGCACTCTGGTCCAGCTCCTGACTTGAATGTCTGGATGCTTCATATAGAATGAGCAAACCATACCTGAGAAACAACAGTTGTGTTACTCAAATTGAGAGAAGCAAGACTGCTGCTCATGGAGAGAATCATCTTAATCTTTCTGGAGCATTGATAATCTGTTGTGAAGAATAATAAGCATTGTCTTTAATAGTTAAGCTGCATAATATCTATCTTACGGCCTCTAGAGAGTCAGAGTAATGGTGCATTCTTAAGACCATCCTAAGCAGATGATGTTATGATCTGGTCTTATTTGGGTAAGATGGGCTGTAGAAAACTTAACATAATTCCACATAACATTAGAGGGTGGATTCAGGCTAGCAGTGGAGCAGTGCCTCTTAAAGGAGCCCAGGGACCTGGAGGACAACAAGCTGCACCCAGGCCAGCACTGCACACCTACAGCTGCAAAAGTAAACACTCCTGGGCTGTATCAGGAAGCATACAGCTGGAGCACATCAAGGAATGTCATTATTTTATTCAGCCCCTGATGGGCTAGACCTGGAACACTGTTTCCAGTTTTGATTTCACCAGGTGAAGAATGAAAGTGAAAAATTTCACAGGATCCAGTGGAGGGCCATAAAGAGTGATTAAAGCATTGGAGAGCTTGACACATTTAGAAAGGTTCTAGAAACTGATTCTCTTCATCCTAGAGAGGAGAATGCTTTGGGGAGCTGATCAATCTTACCATATCTAAAAGGTGGTTGTAGGGAATATGGAGGTACTCCTTTCATAAGGATGCAGGTTAACAGGGCAAGGGGCAATACCAGTTGCTTAAGGAGAAATTCTGTCTGGTTATAAGAAAAAAATCTCCCTTTACATTCAAACAGTGGAATAGGCTGCCCTGAGAAGTTACTTAATCTCCTTCCCTGTGAAATTAAAATTTGGCGTGACCCAGCCCAGGGGAGCAAAATCTAATTTCAACAGAAATTTATACCAGATGATCTCTAGATCTTCTATTGGACCTAGACTCTTCTACAATTCCATTAAGTATTTTTTCCTGAATTAATATATTCAGTAATGAATAATTCTATGTTTTAGATTTATAGCTCTATATATGGTAATTTTTTTCTCTGTTGAACTTTAGTTTTTTTTAAGAAGATGGGAATTTTTGGGAGGGAGGAGGGAGTGGTGTTGATTGGTTTGTTATGATTTTTTTTTAACTTGAATGAGAAGGTTTTTGCTACCAGAAATCTCTCACACCATGCCCCCTCTCACAGATGTGTGAATAAAGATCCAGTAAGTGTTTATTATCTGTTGAATACATAAAATATATTTAGTATATTAAGTATTTCACTATATACAAGGCCTATAAGCAGGCTTTTTTTTGTTTGTTTGTTTTAAGTTAAAACAAAATTTAAGGCTGTTGCTAACCCATTACAAATTTTAAACACCCCTTGAGTTTTAAATGTCCCTTGAGGAGCATGGCAGCCAGAACTGGAGAGTCTGTCTACTAGTGGTTCCATTGACAACAGGAAGCACTTTCTCCTCTCTCTATTGGTGTTTCCTTGGTGTTCACATGTCCATCAGCTTACATGTCCCAAGGCTGCATTCATTTCCTTAGTAATGGGGCGAGGAAAATGGGGAAATAGAGTTGAGTTATTAATGAAGTTAGGAAAAATATGAACTATTTTTCATATCAAAGTAGCTGAAGTTAGATAATTAAAGTTTTCTGTGTAATAGTTTTCTAGGTAGCCTTTAACTGGTTATTTTAACTTCTACCATTGTAAAACAGAGCCATAGCCATTTCTCTTGGATGCATGTCTGTCTCTGACCCAGTTTGTTTCTGTTGCATGTTTTCCTGGTAGCAAGGTGTCTGTGACTAAAGTCTGAAGGAGAACAGATACACGTTAATACTTACACTGTTGCAAGACTAAACTTACCTCTGGATTTACATCTTCTAGGGAGTGAAAGGTAAAGCCAGCCTGCCAAACTTCTTGGACCATATAATTGCTTCTGTGGTGGAAAATAAGAAGACGTCTGATGCTGCAAAACGAGCTAGTAATTTAGCTGACACACAGAGAGAGGTGAAGGAAATGGTAATGGGATTAAATGTGCTGGATCCACACACTTCCCACTCTTGGCTGTGTGATGGTAGACTTCTTTGCCTTCATGATCCCAGCAACAAAAACAACTGGAAGATCTTCAGGGAATGCTGGAAACAAGGCCAGGTGCGTGATAAGTATCCAACCCTTGCTGCTTATAAGTGTCTTGAAATTGCAATCTGTACCTTGGTAAAAACAGTCCATTCAAACTTTGGCCAGTTGCTCCTGAGTGAATACAGTGAATGAATATTTCAATTGTAGCTTTATAAACAGGGGACACAGCAACCCTGTTCACTCTATGCTATATTGACTTGAGCCCATGTGGTCTTGCATACCGAACTTTTCTCAGCTTACCGTCATGAGTGTGTTTGCTATGACAGCCCTTTCAGTTGTAGTGTGCTTTGCACTGAACCTGCTCTACACTACTACAGCCCAGTAGTAAATCCACTGTGATTTCCTGTGTGCACCTTAGCATTTACCCCACACTTGATGGTTTATAGCCTCAGGGAAAGGTCCATTCTTTCTAGCTGCAGCATGTACAAGAGCAAAAATGCTTCCTGCAGTAGCCTACTGAATTTTGGACATACTTGATACAGTATCTCACCCTGAGCCCTACAGCCAGTTGGAACCCAAGTGTTGTTCTGGACTCAGCAACTCATGCATGGAGCGCTCTTGTGGATTATCTTTGGTGCCATCAAGCACTTAGGCCTTCAGACAACAGACTGTACCTTAGCCCTGCTCTCAGCATAGCTACCTTTTCAGATGTCAGTCTGTAGTGGTGTAGCTTAGACTTCTCAAGAGTCAGTAAGATCAGCCTAGTCAGACAACCTTAGTCTTAAAAACTGGGTGAGTAATTGCTGCTGCAAAGGAAGTGTACCCACAGCTCTAACAGGGGCATAGTGTCCATTGCTGTTCAAACTGTATTCTTGGCACTTGCTTCTGCAGCTGCCTCTGACACAATTACCTTCACTGAATACTCACAGTTGAGACCATTGGTGCTAGACCATTAGGTCCCTCATCATCTTTTCTGGAGAAATGCTTGTTGTCAGCTAGTTGGTTGTTACAGTGCTAATGCACTTGGCAGTCACATTCCATACTTATTGGTTGTTGTTCACAAGACACTGAAGTGTGGTGGAGGAACAGCATGTACCTCTTTTGGCACTCAGAGTCTATTCCTGACATAAGTAGTGTACTTTTCATTTAAGTGTATCTGTCCCATGGAACTGCACATTGTCTGGGTTCCCTGGGCACAAGCAATACTAGCACATAGCCGTGAGGGCTGCAAAGATGACTTGTTGTGCCACCAGCCATATTCCTGTTCATGATTCCTCTGGCCAGCTCCTACTAATTGGAGGAAGGTACTGTGCAGCACAGCACACCCTTGCTGATCTGACTACAAACTTCATTGACAGCTTCCCACTAAGTGCAGTTGCCTTCCTGTCCTGACTTTTTTGGGGTCCATAGAAATCTCCTTTTATTATTTTTTATTTTTCATCCTGTTATATTTTTCTGATTTACAAGGGATTTCATGTCATTCTTCTGGAGTGCTGTGGTGTCCATTATCTCCTTTTCTTTGCAAAGAGCTTCTTAGTTTCTGGTTAGTCTGCTATGATAATTTTCTCAACACTTTCTCACTCAACTGCTGTCTCTCCTAGGAGGATCCTAAACATCTTGGAATGCCTACAAAAAGGGTGCTTGTCAGTTTCTTTGCCAATGAGAGTGGCAGTCATCATATGCAAGGTGCTGCTTGTGACTGCGGGGTTCTTGACTAGTAATGAGTATTGAGAGACTGCTTATGGAGTCTAGAGATGTGATTACTGATCTTGTGTCTGATGTGTAGCTTGCAGTGTGCATCGCCGTCCAAGTTGGTGTACACCCTGAGGCTCTGGCTACAACTGCCATGCTCGTGAACTGTTTGTGACTTGCTGTTTTAGGCTTTGCCCCAAGGCATGCTATTGATGCTTTTGGATCATTTTATCATTCAATAGACCCCTTGAATTGGAACAGACTGGGCATGTCCTTTGCTCATTCAGCAATACTCAAGGTGGTGTTGCAGTTGTTGGAGTTTCCTGTTGAAATATGAAAAGGAATCAACCAACATCCCTTGTTTCTGCAAAAGAGAGAACATGTGACCCAGGCAGGCATTACTGTCTCAACAAGGTTATTTTAAACAGAATTTCTTCAAGCAGAGACTCTCTCAAGAAACTGTGCTCTGTCACAGTTCTTCCTTGGCTTGTATGCTCCTGTACATCCCAGCTGCACCTTTAAAAGTGAAATGAGAGAACATTGATTCTACCACCGTTCCTCAGATCCTCTTCCTGTTTTGTGGTTTGGAAAAGGTTATGTGGAAAAAAACCCCTTATCCCCCCTCCAGTGGCACATAAATGCACACTGAACACTAGATCTGTGCCATATGAAGGTCTTGGCTGTGGTGGCATCCCAAATTGTTAAAAGAGAAAATTCTTTTCCCTTAATGCTTAGACAATAAATGGCACTCTGTGTCACTCAAAAAGAGCGACATTTTTTGAGTCCTTTGTCTTAGAAATTGTCAGAAATAAGTTAAATTCTGTCTTATCCCAGAATTCACTGAGAGACCCTAAGAGCAATTCTTGCTGAAGTTGTTTTTCAAGAGCATCTTGCTCTCCTGAAAATGGTTGTTGCTCATCTGGGGATACTGTTAGGATTTTCATCCTATAGCAACCTGGTATTTTCTGAATTTTCATGCTAGGATCTCTCTTTTTTGAGACACTGAAAATTTGGTATGGTAGTGGAGCGTTGTTGTTGTTGTTGTTATCTCCCTGTAGTTTGAGAGTAGATTTGGCAGATGTCTACCAGGCAAGTCCACAGTCATTTTATCTTGGAGCCCTATCTATTCTTCACTAGAGAGAATATTTTCTTTCTTCCCTGGCAAATTTGCTGCTTAATAGCCAGAAGGGTTCTACTAAGTTAAATTGTTTGGTTGTTTTGGGGTTTCTTCTAAGTGCTATTTACAAGTGGGCAAGTAAATACAGCAAGGATCAAAATGTCATTCTTCTTCTGTACTGAAGACAGCCATCAGCTTCAAGTCTACCAGGCAATGCTTTCTACACATCCTGCAAAAGATACTGTTATTTTACTCATGTGTGATCCCTAATATTTGTTGTAGAATATGCTTAAACTTTTTTATTGCATTAATGTTAACATTTTTGCTGGAATGAGGGAGTGTATTAAGATTTGAGATTGCTGTATTTGCTTTATCATTTTAGGGCAGCTTGCTGCTGGTCAGGGTGTCATATTTGGGACATAGTGGAAAGACTGCCAAAGCTTATCTGTCCCTCAAACCATGTGTCCTCTGCTGCTTTTCCATATTGGCATACACAGTACTACTGGGGAGACCAGGACAGTATCAAAAGTGACTGTATGGCTCTGGGAGTACTAATCAAGGCCATGGAGCCCTCATGATTTTCTTACTCCTGCCAATGAGGGGTAGGGGAGTGGACAGATCCTGCACGTCAACCATAGTTTGCAAGGCTGGTTTTAACCAAGAGAGTTTTAAGATCACAGGAATCTCTGAGCATTGAGGATTGCAAGAGATGGGATCCATCTAAGAAAAAAAACCAAAAACAGAACAAACAAACAAACAAAAAAACCAAAAAAACCCCAACAAACATCTTTGCCGACAGGCTGGGCAACCTTATGAGAGCTATAAGCAGGAGCAAGGGAGGGAGAGTATGACCAGTGATCAAGGAAGAAATTAGTTGATTGATTTGCCAAGCAAGCTCTGTGAGGTGATGTGAACAGGAGTAATCCCTTGCTCAAGAAACCAAGGATGATAGATGTCCACTTCCAGTATATGCATGTAAGTAAGATCTGTAAGTAAGGATCTCTGCATCACAGCATTGTGAAGAAAGCTTTCACATCGTTTCTGGGAAATGGAAGTGACTAGGTGTCTTTCTGAAGTACCTGTACAGTAATGTACGCGGCACATTGAACAAACAGTTCTTCTGGAGCTGAGGTTTTATTGCTGCCTTCTAGAACTTATTGGCTGTGTTGTATTTGAAAACCAAGGCCATTTCTGTTATCCCCAGAGTCGGGATTTTTCCCCTTCATTTCTGATTCAACAGTTGTCCTCACTTAGGGACTAAAATTGAAACTAGGCATTTTAGAGGCCATTGGACAATACAAAGGAAGCAGCAGTTAGTTACTGTTTTTAAGCAGCATAACTTTGAAGTTGCTTGTATATAGCTCTGTAGTTATCTTTGCCTAACACACTGATAATGCATCTAGGGACATCTGTGCTTCTCAGGGTTGTGCTGAGCTCTTCAGGTGAATAAAAGCCAAGACTCACCATCAGATCGTTGTTGTGACATATAGGCTACAGCTTGGAATTAATTCAAACTTGCGTATGGGAACTGCCATTTGAACATAGATAGCAGTTACTAAAGCTAACGCTTTTCAGGTGAGAATAGTCATGTGCATGTTCACTTAGTGTACCCTCTTTGTTTTCTCTGAAGGTTGGTAACTCTGTTTTGAGATAGCAGGGTGAGAGGAACTGAAAAGGTTTTGGCAGTGTTGGGAGGATTGTCTGGTACACCTTTCCCAATTGTTGTCAATTTAGCAAATGCTTTGATTGTTTCTGGGGAGAGGCCATGGAAATATCTGTGCGAAATACATGTACATCATTAGTCTAAGCATCTTAAAACCCCTTTTGCAAGTGAACAGCCTTTTTTCTGCTACTTGGAATTAATGTTGGTCTGTGGGAATCCAAGAGTAACAAGTGAAATAGTTAAATAATTGATATTCAAATATTGGAATTTCACATGAGAAGGCTTTAGTACAAATGCTGTTTCTAGTGGTAGTTGCACGTGTGCCTCAGAAAAAGGACAGGTGGTGGGATTCCCCAACAGGTGGATTGACTCTGGCTGCCAGACCCCTCTACCCAGCTGCTTTCTCACTCCCCCTTCTTGACAGCACAGTAGAAGAAAATCAGATGAAGAAGTTTCTGGGTCAAGATAAAACCARGGAGATCCCTTAGTGTTAGCTGTCATGGGCAAAACAGGTTTAACTTGTTAACGATTAACAAGTTGAATTTATTGCCAATTAAAAATAGGGTAGGATGATAGAGAAGAAAGACAAAGCAGTAAACACCTTACCTCTTGCCCCTACTTCACCATTTTCGTAAAGGCTCAACTTGACTCTCTCATTTCTGACTATTTACTTCCTTTCTGCCACAACCCCTGGAGTGACACGGGGGGATGATGGGGATTGCGATCTGTGAGGCAGAACAGAGTCTGCTGCCATTTCCTCTTCATGTATTCCCCCTGCTTCTGTGTAGAGTACCTCTCACAGGATGCTGTCATTCACGAATGGCACTGACATAAGTCTTCTCCATGGGCTCCTCCAGTGTGAGTCCCCAGTAGGCAGTTTCTGCCAGAAAGTTTGCTTATTAGTGAGATTTTCCCTACAGCTTTTGCCAGAGCCTGCTCTCGCATGGGGTCTCTACAGACTTCCTCCAGCAAATATCCCTCTGCTGCAGTGCAGGATCCTCTGTGGACTGCAGGTGGATCTCTACCGTGGCCCTTCACAGGTTGCAGGGGAAAGCCTGTTCTTTGATGGGCTGCAAGCACCTCCTCCGTCACTGACCTTGGTGTGTGCAGAGTTACTTTCTCTCTCTTCCTCCTGCCTGCCATTCGTGTGTTGTTTGTCCCTCTCTCTCTCTCTCTCCCTCTCTCTCACACACAAGCACATGCATCAGCTGTGGAGAGCTATTTTACCCTTTCTCATTATCACAGACATGCCACCAGCATCAATTACGGGCTCAACTTTGGCCAGTGATGGGTCTGTTGAGCCAGGTGGAACCATGGGGCAGCTCCCAGCTTCCTCTCACAGAGCCTACACCTGCTGCCAGCACCTTGCCACAGAGACCTAATGCACTTGCCTTGGCAAGTCTAGTCCAACGCCACTTCTAAGGCAACCACACATGGCGTGGAACTAAAGTTTGCTTTGACTCTGGTTATTTGCTCAATGCACAAAAACCAGACATGGATGAAAATAAATTTGTGGTGTCTTCTGTATGGTGGTAGCCAGGAGTCATGGCTCTCTTAAGAAAGTTTGGCTGCATGTGTAAGAAATTTGGTTATGGTGGAGTAAGCATTCATCTTTGTATTCTCAGCCCGTGCTGGTATCTGGTGTCCATAAGAAGTTGAAGTCAGAGCTTTGGAAACCAGAAGCTTTCAGCCTGGAGTTTGGAGATCAAGATGTAGATTTGGTGAACTGCAGGAACTGTGCCATAATTTCAGACGTGAAAGTGCGTGACTTCTGGGATGGCTTTGAGATAATATCTAGTAAGTAATGTTTATGGCTGACTAGTTTCACTGAGCAGTCTGTCTTGCTATCTTCAACTCTTCATTTTCCACCTATTTTCCTAAAAAATAATTTAAGAAAAAATCCAAATACCTATCAGTCTCATCCAAAGAAGCCATTGCTCCTTACATATAGCACACCCTAGAAAATGCTTTATTGGTGAAGATTAGGGCAGGACTGTCCAAGAGAACTGTCTGTACTGCAGTGTGTTGGGGTGTGTTACTTTTATGTGTCAAACAATGATCCATTTCATGGGAAACTACTTAAAAAAAAAAAAACCTTTTCCCAGTGAAATTCATCCTCAGTTACTGTTTTAAAGACAGTAAGTAATGTGTCTAACTTTGCTGTCCTTTCAACCTCAGTTTTAATTACAAAACTAAAGGGAACCTGCAGAGCTAAAACAGACCGACACTTTTGATGCTGAAACTTGGATTTGGTGGAATACATCAGTCAAGTAAATTTGACATGGCAAATTATTTTGTATAAGATCATCTGTGAATACAAGTGCAAACTTCCATTTATTAGGAACAGCAATGCTATATGCGTGCCTCACATGATAACACATTATTTCATCCTCGAGTTGTTTGAGAAAACCTTCTGTCAAGTGTGGATGGGGAAACTAACCAGCTAAAATTTCTGGGGACATAACAGGTCAGGTTAAAGAGCTTCTGAAAAGCAGAGTGCTCCATTTTAGATTGTATATATTTAGATCTGAGTGGTCTTATAGTTACAGATGTTAGAGCTGTAAAAGTTCATTGCAGTGTTGCTGATTTTAGAGTTGTGTGTAAAGCGTTTTCTGTATTTATTGCTGTGTGCATATTGCAGAAACAGTGCACTCTTGGATGACTTAATGGAGTATTTGTTCAGCAGTCAATGAAATGACAGATTTGCAGGCCAAGAATATTTCCTTTCTAGTCATTTTCCAATCAAAGAATTCCCAGCTTTTGACTTGTTTTTTTATGTGGTTAGTACAAAGTACTGTATTGTGTACTGTTAAATTTCATGCTGCTTTTGTTACTAAGCAGAAATAAATGGCCTTAGAAGAGATAATAGTGTGGTCTTTGTGTATTGTGAGTAATAAGGAAAGTTCATAAAATCTTCACTTCTGTGCTGTGGTCATTCATGAAAACAGTGAATTTGTATGAGTCAAGTTATCTTTGAGAAATGTTACTTGCAGTTTGTCTCCAGACAGATATGCTTATTTCAGCAAAGTCAGCTTTGGTTTTTCTTCTAGACAAAGCCTTTAGCACACTATACATGAGACATATTAGTGACTTGGGTTGGAAAACCTTACCACTCTTGATAGTTTCTTTTAAATACATTTTATTTAGAGTTTCTTCAGCCATGTTCAATCCTTAATATAGAGGAATATTATTTGCTACTAATCCAGAGATTTCACATGCTAATTCTTATGAAAACTGTTGGCAAATTACCTAATGTCGCTGACTTTTCTGCATTACATGAATTTTAAATTTTTGAAATATGTCGCTGGCTCCCACCCTCACATTAACTTACCAAAGAGATGTAGAACACCCATTGACTTTGGAGATGTTATTGAGATTATTCTATATGATACTTTAATTAATTTTAATCTTTGCTGTTTCTTTTAATACTTTTGGGCTCAAAGTGGACTTTTGAAAGGTCTGACTTTTTGTTTTGGTCCTTCTTACACCTGCTTTTCTTTGCTGATGAGCTGTTTTCTGGGGTTTGTTCAATTTCATGTAATTTGTCAGATCTATATGTTTTCATCCAGGTAGTTCTTCACTCTGTCCTTTCTTAATAGCCTCCCTAAAAGCTGCTTTTTGTTTAGAGCAAAGATCCTTGATGAGTTCAAAATCTTGAATATGGGAAGTTGTGAAACATCTTTAAATTCAAGTCCTTGAGCTTTTCAGGTCACTTGCCTCTCTAAAATCTGTAGCTTATCAAAGTTTGTTATCTTTAAATTAGTCATTTCGTTTTATGTATCTTCAGTTCTTAATTTCTTTGAATTTCAATAGAATATTTTTTTGTATTGCAAACTCAGGCTGTCCTCTGTAGCCTGTTGATACGATTCACAGGTCGCCAAGTCCGAATTACTTAGATATGCTTTCTCTTCCAATGCTGTCAGGATCTCTGCTAGGTCAGTTTGTCTGATCATCCTTGGTAAGGTAGAAGTAGTGAAGGGTGTTACTCTCTGGGGAAATGGGGATGCTAAAGTGTTAAGACTTCTGTACACCTCGTTTTTCAGTTAGTGGCCTTATGTAGTGTTGTGAAAAATCTGGTAGAAGAGGGAACATTTCTCTAAATGTTACAGTGAGGTCTAAGCTACGCATGTACCACTTCCAGATAGACTCTATTAGCCCTGAGATCTAAGGTTAGCTCTAAGATCTGAGGTAAAACAGGATATGGTCAGTGCTGTCATAGCATACATCCACTGTTGCATGTGTAATGCCATCTTTCTACGCTGACCGCTTTCTGTTTCCAGTCAGGACTTGTGTAAAACTCTTTAAGTGAGGAACAAATGTTTGGTTTTGGCACTCTGCTAACTTGAGTGCCTCCAGCAAAGAATTAAAAAACCTAAAAGCTGTCCTCCTTTGTGACCACCTGCCCTTTAGCTTCTTTGAATGTGGTGTACCATGGTTTCTTGCTTTACACTGAAGTTAGGGTGGATTTCAGAATAAGAACCAATAACTTTTAATTTTGTAGAAGTACCACTTCTCTTGAAATTAAAGCTAAAACTGCCTTAGACTTTGACAAAAGGAGTAAGGAAGAATGGTTTGGGAGGGCTTGTTTTTGAAGCTGAATAAAAACTATTCTAAAACCTGGCAACTGTGCAAGATCTGTCACATTTCTGCAGTAGGTGATTATATCTCTATCTATCTTATCTATCTGTCTATTGTTGTTAAACTGTTGTTGGTCATACTATGATATTGCTTGGAAGCCCAAAACAAAACCAGGACCCATTTTGCTGTAAGAGGTACAAAAACCCTTGCAGCTTCAGCAGGGTAGTGGGCTGTGGTGAAAAGATATTACATGAAGAAATCTTAATTTGTTTCTTGCAGAACGGCTCAGGTCAGATGATGGTCAGCCAATGGTACTAAAGTTAAAGGATTGGCCTCCAGGGGAGGACTTCAGAGATATGATGCCCACAAGGTAAGTAACTTTTAGTATCAGTGCTGACAGGACTGCTGTAGGTGCTGCAGGAGGATAAACCGCCTTTGTTTGCCTTTGCTCTCTAGGTTTGAGGACTTGATGGAAAATCTTCCTCTTCCTGAATATACCAAGAGAGATGGCAGACTGAATTTGGCTTCTAGGCTGCCAAGCTACTTTGTCCGTCCTGACTTGGGTCCTAAAATGTACAATGCATATGGTATGTGAGTATAGTTCTGCAGATACTGGTTTTTGTGACTCTTTATTATACTTAGTACAAATACAAGGCTGTGGCATTAGTCAAAACTCAGTGCTTATCAAGCCTGCTGTTATTTTTTTTTTCCATTTAGTCCTGGAAATCTGTTCTTACGTTAACACTCTCTCTGTCAGATGTGCCCTTTTCTGCCTTGTATATCCAAGAGGTGTACACACAGTACATTAAGTTTGCAAACAATTATTAATACATATAACAGACATAATACCAATACAGGGTTCAAGGCAAAGTTATTATCTTTTTGAGAGCAACTGAAGTGTTTAAGAGGAAAATTACCCACCTTCTGGGCACTTCGACCTATTTTTGGTCTGTTGTGATAGGTATTGTTTAGTGAGTTGCATTCCCAATTTCAGAAGCCTGTATTTTAAACAGAAAATAGGTAAGTACGATGGTGATCCTAAAAGCTCTTGTTGGGCTAACTTCTGTTAGTGTTTGCAGATACAAAGATTTTATTTTTTTATGGTCTAATTCCCTGCCATGTTACTTGTTAGAGATGGTTAAGTAGAAGTAGAAAGAAAGCATGTTATTGAAGGACCAGAGGAAAAAAAGGGAACCTGTTAATAGGAGGGTCAAATAATTAAGAACATTTGAAATCTTTCTCCATTACTTACTTGAGAGGTGTAATTTCCTTCAGCATGCAAAGGTACAAGCACTTGAGTCTGCTGGTGTTTTTCCTTACTGAATTGTAATCTGAATGGTTAATGATGAGTTGATCACTAATTGCTGTGAATTCAACTGGTCATGGATTTTACAGCTTAGTATGAAAAAATAAGAAACAATGGGAGGCTTATACTTCTAACAGTGCATTGACTTGCTGCACACAGTAGGATGCTAATGTGACTTAAAGCAGTTCTCATGCCTCCAAGCAAAGGAAGACTTGCTTTGTGCTTACAATAGCTCAGTTCTCTTGTACAGACTGTATAAATTACTCTGAGAGACAAAATTGTAATGTACAAGTTCTGACTTTGGTGTTAAAATGCTTAAAGAGTTTTCTCATGACTTGAGTAAACTAGCTTTGCTGCTTCCGTTTCCTGTAAAATTAAAATACTTGTTATCAGTAAACTTCTTACTTATGCTACACATGACATGAATATACCTATTTCAGTTGCTATTTGACTTTGGTTTCTGCTCTCATTGCTGTGCAAAGTTAGCTTTCCAGACAAGAGATTAGTCACAGAATTTAATTTTATTTTGCACTCTGTTATAGGCTTAATTACTGCAGAAGACAGACGAGTTGGTACCACAAACCTGCACTTGGATGTGTCTGATGCTGTTAACGTCATGGTGTATGTTGGGATCCCCATTGGGGAAGGGACCCATGATGATGGTAATGCTTAAGGAAAGCTGTTTTCTGTACACTTAGAGTCAATTGTGTGTGTAAGAAGACTATATATCTTTTAGTGTTTAAGCTTGTCATATCTATGATATATAATTCTAGTATACCAGGCAGTTTGATACATTTGCAGTACATAATTGAATTAAAAGTGCAGTAATGCTTCGTTAGTTTCCAGTATGGGAGCAGCAGAGTTTTGCTAGAAATAAGGTACATTCCTGAAGAAAGGAAGAGAAAGAGTAACTCACTACCCTTTATTTTCCTTGTATTTGAGTAATTGTAGCTCATTTTAAATTCATTACTGAGCTTTGTTATTAGCTGTCAATTGACACATTCCCTGAATTCTGTTAAAATGAAGCATGATGGGCTTAGAAAGGGCACTGTATGATGCAGCAGTTGCAGTGTGACTGACTTTAGTAGCTCAAAATGCTCCTTCCTCTTCTCTATGTCAAAAATGAGCAGCTTTATAATAGTATTGCTTTTACATGGTTTCCCCTTTTAGAGGTTTTGAAAACAATTGATGAGGGAGATGCTGATGATGTAACAAAGCAGCGAATCCATGAAGGAAGAGAGAAACCTGGAGCATTGTGGCACATCTATGCTGCCAAGGATGCTGAAAAGATACGGGAACTTCTCCGGAAGGTATGCTGATTACAAAGAAAGCTTGAGCCTACAGGGTTCCACGACTAGCTTGCTTACAGCAGCTGAATGATACAAATTGCCATCAACATCAAGGGCATGGTTATTGCATTTCTGTCTTTGAGGCATTGGTAGTTACTATGTTTGCAGGTTATTAGCATGTTCTGCAATCTTCCTAATAATGCATGTTGCTATTTAAGACCTTAATGACCTTAATGAAAATAATGTTTTACCTTGAAATAGTTTATTATGGTTTTTGGTACAGACCATTTTATTACCCAGCAATATCAAGGTCCTGTGTCATGGTTTCCCTCCACCCCATATCTTGGCCCTAGGTTGGAGAAGAACAAGGCCAAGAAAATCCTCCAGATCACGACCCCATTCATGACCAAAGTTGGTACTTGGACCAGACCTTACGTAAGAGACTATATGATGAGTATGGTGTGCAAGGCTGGGCAATAGTGCAGTTCCTTGGCGATGCTGTGTTCATTCCTGCAGGCGCTCCCCATCAGGTAACTATACCAACTCTAGGCTATGTTGACAAATACACAACAGAGCTGCAGACCTAAAATAACTGGCAATTAATATTGCACACTTAAGGTTTCTTTTTCTACATATGCAGTTCTTAGATTACTAAAAGTTACATAAATATCTGAATCATGTGTACATAACTGTGATGAAATTACGGTGGGGAAGAAAAGTGCTGGGGTGAATGGAGGGAAAACATTTCTATGTAGTGAAACTTCAGCCAAGTAAACCAAACTCAAAGGTTTAGCGTTCCCTAAAGCAAGTTCTCTTATGTATATGGGAAATCACTCAACCTGTTAGGTATCCTGTATTTTGTTCTGGTGTTACTGTTGGATGCAACTTTGTCATTTTCTGGTTTTGATGAGTAAATGTGACAGAGTCTAAATATATGGTGGGGTTTTGTGGGGCTTTGGTTTTGGTTGTTGATGTTGTTTCTTTTGGGTTTTGGGGTTTTGTTTTATATGGTTCATTGTCTGGATGTATCAGTCATTTGATATGGTTTTTAGGTCCATAATTTGTACAGCTGTATTAAAGTGGCAGAAGATTTTGTTTCTCCTGAGCACGTGAAGCACTGCTTCCGTCTGACCCAGGAGTTCAGGCATCTGTCTAATACTCACACAAACCATGAGGATAAACTGCAGGTAACCATTTTATGTCCATAAACACTAAATACATCCTGTGTTTTGCTAGCTTAGTTCAGTACTAGAAATGAGTAACAACTCCCCAGAAATCTGGAGGTTCTCGTTTGATTTGTACGTTACCTAATTTTTAAGTATTTCTGTCTACAGTATTATGTAAACAGAAATTAGTAATGGACTTCTGCATTTCCAGAGAACTTTCCCCCATTAGACTAATGCATGCATTGGTATTAGCAAGTTTTTGAATGGCTGAATCCTAATGACAGCAGAGCAGACCAGAAGAAAAAAAATTCTTTAAAAGAGCATTGCTTTATTTTGAAGAAATATGCTTCATTGATGGAGTACACTTATTTTGGTTTCTTTATCATCTAAAGGAGAACTCCTCTGTTAGGTGTCTGGTTGGATTCGATGATCTTAAAGGTCTTATCCAACATATGTTATTCCTAAAATTAAGTGTGTGTTTCAGTTTGAGGAAGCATGACTGCTTCAAGTAATAATTATGCGCAGAACATAAGAGGTACACAAGTACACTGGATATAAGACAGTAAGTTCTAGAGAGAAGACCATAGGAGATCTTGCTGGATTTTGTCTAGCACTTCTAAAGCATTACTGTCTGCTCAGTTTGCAAATTTTGTTGTCAGCATCTTTTGTGTATCAGTAGTCACGCACGTATGTAAAAGGAAGGAGGGTGGAGATCTGCAGAATGGCTGTTCTCATCAAACTAAGTACACAGTAGATAGTCACTCTCCATGATGTCACCCAAGGATGTCAGAATTTACCATGCTAATTCTCTCATACCAATTCAGTGAGAGTTTGCTATAAATTTCTACATGGATTTTCATGGGATTATAAAAGAAAGCTGAAATAGGATCTACTCTCATTCTGGCGTCTAACACTGTACCTCTTCAGCTGTGATGATACAAATGCAGAAGTGTTTCTGTAAATCAAGAGGTTGCAAATAAATAATGTTTATTATTAAAAAACAAGAACCAAGAAACAAAAACCCACAAAGTGCAGCTCAGGAGTCCTGTGTAAAGGAATATTGATTGTATTTGTCTCAGCCTGTTATTTTTTATTTGTAATTTTTAATGTATCTTTTTATATGAACCTCTGTCTGTATTTTTATATATTAAAATACACAGACAATAGCAGCATAAATGATACCAACGATTGAGGTCACATGTACATCAGAAAAAGACTGGTGCTTGGCAGTTAGTTGAGTACCTCACTTAGGAGGTGAAACTGGAAACAGAATTCAAATAAACTTAGAAAAAAGTCAGAAACAAGACAAAACTTTGATTCTTAAATAGGTAACTGTGAAAAAGAGAGAAGTGAGTACTAGTGAATTTCTCATCTTCTGCTTGTCTTTCTGCAAGGTTCAAAATTTGAAGAATTTCTAGCCTCTCTGCAAAGACAACAGGATGATTTTCATAGGATTAAACTGTCTGATTTTCTTGCATCTATTAGATTTGATTGATGTGCATCTCTAAGTAATTTGGATCACAAGGACTTTTTCAAAATAAACTCATATATATATATATATATATATATATATATAAAATTTTGTAGTGCACTTCCTCCTAGCTCTCACAAGAGAAGGAATTACCTTAAAATAACATGAGTAAATATATGTTGCTGGATCACCAGAAAATGAGTTAATAAATCAATGCAGGTGTCTAAAATACTTGTCATCTGTGACAGTTAAAATCTGTTGGTATCCTGAAGCAAAAAGAATATATATTTTGTGTATACTTGCCAACTATTACAAATTCAGGTGTCAAAGTTGATTGCATAGCTATGTAAGACTCTCCTTGTTAGTCTGTAGGAGTTAATTGTTTTTTCCTCTTGCAGGTGAAGAATATTATCTACCATGCAGTGAAAGATGCTGTTGGCACACTGAAAGCTCATGAATCCAAACTAGCTAGATCATAGGAATTGCTAATTCCAAATGCCCTGTCAAGTAGGCCTTTTGCTCATGGTATATACAGGGACTGCACACGACTGCCTCTGCAGGAGCAGAAGCTTCTCACTGGGAGCTGGTGTGGTCAGTATTACACACACTCTTTAGCCACTGTTTTCTACGTTGCCTCAACACTGAAGGTCTAATGGAAGGTTGCACTGTTAAATGCAGAATTCCAGATTCTAAAAGGTGCCATATCCCTTTCCTGTGGCCTTTTGCAAATTGAAAGAACATGGTGTTCCTGCATATTATGATTAGAAATGGTGTAAAGAGTGTGGATGTTTTTTTCCCTTATGCCCAGTTAGTCTCCACAAAGTTAGAACGTGCTGGAGTTGGGTTGTCTTACTGCAGATTTGGTTGATAACTACTGAAAGAATGTGACCAACGTAGCCCAACTGCAGAAATTCAAACAAACCTCCTGTGTGAGATATAGGCCAAGGAAAAGGATAAAGCTATTCTCTGCACTCCCCTTCTTCTAACCGTTTCTCTATACACTGTAGAGTTGCAGAACTAAAGGGAGAGCCCACTTTTTTTTTCCCCTGGGAGACTCCAGAAATAAAAGAATTGTGTATTTAGTGAAAAAATAGGTTTGTAGTGAAACAGTTAATATTTCATGAAAGTAGATATTTTTAGTATTTTTGAAGTACCACAATTGTTCCTGGATTTTCAAGGAAAGGTGTATTACATTTAGTCTTCCTTTCAATAAAATCAAGAAGTGATTTTTAGAAAGCAGTCCAAAATAGCACAAAAACAGCCAAAGGAGAATTGAATAGAAATTGACATCCCATCTCCCTTGCCCATCTTACCTCACCTATCTTCCCCTCTCTCTCTATACCACCCTGCTTCCTCAAAAAGAGAAGTAAAAAAAGGAGTATAAACTCTGTTCTCACATGGAGATGTTGTACATCTCTCCCTGCACTGGTGATGCAGGCAATATTCACCCAATACCAGTGCTACCTGAAAACATCTATAAAACATCTATCCTTTCCAAAGTGAAGGAAAAGTTAACTTTTGGTGTCAGCTTTGTCCAGAACTATTTTAAGTAACATGTTCCTGCTTGATAGAACTGTATTCAGAATTTACTAATGTCAGCATTGATGCAATGGATTTCATTGTCTGGGTACATGGGGAAATGTATTGACCTTATCTCCAGCTGTACTGTAGTGCCACTTGCAGGCCTGTTAATATGTTCACGGTTATTTCATTTTTTTTTTAAATAAAAGTCATTTACTGTAACAGCCTGGGCAGTTTCTTTCATACCTTTACACTGATCTTCCTGCCTTGAGGTCATCTTAGCCTCTGCCCCTGGTAGTGTAGGCTGCCTGCTAATTTTGACCTGCTGTGTTTGACCAGAAGGCTCATGTGGTTTAGCCTGGCATCCCAAGTAAGTGCTGGAAGCACACCAAGCTGCCTGCCAATTCTTGATTCTTTAAGGTAGTTTGGGTAGAGGATCTGTCTTGTCATAAAAAAAAAATATCTCTTGTACTGTGCTCCCCATCCCTCACTTCTTAACAGGTTGGGGTCCAGAGATGCCCTCTCCACTGCAGCTATCCTGTGAATATGGGCTAGTTTATCTGCTGGAGTTAAAAGGGGTTATTCTAGACCCATGAATCATTCAGCTTCACTCTATCCTGCTGTGTACAATTTCTTGTGCACTTCTGTTGTACTCTGTGCATACAGATTAATTATAGCTGAGATGTTTCCCTCATATGTGTGTGTATAAGCATTAGAATTGGATAAAGATCAAGAAGGCAGAGACCTGGGTATATCAAATACAGTAGCTTGAGTAATTTTGAATGCAGTGATTTACAATAAGAGTTTTGCAGCTCATTCTAAACCTTTGTTTAGTTTGAGTCTATCAAGTACTGCTTCTGTCTCTTGAATTTCCTTTTTTATTGATCATCAACCTGAAGCAATATTCCACCAAAATCCTGGGTATTATTAAAACTAGGAAATACCGTAGAATCATAAAATGGCCTATGTTGGAAGAGACCTTAAAGATCATACGGAGCTTATACCACAAGTAGCTAGCCAAAGTGATTATAAAATTGACTTAAGATATATAATCAATTGTTTTTATCACAGTATTTTCTAGTTCAAGATTTTAAGGGGCAGCTGGTATGTTATATGGAATGTAAGCAGATTCAAGCAGACATCATAAATCAGAGGGGCTTTAGCAGAGGGAGAATAAAAGGCTTGAGCTCCATGTCTTAATATAGTTTGCTGCAGTCAGCATACTTGTTCTACCTCATGCTCTCTTGCCATTTCTAAATGGAGGTGCATGAGACAGTGGGGCAGCACCATTTTTTAATATGGGCTTTAAACTCTGGCTGTCTTTTAGCCAGTATCCTGTGTAACTACAGACAAGATGAAGCAAGAATTCAGGAATATATGGGCGTTGGCATGCCCAAGTGACTTTAGATTGCATTCACAATACTGAGAGTTGGTGTGTGCTCAGCCATGCAAGGGTGTAATGTCCCTGGTCTGAAGATTTCACTCCTTTTCAAACAAAATCTTCCTTTTCTTGATGCTGAATAAAAATGTAACAGCGTGCAAGGTTTATTTTTACAAAATTTCTACTATGAGGCAACTGAACCTGGCAACATAAATATAGGAAAAAAATAAGTACCTAATACATTGAAAGTTGCATTCCATGTGTTGTTTCTCTGAAAGATTCTTAGACAGCCTTTTTTAAAACGTGAGGATGTGGAATCAGAATTGGAGCAGCAAAGTTAGAGGCTAAGCGGTAACTTGATTTACCTACAATCTAAATAAGATGAAAGAAGTTATAAGGCATAGGTATTATTTAAAACTGTTGCTCCTCTATATATATATGATTTCCTTCTTCCTCACTCCTGACAGCCCTTTGATAGCTCTGAGCTTCTACAGTTAAGAGGCATTTCTTGAGGTGTATGATACACCAGTGATTCATTCATGCATCAAGCACACCTTGTAAGCATTGATTCAGTGGGAAATGACTGTAAAACTACACAGCATGTGAGTGAAGCATAGCGTAGAAGGACCTGTTGACAATGCATCTTCCTGCTTCTAGTTACTGCTAAGGAACCTTAGCTTCTGATTGTCAACTTCAGTGTTTCCCCAAACTTACCCCGATAGCTGGTATGCATGCCAAGGCCTGCAGGTAGTTACTCTTTTCCAGTGCATCTCAGAATCTGAACTCAGCCCACAGCTTCTTTCCTCTCAATTGGCAATGTCTTTAAAAGTCCTATTATGAGCTTTTTTTAAAAGAGCTGCATGTTCCCACCAGGCATTTGAAAAATAACCAGGCAGAATTTATCTTACTTTTCTCTCTTACCTCTCTCATTTCCCTGCCTTGTAGGGAGCTTTTGATTTATCTCTGCCTTTATATATAGTTTAACAGGAGAATGGTAATGTAAGTTTCAAGAGCTGGATACAACAAAATACAGCTGTTCCCTCTAGGAAGGTGTCTTCTAAGAGAACAGCTTTCAATCACAGAGCAAAACTGGTAAAGAAATGTTCTCAGAACCATTTCCAGTTCTAGGGCCACAGCCCTTACAATGTCTTTTTTTGCTGTCAGCTTGCACTTTTTCTGTTTTCCTTACTTCTTTCAGCTTTTGATACTCTTCCACTGCAGTCTGCATCTTTGTGCTTCAGAGGGGGTTCCCATTGTGCTCTTCCACTTCACCTTTATTCCCAAGATCCATATTTTGTCTGCTGAACTGTTCCAGAGGGAATGCTATATTCTTGAGCCCGGATGAATTGCTGTTCCTCTTCATCATAGCAGCTTCTGGCCTCAGCTTCAGCAGAATCTCTGGATCTGACTTTGCATTTTTCTTAATGTAGCTTTGCTTAAGCTGTTCTACATGCTTTCCATGCTTTATTGTCTAGCCATACCAGATTGACAGATATTTGGTGACCTGTTTGGACCGTTTGTAGATAAACCACAAGTATATCATGAGTTGTTTCAGCAGCAACATATCTGGGAAAAACCTATACAGCCTTAATTTGAAAACAATTGATCAATTGCTTGTCTGGGTAGGTCTTAATTACACAGCATTATACAATATTACTATTAACTTAATAAAAAGAATGCTACTAATAAATATTTTTATTTTCACTTAACCTGCAGCTGACTTTTGTTCCAAAAATAGCCCTTAAATTTCCAGTAGTTTCTTCTTGTGGAAAGGTAAGTTAAGTAATTAATCTTTCTTTTTTACTTATGGTATGGAAAAAAATTGAACTTCTTATTGCTAAATGTAACTTGCTAGCTTAAAATACCTTTTCTGAAGTCATTCTAAAACTCAACATGCTACTTAGCAGTGAGCTGCCACTTACATTTACAACACCACCATGTCTGCTGATGTTGAGATTCTGTTGTTCTTGCCACCATTTGTGTTTAATGCACTGTGAAGATTTTCATACTGCCCCTTGGCACATTAAATAGCTTAAAACACTGAAGCACATTTTATTTAGGTGTCACTCATGCTGCAGTTATTTAGCATTCTCACACTGTCATGTGTGTTACCAGGTCTCTGCATTTCCCCACTTCTGTTTGCATTTTCTGCTCACCCAAGCATGAACAAATTACTCAGGTAGCAGACCTTTTGCTGTGCTGATCACCAATAGGAAACTGATGCAGTTAGAAAAGTAGTTATTTTGTTGAAGGTTTTTCCTGTTGGTGTTGTTTGGAAGAGTGAAAGCATATTCCTTTTATCCTATTAGTAGGTCAGTTATGCCATCAGTGGTGTAAATTGTGTAGTCCCTTATGCAATCATTTTGTGGCCATTCATATCCCAAAGCAGGCTGTGACAAAATGTTCTTTGTCACTGTAGAGATGTTTCTGTTTTCATCTCTTGCATGTAATGGGAAGTTGTCAATGTTTTGTATTTGTCATTACTGCTCATTATACTGGATGTCATTCATGCATGAGAAAATTCTTCCCAAACAGTTCTTTGTTTTTTTCAGAGTCTTTCCTTGGTCTCATTCCTTTTAATAAAGGCACTTCAGCAGCTATGGGCAACTAATGACATAGTGCCTTCCTCCTTCAGGGTTTTGGGTTTTTTTGATTGTTTGTTTGTTTGGGGGTTTTCTGGTTTGGTTTTTTGTTTTGTGTTTTTTTGGGGTTGTTTCGGTTTTTGTTACTGTTTGGGGTTTTGTTTTGGTTTTGTTTAGGGTTTTTTTGTTTGGTGTTTTTTATTGTTTTTTGGTTTTGTTTGGCTGTGAGTTTTTGTTAGTTAAAAGAACCATAGTAGCTTTCTACCGACTGTTTTAAAATTTATTTATTTATTTTAAAACAGCTTATATAATGGTTATCTCAGAGTGATTTGAGGATCTGTATATAGGGCTTAATCAGTCCTTGGCTGTACTATACATACAGGTTCCCAGGGACCCAGTAATGAACTCTGGCCTTGACTGAGGAGGAAGATTATTTCAACAGTATTCCTTGGTGAGCTGTTATAATACAACAGTTTCCTGTACTCCAATATGCTTAAGCATACACATTTCTCATCCTGCAGTGCGGATATTCACACACATGACACTGTTCAGCCATGTTTTTGTAGTTAATAAAGTAATCCTTGACCTCTCTGCTTTCGAGGAAGAGTATCTGGCAACACTGAAATTACCTGGAAACTACAAGTAACGGCCTTTATTCTTCTGGTTTGATAACGCAAACGTCCGTATCGGCTAGTTGAGTTTTGTTTGGCATCCGGTTTTGGGAGAAACTTGGAGCCGTGGAACTCTGAACGACCCTGTTTGCAGCATGTAATAGCTGCCCTGGACGGTACAACTGGAGGGAAGATGGCTTTTGCTGTGATCTAACTCCGTCTTCCCAAGTGCCCGTCATCTCAATTCAGCACTCTCCTGTAATTTTCCTCATGTTGCGTATGTTGTTTCTCTGCCATCGTTCCAGCAACGCCTCTTTTCTACCTGGCTGCTGCCGTTGCGCTGGCGGGGCTCCGTTCCTCGGTTCCCGCCGCGCCTCCCGGCCTGGTGCGAGCGAGCGCGGGGCTTTCCCTCAGCGGGGGCGGGCAGCGCCACTCGCCTGGTTCCGCAGCGGGGCGGGATGCTCGGGGCCCTGCGGCCTCTCCCTCCGCGGCGTCGGCTCCTCCCATGCGAGCACACGGGGCGGAGCTGCGCTTGCTGCAGGAACCTGCCCTTTAAGAGCCGCCTCCCGCCGCTGCTCAGCCCTGAGCCGCGCCCGGTGCCGCCATGGTCTCCTGGATAATCTCTCGCCTCGTGGTGTGAGTGCGTGCGGCCGGGGCGCGGGGAAGTGCGGGCCGCTGCGCGGGGCCCTTCCCCGATGGTCCCTCAGGGGCCGCGGCCCAGAGCGGGGCTCTGGCGTTGGCGTCGGTGCGGCCCCGCGGGACCCCACGCCCTGGGAAGGGGCGGCTGGGGGGTGAGGGGCGCCCTCGCGGGTGACTGCGGCTACAGACGGGCGGGTCCGCACGGGCTGCTGCGGCCCGCACTTGCCACGGGAGGTGCCGCGGTGAGGGCGGCTGAGCCCCGCCCGGAGATCGGCATCCCGCCGGCTCCGGCAGCGCGGGGGGAGCGCCCGCCCCTGCGGCCGGGGGCGGTGCGGGGCGCCGCGAGGCGCTGAGGGCTCTGTTCTTCTCGTAGGCTGATCTTCGGCACCCTCTACCCGGCGTACTCCTCCTACAAGGCCGTGAAGACGAAAAACGTAAAGGAATATGTGAGTATGGGTTGGCCGTACCGGCGCAGCGCCAGCCTCGTCCTTCGCGGCCGCCTCGCAAGCCCCCGGCCTGTCCCCTGGACGATGGTACCCCGGCTCCGCAGGGGCTCGGGTCAGCCAGGCCACCCGAGCAGCAGCTCCAGTCGTCTCTGGAAAAGCTGCCAAGGATGGGTGCTTACTGATATGGGAGGTTTTAACCCGTAGACGTGGGCTGTATTTTCTAAGGAGATGCTTAGTGAGGAAGGGAAAGCGGGGGAAACACTGCAACCTGGAAGCATATGGAAGTCCAGGACAAGTTCTTTCTTCTAACTTTATCCTCACGTTGTGTCCTTTACAGCTTTTTCCATACTACTTTTGTTTTCTTCCAAAGGGTTAAATAATCCTGCTTGGTTTGTGGCTTCCTATCAACTTTGCTTGTGATCAGTGTTTTATGTTGGTCAAAACTTCATTCTCTTTCCCTTCTGGAACCGTTTCCCTTTCTCTGTCTACACCATTGCTACAATTACCATATTTAAAACATCAGATTCTTCTGTCATGTATAGTGTTGCCTTCTTACGGAAGGGATTTTCTGAGTAGATCAGTTGAGACAAGAAAACTGGAAAAGTATGCTGTTAATTTTTGGGTTTTGTTTAATGATTTGGTGGTATAGGTTTCCTAAAGTACGTAGTCTGGATTGCTGCAGCAGAAAAATACAATCTTGTTTTTAGTTTCAGAGAAAATGCTGGAATGGTTCAAGAAAATGTATTTGAACTGCTAAAACTTACATATTAATGGTTCTTCCTTGAGGGGACTGCATCAGAAATAAGCAGTCCATCAGATGTTGGACTGCCATCTGTCTAATTCACTTAACCTTGAAGCTCTTCTTCCTTCTCAACACAAATGGAAAGATAGGGGGGAAAGGTAGCAGAAGGGGCAATATCTGTTCAAACTGGTCTTCATGTGAAAACTCAGCAGAAAACTTGGATGCCGTGCTGCCAATTTTCAAATCCAGCTGTTTTATGTATTATTGCTTGTTCATAGTACTTAAGAACTGGTATTGGTTGGGGTTTGGTGGTGGAGAAAGGTCTTACAGGTGTATCTGTGCTAAAGTGATATACTGAAGCTTGAATTGATGCAGACCAAGCTACCACAAACAGTCCATCAGTGACAGCACAGTGCAGTGCAAATTTACTCTTCTCTACCACCATGATAAAAATTCAGGATAAATCCTTGAGCAGTTGTGGCAAACTCCTTCTAGTAGCTCAGATTGTCCTAAAAACAATTTCTTTCTTTTCACGTCGTCTTCAGCGTTCGTAAAGTCTTTGTTTCAGTTATGCTTTTGCATTTGCTGAATTTGTTTAGGTTCTTGGTGCAGGCTGGGGAGGCTGTATATGTGCCTGAAGCTGTTAATCATCAGGGTGAGCAGCAAATGACTCCTTTTAGTGGACTGAAAAAAAAAAAAAAATGCAGCTTCATTCAACCCTCAGTTTTGGAAGGTGTTTATAATCTGTTATGAGAAAAAAAGATAGGATTTCTTCCCTTCTGCTTCCTGCTCTTTTAGTTTCTGGTCATCTGCGGGAACTTCTAGAACTAGAAGTTGGATCCTTCTAGTTTGTTTAGGAGCCATACTTCTTGTTTTTCTTTGGCTTTAGGGCACAGGGTGAAGGGTGACAGAAGGAGACAGAGGCAAGGAGACCTGCTTCCATTATCGAAGTTTACATGAAGTGAACATGAAGTTTATTTCATCAGTAACTAAACAATGTTTTCTGTTCTCAGTTCATACTCCTGAGCATTCTGTTAGCAGACTGAAATTAAGCTCTAGCCTTACACTCAGGCTGCCTACAGTGACTCCTTTTGAGTGACATCTGCTAATATATATGTAAATGCAATAGTTTTCACTAAGAAAAAGGAGACACTGTAAGTTCATTGCTTTGTATTTAGTCCTATTTAGAGATAAAATGACTGCCGGAGATCAATTAGGTTCCTTTTTTTAATTCTTTGACCAACTCCTACCTGATCTCTTGGATAGAAAAGTATCTTCTGCACAGTTTGTCATTTTACTATTCACAACCTTTTCCAGATGTTTCATGAAGATGAGCAGCACAGATCTCAACACTGATTCCTGTGGGATTCCACTGGTAACTTTCCTCATTGTGAAAAGTGGCCATTTCCTTTTATCCTTTGTTTCCTTTTTTTTTAATCAATTGTTAATCCTTGATAGTTCCTTCATTTTTATCCTTGACAATTTTGTTCCTTTAAGTGTTTGTGTAGACCTGTTAGAAACTTTCTAGAAACTTCATATACCCTTGCCCTGTAAGGAAAGCACTACTATAGCTAGCACAGGCTTATGGAAACTTAAGAGTTCTGCTACACTTGTGATTTTTTTTGTTTGTTTTTTTTTAAATCCTATAATCTTCCTTTTGTTACATTTATGTAGTTATTTGCTAATTACTTGCATTACCGTTACTGCATTCATTTTGCCTAATGCTGAAGATTTACTGTGGATAGGTGTATAGGTTTTCTGAAATCTCCCACCCTTTTTGATCCTTTTCAGCAAACTTAGATTTATTATTATTCACACACTTCTTCATACAAGGGCTGATTCATGTTGCTGCACCCAGGACTTAATCATTCCTTTTGAAAAGTTGCTTTAGATCAGCTGAATGATACCTGGTCTTGCCCACACTGTTGATATAAGAAAAAAAAACAAGCAGGAGAGAGCCATATGATACAAGTTTTGTTATTTTCTGTTCTGAAAAAGAAAGTTCATAGTAAAGTGGAAGTAATTTGGATTACTAGCCACTGTCTTTTAAGCCATTCACTGTGTTAGAGCAGCTGGAGGCAGATAAATTTTCTTTTATGAGAAATTTTGAGAAATTTTCTTTTATGAGAAACATGTGAAGGGTCTTTCAATAACCAATCACCAGATTTTCCAATGCATGCAAGTTTGGGGAAATACCTGCTTTTATATTACTTTCTGTAGCAAGGATTGTCAACATGTCATTATTATAGGAACATAATTGTTCATGTAAGTTTAATATATGGATTAATGTGTGGATTTCCCTGATTCAGTTTAGTTCTTTTTTCCCATTTTTGATGACACTAAGAGTGTTAATTGCTTTTAATTTAATTGTACTCTTCATTTATCTTTTACTTTTGCTCTTTTTTTAGTTCTCGACGGAATAGAAAACTAGCAATTTCCCTTATAATTCAGCTAACTCCTCTTCAGGAGTAATTGGCTTGTGGCTGAGAAACCAGTTACAAGAACAGCAGTGTGCATCTCTGTCTGTTAGGGGAGAATTAATTTGTGCTTTGAAAGAAATACAGTAATTTCAAGACTATAAGGCGCACCCTTTTGACTAAAATTTTGGCCCGAACCCGGAAGTGTGCCTTATAGTCTGGTGTGCCTCATATATGGACAAAGTTCGGAAATTTGCCAACCTGGAAGTGCAAGCCTGCAACAGCCCTGAGCTGAGCAGAGCCTGCCTGGCGGTGGCATTGGGGCAGCGCTGGTACGGGGCGAGCCTGATGGCAGCATTGGGGCAGCCCAGGCGGGGGTGGGGAAAGCGCGGCGATGCAGCCTGGGCGGGAGGGGGGAAAGCCAGCAGCATCGGCGCGAGCCCGCTAGCATCAGGGCTGCGCTGGCGCAGGGGAAAAGCCCAGGGGGGCGCGGAGCTCCCAGAGCGGCATGTGGCTCTTGGAGCTCCCGGAGCTGCACGGGGCTGCCAGAGTGCCGGGGTGGCGCAGGGAGGGAGGGGAGCAGGCTGCCGCAGAAGCCGCGAGCTGCGGCCACCCCGAGCCAGCTCAGAAGTGCATGCTGCCGCCGCGAGCCACGGCAGCCCGAAGCTGCCCTGAGCCACCCCAAACTGCCGTGAACGGTGGCCACCCCAAGCCGTGCCTCACCAGCTGGCGCCAGGGATGGGCAGGAGTGCCGGGGCCCGCGCACAGGGAGGGCGCTTGGGGCTGCATTTAAAGGCTGCAATCTGTGAAAAATGTTTGCAAATTCAGTACCTGCCAGTAAACTCCCTGATTGCTTTGTTGCACTTGGCACAGATCTTCGTGGCCAAAAAAAAAAAGTGCACCTTATAGTCTGGTGTGCCTTATGTAATGTACAAAGTTGTGAAATTTGCTGACTCCTGGGGGTGCGCCTTATAATCCAGTGCGCCTTATGGTCATGAAATTACTGTACTGTCCCAGATAAGGGTGTGTGAAAGTAGAGAGATGGATGATAGGCATCCAAATGTGTCATAATAGTACATACATAGTATATACTCTAAACCTTAAACAAGAAGATCAGGCTGATGTGGCATGTTCTTTGCATTTTTTGCTCTCTCAGTGAGCTTTTATTTGAAAAGAAAAACTAATTGATTGTGTGATTTCTAAGAGTAATGATTAAGGCAAAGAATGCTTATTAATGAGTTAGAGAAATAATATCTTTCTTGGTTTTTTTGTTTTTCTTTTTTCCTAAGGAAAAACTTTACATCAGGAAAATACAGGGCTGCAGCTGAAAGTTAAACTTCTACACATGTGCGTGTACTTTTTTTTTTTTTTTTTTTTCTTTTTTTTTTTTCTCTTGTATTCATGATGTATGGAAGAGTGTAACTTCTTAAAGTGAACTGACAAATCTTTTTGGTTAGGTCATCTGGGACCTTAACACTGTTGCGCTGTAATGTTGCTCCAGGGCATGCATTCATCAATGTATTTGTATGTGTTTATCTATTTAGAGCACAGTAATCCTACATGCTTTCTCAGACTAAAAAGTTGTACCATTTGGTATGTGTCCCTCTCCATTACAGATTACATAGGCCTTCTTTTTGAATCTGTCTTAATGTGTGGAGGTGGGTCATTTATACTGAGAAGGCATTTCACTTTTTTCCTGGGTTCTGATGTATGTCCATTGAGTGGCTGCTCTTTTGCAGGTGAAGTGGATGATGTACTGGATTGTGTTTGCCTTTTTCACCACTGCAGAAACACTCACGGACATTGTTCTTTCTTGGTGAGTTCCTTGGTGGCTCGTGGTTTGTTTGGTTTTTTTGTTATTGCTATGTCTTTGTTTTGGGTTGTGCTTTTTTTTTTTTTCCTTTTTTTTAGGCAGAGAGAAGTATTAGGATGCTGAGAATAAACTGTGTCTCCTTTAGGAGCTTTCGATCCCTGTGGAGAGTCAGCAGATTTCTAGATACTGTGGGTAGTAGCTGCCATCTTAGCTGTTTCAACGCCTTTGCTTGCAAAGTTAGGGTAAATGCACAATATCTATAAAAGGATCTTCCTCCATTCATAACTTGAAATATTTTTGAGAAACTGTTAATGTGAACTGGTACAGTTTGAAAAAATGATAGTTTAAAAGATACCTTATGAAAATGGTAGAAGGAGGGGACTTATTTTGCTTTAACAGTCTTTTATGTGGAAGAGCAGATCACGTGCATGTCTGTGCTGTGAGTGGTTTGCATGATGAACTTCTCTTCCACTAGGGACAGTGGGACAGACTGGAATAGAAGGAAGCAGATTCTTATTCTTTTCTGTTCTCTGTATCATGCTTGCCAATATGGAGACCTCCAAAAATGAGAATTCATTGTTACAGGGCTTCAACTAAATCTTTGAAACCGGGTGTCTTCAGTTGCATCATTGCTTTTAGTGCTTGAGCTTTGCATACATCTCTAAAACGATGTCAATCAAGAGTTTTATCTTTTAAAGAATCTTGTAAGGCACTACCTGTGCCTTACAAAAGTGCTCAGCAGCTTTGTTTCTATCTGCATAAAATCTGAAAAGCAGACAAAGATTGAAAAAGTATAAGAACTTTAGCTTATTCACATAAAGGACTTCTGAAAACAGAAGTTTCTTCCTACTAATTGAGTCAGTAGAAAATTTGCATTCAGTTGTTTCAGTCTCTGCTGTTGTATCTTCCCAGACTTTATTGGGTAAGGGTTAGAGATGGCAGGCTTATATTCAGCCTGCTCTTTCTCATTTGGACTGGCCCTGCTTTTGTTTCTTATCTGAGGAGTACGTGTTGGAAGTTTCAGAAAACAGCTGTCAGCTTTAGTAGGAATGTGACATTATTAAGATATATAGTTTAAAATTTTGGAAATTGAGAAGGGAAACTAATGTAATATTAACATCCACTGGATGCTCTCTGAAGAAACGTCAGAATGATGAGAGTAGCTATCAGACTCTAATTTGGTGTGTTTGCAGGGCTGAGAGATGCCCTGTTTATGGAGTTTTCATGGCTATGGATGAAAGACTAAATGATACTCGAAGAAGGTATGTCCTAGGATTCTAAAAAGGGTTCTGCTTTTCTGACCTGAATAATTAATTCTCTTGTGTCTGAGCCTTAACCTTGCCTACACACTTTCTGCCTGTGCTG
>PYHW01010615.1:9068-29100 GCA_013186435.1 Turdus rufiventris | reverse complement strand
TTTTTTTTTTTTTTTTTTTTTTTACTTTCCTCTTTCTCTCAGGTTTCCCTTTTATTTCGAGCTGAAAATCGCATTTGTGATTTGGCTGCTCTCCCCTTACACCAAGGGCTCCAGTGTCCTCTACAGGAAGTTTGTGCACCCAACGCTCTCCAATAAGGAGAAGGTACCTGCTTGTTGTTGGAAGATACTGACCTGTCTGGGAAGTGACTGACTTCTAATTCAGTTATGTCACAATAAAAACTGGAATCAGTGAATCTTGCTTGTGCTGACCTTAGTGAATGTAAAATGATTCTGTGTCTGACAATGATGTCATACTGCAGCTTACTGAAGATTGCAGTGTAGCCAATAGTTTGCCTAATGCTTAGAAAGCATGTTTGGCTAACCCAGTGTCATGAGCCCTTACAGTCACTGTCGGTAATTAAGCCTTTTGAATCACAATAGGAGCAGCATGTTCTGTAGCCAGTCTGTTTATTCACATTGTTGATATAAGCAACTGCTTTGTTTCAGTTGTTACAATTTGGAAATTGCATACTGTAATTTAAAGTTGCATTTACACACTTTTCTGTAATTAGCAGAGAAACTCATGTGATCAAGGACACCTGATGCTAGTAGCCTGAAAAAAGCGTGTCCAGATTAGTTTTGTGTTTCTAAGGGGGATGATGGGGAAACTTTGATTGTAACAGGCAGCTAAATGCCATGTTCCATGTTGTATTCCTAGGAAATTGATGAATACATTACTCAGGCTTGTGACAAGAGTTACGAAACCATGATGCGAGTTGGCAAGAGAGGGTTAAACCTTGCTGCCAATGCAGCAGTTACTGCAGCTGCAAAGGTAATGCAATGCCTTCTGTAACATTCAGGAATTGTCCAGCAGTTTATTTTTGTGTACTAGTCATTAGGTGCTGCAGGTCTGTTAGGGGTACTAGTACTTGTTTGGCACCAACCTAATTTTCCTTCCTTCCAGTTTGCCCTGCAGTTAGTTCCATCCTTTGCCTTAAAAAAAAAAAAAGTAGAGGGGGAGTGGAGTGGATTTTGCCTTAATCTCTTAATGCATGGGAGCATGCATTTTCCCTTTTCTGTTTTTTTTTTTCAGAGTACCCTAGTGGGGAATAGGGCACCTTTGCTCATCTTCTGAATGAATGATCCCATGTGAGATGATCTTGGTGACATGCCTTTCACCCTAATTTTATGTCCTCTTAGGGCCAGGGAGTTTTGTCTGAGAAGCTTCGAAGTTTCAGCATGCAGGATCTCACTCTGATCCGAGATGAAGATACTGTGCACATGCGAAGCTGTGATCCACAGCTGCACCCCTCTGGTGCGAGCCTGCTGGAAACTATCGAAGACTCAGGTACAGGGCACCTGCTGGGCCATTGTGTGAGATCTTGAATGGTGAACCCGAAGGGCTTCCCTGAGCCTTGGGTCTCGGAAAGGAGTACGAGATTGTAAATTATCTGTGAGAAGGTGCATTGTCTTCCATAGAGGCGTCTCATTTAATATACATCCCTGTACTTATCCATTATTGTTATTCAGGATGGTTGACATCTCTCTGTCGTGTGTTCCTTGAGGATGGGCCATTTTAAGCCTCATGAGATTCTTTAAAAGTATTTGCTAAAACTTTTGCTCTTGTTCCTTAGCTTCCTGTTATTCCTCTGGAGAGGAGAGCAGTATGGCACATCGGTCTAATGGAACCCCGTCAGATACTAGAACAGACCCATCAGATGAAGATGCAGGAGACAAACTTCCTAAACGTACCCAGAGTCTCAAAACTCCTAAAAAGGTGATGAAAGCTGAAGTGAGTTGGCATGTAGATAATTTCCAGCACTGACATTGTTTTGTGAGCTTGATTGGAAGGCTCTAGCTTTATAGTCTCAGCATTTAGAAGCTGTATATATAAAATTTGTTGGACTGGGTTTGCTAGTTGAGTCCTACACCAGAGAACTTGACATCTTTTTGCTATACTTGTCTCTAACTTTTGCATTTTTATCACGCCTGTAAGCCTCTGTCATAAGCCAGACCCCAGTTTTCTTTCATTTGGGCTTTGTGTTGAAGGGTGGAGCATTGGGTATTTTTAATGTGTTTTGTTGACAATGTCCTCTCTCCCGTCTGCTACAGTCTGAATATATAATAGCGACATTTATCCCTGGGACAGCACTTTCTCTTCATGTGAACGCAGCAATTGTGTACCCTCTTGGGCCTCTCTTGACTTTTACACATTAGGTATGGGGAATTATACCACTCCCCACCTACCCCATTCCCAGAGTTTTTTCTTGAAGTTTGAGTAACTAGTGATTGTTCAATTGTCTTCTTATGTTCATGTGATGATCCAAGGTATTTACAGCCATTCAGATAGGACATGAGATGCCTGGTTTCTTATTATTAAAATAAACCATACAGGAAAGTAAATGCAATTGTGTTCAAGAATCATGTAAGCTTAGCAGTCTTTTTTTCAGGTGTTCTCAGGTAGAAGATGCTTTTTGAGGTGTAGCTTTCCAGGTCTTTTCTCTTATTTGGCTGTTTCTTAGGGTTTGATTTGTACATGGTAAAATGCTTCTCCCTTTTTATGAAGTTGGGGTTCTATTTGATTCAACTTGGATTTCTATTACTATCTTTATCTAAGATAAACAATGCTATATAACTGACTCACATTGTTGAGCTATTCAGGCTAAATATTTATTTGTTTGAAGGAAAGTAATTGCTTAGAGCATGATTTTAAGTTGTACAGTTAACATGATTTTTACAGTGTAGGGGGAAACCTTTGTATGTGCTTAAGCACTCCTTGTAATTGAATCACAGAATAATTGAGGTTGGAGGGGATCTCTGAATTCATCTGGTTCAAACCCACTGCTCATGTAGAGCCAGTTCTCAGGACAAGGTCCATGTGGCTTTTGATTTTTTCCAAGGATGGACATCTGTGTCCAAAGATGTGTTTTAATTTAACTCTGATCTTTCTATGGCTTATTTCTGAGTTGTTCCCTCTTCTGTCTTGTCTACTGTATTAGACAGGAGCAGGGAAATAAGAGGCTCAAAATTTGAGTCAAAGCTTCCTACTGAGGACTTTTCAAAGTGATATTGTGACAAGACAGAAAGTACTCTTCTATGCTGTTTATTGTGAATGCAGAAATATCGATAAAGCCTTTTGCAGGTATATTGGTTTTTAGGTTCAGATTGCTGGATGTTTGGGTCAGGTTTAGGACTTATACGAGATCTTTGACTGAGATCACTGAGGTTGCCAGCCAGGGCTGAATGCATCATAGATGAATAAATGTGCCCTTCTTGCCAATATCTAGAATGAAAGACGGAGAAGTAAATTGTGGAGATTAGTTGAGGATGTTTCTACAGCATTCAGTGACCTGCACTGGTGATGGAAGTTAAGAAGCAGAAAAGTTAGAGCAGTGAAATGTTACGTGAATGTTACCAGTTAGAAATATCTGTGTTTAACCTTTTGTTTGGACAGCTGGCTTTGATTTTACTAGTGGACATATCCTGTTTTAGAATGTCTTCTGATTGCTGTTTGATGGATAAATGATTTGTTTAATGAAAGAAAAGGAATGGTTAAACAGGCTTTCTAGACAACATAATAATGACATTATTACCTTGACATTAATAGGGTCACGTTGTCATTGTTTTGTCCTATTTTCACTCTTCATTCTTGCATCTTTCTGTTAGACATTTAGATGTTAAAATAAACTAGCCTAAAATGCCTCTTTTTATTTCTCCTCAGCTTCCAGTGAGAAGTGTAAAAGCCCGCCCTAAGAAGAAAACTGCTGGCTCTCTTGCTTCTGGCGAGTCATCCTAAGGCAACCCCCACCCCCCAGCACCTCTCTCTGTCCTGGGATTTGCCTTTCGCTTTTATGGGGAAACTCTCCAAAGGAAGGGAGCTGAGATTCTTGTAAATAACCGATACTGCTTTACAGAGCTCATTCCAAGGCAAGGGGAAAGCTGGGATTCAGAAAGCAGAGTAGAGGATACAAATCCTCAGGAATTTTTCTCCTTTTCATCTCTCTGTTGGAGGGAATGCTGATATGTCTGTACATAACCAGTTGCTTTGGAATTCCCACTGTATAACTCTAGTTGAGTATCTTTGGTGGAAAAACTGACTAGGGTTAGAGACATCCTTTGCACAGAAACTGGAAAAATACTAGACGCAAGAGTTCCACAGGGTGGGTGGCTCTCTAAAATGTCTTATCTTGCTCTGGGTATTTTCCTGCAGCTGTGTGTTGTTAGGACGTGCCCACCATGAATCGTATTCCTTAAGAATGGACCGTACCTGGTATGTCCATCGCCTTTGAAAAAGTGACTGAAGTGATGTATGCTGAGTGCTTTTGAGCATAAAGGACTGGCTTATGGGAGGTATATGCTAGATTCCCATTACTCATGCTGGAACATGAAGAGATTAGTTTTTATTTTAGTTTTTCTGGAAGGTGAAGGGAGATAACTGGAAAAACTAATAAAGAAAATGTGCTATTATGTGCACATTATATGATGGAGTAGGCAGGAGTTACTGTTGAGAAGGAAAATTTGGCATCTCTAAGATTTTGGCTCTTTTTGAAACTGCTTGAATTTTATTTCAGGTTCTAATGCCCACTTTGACTCCTATGAGAGCATCAGAATGAGGTGAGTCCCATGCAGTAGGTCCCATGCAGTTCCATGGCAAGCGTACTCAATTTGCCATTTAGTGGTTGAACTCGTGTAATTGTGTTGCTTGTTACTTCAGACAAATTCTTTTATTCTGGAAGATGGGGAAAATCTGTCTCAAAATAGTCTGCGGGCATACTTGAGAATTTCAGAAGCCCTCACCTCTCAGCTTTAGCAGAGTCAATCCTCAGGACATGAGAATTGAAACAGTTCATTTATTAACAGTTGACTTCTGCTGACTTCAGCATTTCATTTATGGGGGATAAAAAGCAGGGACTAGGGTGCAATACTGTGATTAATCAGTCCTCTTGCTTTATCCTGGTGCAGCCCTTACACGGTTTTCTGTTTGACATGTGCTGTGTGTATCAGTGTCCCAGGACCTGAGCAATACTTAACACTTGGGACAGAAAACTACAAGGAAGGTAGAACATTGTGGCAGTGGAATTGCAGTGCTGCAGAGAAAATTTGCATCATGCCAAGCCGTAATACTCTCTTGAAGACTTTTAAGGGGAGATCCCTGTACACATGCCAGCTGAGTCAGTGAAAATTTGAGATTTATGAGTAGGGTTCTTGTTATCAAGATCTATAATGAAGGTGCACCGTTATAGACATGGGTGTCTGAATGAATACTTGGTGGTCTTAATTTACACTGAAATTAGTTATCAAAGGAACCTGGCTCCTACATGCAGGTGTTTGTGTCCCATGCTTTTGCTGTCACATTTCTGAAATTAGAGTGAATTCTTCACAAGGCCCAATATTCTAGAGAACAGCCTTTCAAAATTTTAAGAAGCTGAAGACTAGGACTGAATGTTTTTCTTGTTTCCCATTGTCTTGGTGGCAAATTATTTTCTGTTGAATTGACCAGTTATTTCAGGAAGCCAATTAACTTGAGTTTACTATTCTTTGTAGCTTTTAAAAATTTAAACTTTACAGTCCATGTTAGAAACTTGCATCTTGTCAGAAATATTTGTCCTAAATTATCTACAAGACTTTATCCAGAAGTCAGTAGAAAATTCCTGATTTGGTTCTGAATTTTACAAAAACAACCCAATTATTGTTATTTGTTAGTTTATTAGCAAACTTCATGTCTTGCCGCACATGCAAATGCATATCCTGAAGCAGGAGTATTTTCTGTTTCCAAAGGAAATTCCTCTCTTCAGACAAGAGATAAAAATCTTTCATGGTTATGTGGAAGATCCAGTTGTGAGGAGTTGCTGCCCTAGACATTCCTGTACTGAGCAAGAGTTCTCTATATACCAAGTATGTCTGCGACTTTTTTTTTTTTTTTTTTTTTTTNTAAATTAAAATTTTGCATAGCAAAGTATTTATGTAAATCATTGTGAGGGACTTGAATTAGAAGCCAAGTCTCCCCTTGTGCTGATCTTCTTGCCCTTTCCTTGTGCATGCACTGTGGTGGTCTACAATTACTAGGTTTCCACAGAGTGACTTCCCAGAATCTTCTCTAGAATCCATTTCTTTTTAGAGGCTTTTCTGCTTTGAAGCACAAGAAGAATTTCTGAAGATTCTGTTCTGGTATTAGGATTTATCTTTGTCTTCCTGAGCTGGGTCCTCTGCTAAGTAACTTTTACTTAGCATTGATGCTTGATGGCATTATCTTGTGGGTAAATATGGGTCAGTTTTACTCTGACTATTGTTTATACAGGAGAACTGGCTTTTGGTTGCAAGAGTGAGTCTGCAGTAGAGTCAGGGACTATCTAGTGTGCAATATGAAGCTGATGATGTCAAGCAGCAGAACTTACCCAGAGCAAGAGCAGTGTCTCAGCATGGATACTGTTTTCTTCTTCTAGTACAAATGTGGCTGCTAGATTGTGTTTTGCTTGATCAAAGCCGCTGCAGATCTACCACCACCCACGTGACCTCTTAGTGAGTTTCTAGATGCAGTTCTGCATTGGATGGCACTGTCTTGCATAGAAATTCTCTTGTTATTGAGAACGCTGAATGTGCTGTTTTGATAAAATGCTTTTATCAGCTGCTGTTCGGTGTATTCAGCAGGAAATGCTGGAATGTAGTTTCTTTTCAGTATCATCTGTGGGCTTCAGTGTGCAATTAAGCAAATGGTTAAATCTTCACCTAGCATTAGAACCTGTTGTATTTGGTAAATGTATAGAGCCTTTACTTAATATACCTGGCCAGAGAAGTGCAGTAAGAGAAAATGATACTTGAATCTTGAATCTGGGGGCTGAAGAGGGTGGTATGTGTGTTTCAAACTTCGTGTGCCTAAAGGTTATCCTAAAATACCTGTACCATGAGATACAAAGTTGAAGCCATGACTGCCTTTTGAAAAGAAAAGTTTTACTTTCATGCTTTGTAGTAGTACAAGTCAGTGTTCTGCTGTTGGAAAAGAAAATAGTGAAATATAGTGGTTTCCTGTCTGAGAAACTTCATGATATGTTGCATAAAAGGGAAAAAATGTTTTCTTGTTTGGCAGTAAGCTTCCATGGTGGCTAAGAAACATGAAAATACAGGGGACACAGCTGTCAGGTTTTAAACCTTTACACTTTACCTAAACATCTTTATTACTTACTTTTTAAAATTTGAGTTTGTGATTCTCCAGCTTTACATGTCTGGGACCGATTTCTTTTAGACTAGCGTAATTTGCTTGATAGGTAGAGCGTATATATAGAGAGGGGTGCTGGTATTCTTAAAATTGCAAAGCCTGTCCTGGGGAAGTTTCACCTTCCCTTATTTTAGGGAATTGATTTCCATTCATTGTGCTTTTGCAGTGCTGGGTTTTCTTTTATACATCCCTCTTGGAAACATAACTTCCTCACAATATACTTCCTTGGAAAGCAAGATCTCTAGAGAACCACAAATTTCCAGAAATGGTTATTTCTTCTGTGCCATCTTAATCAGCAGGAAATCTAGTGCCTTAGGAGAAAAGTAAGATATCTATGGAGAACTCTGCTGGTTCTCTTATCTACACATAGCATTGTATAAAGGAGGCTCACAAGTTAACAGTGAAGTTTCACTGTATGCTTGAGAGCAGCTGTTGAATTGAACTGGTTTTTCCTTTCTGTCTTCCAAAGCTACATATAATGCTGGAAAGTGTGGATTGTTCCCTGAGAGAGAAATCTAGGGAACAAAATTGTATTCTAATGAAGACACTGTATTGTCACGTTTTTGCTTGCTGATGAGATGCTGAACAACATCTCTGTGTAACTGGTACTATAGCTTTTCTTGCTTTAGCCACTAGGAATTTTGTAGTGTGCTGTCTGGCTGAAGCATCTCATGGTGCTGCTTTGTGAGTTGTCTTGCAAAGTCAGATATGTGAAAAACCAGGAAAGTATTCTGAAGTTACATGAGCTTGTAGAACCGTAGAGGTGTTAGAGTTGGAAGGGGTCTCTGGGGGTCATGTAGTTCAACCTGGCATCTCAGTCAGGGCCACCCACTGCCAGTTCCTGTGTGCTATTTCTGGTCTGGAATCTAATGAGTTTAATGTTTAAGAGCTGATAATGTGTGCAGAAATGCATGTGCTGTGTGGGAATATGCTTTAATGTTACTGAGAAGAAATGTTTCCTGGTCACTTTTCATCTGGAATTTGGCTCTGCTGCAAGACTCTATAAACATAACTCATCCTTATGTTCTTATATGTATAGTTAAAAAGCTTAGACCTCTCAAAAAAGATCTTAAAAAGGTCTTAAGAGGGATGCAGAGTAAGTTGTGAAAACAGTTGGTCTTAACAGCAAATGGAGACGGTAACTGCATAGCAGCTAAGAACCTATTTTGTGAGATAGAATTAGAGTAGAAAATGACCTGTGTATAGTACAGAGTTGTCCAGTAAGTACTGCTAACTTCCTGGGCCTCAAGCAACACTTAAACTGTGCATTCTATTGATTTCTTTTTTGAGCCTGATTTCTCTCTTGCAGTCAGTCTCTGTCTGTCTCCTTCCCTCCCTCCCCCCTTTCCTTTCCCCCTCCCCTGCTTCTAAATTGGGCTTGAGCTACATACACTGAGTTTCTTCAAACTTTCATCCCTTCAGAACAATAAAGTTTTGACTTTTACCTCAGCAGGCAACTGATCTGCAGGGAGAAATGTCAGGTCTCTCTCATCACTTTGTAGATGTGTTAAGCTGGAGAAGCACTCTTCAGAGCATACATTTGCCTGGGAAATTCTACCCACTGCCTCCTGCCAAAGTCTGCATGTTTGGGCGAACCAAATGCTGGAATTAGCTACGCTCATGTACACAGTTACCTGTAGATTGCCAAAATTCAGTGTCAGAATTTCCAGTGCTCTATTTCTGATGGTAACAGGAATTAAAATAATATAAAGTGGAAAGAAACAGTGGCAGATTGGTGGGTTTTTTGGTTTTGTGGGTATTTTGGGGTTTTTGGTTGGGGTTTTTTTTGTTTGTTTGTTTTGCTGGGTTTTTTGTTTTAGTTGTTGTTGTTGTTGTTGTTTGGGTTTTTTGGCAACTTTGCAGGTAAATTTAGGTAATTGCTATTTATATGCCTAAAATATTTGCCTGAAGCAAGTTATCTGTTACTTTCTTGCTCTCCTTCATAGAACTCATATTCTTCTGTGAATTGATAATGTTGGGGTTTTTTTTGTTTTGTTTTGTTTACTTTTATTAAGAAAGGGCTAGCTTCCTTTTTACTGACTGTGGAGACTTGAAATATACTGTATTAGAGCTGCAATTTAGCCTTTTTTCATTATTTAAAGCTATGCCTAGATTAATATGTGTAACTTGTACAGCAAGGCCTAAGTCTGGATTCCCAAGTGGAATGTGAGCATCTATTACAAACAGCATAGTTTGACATATTTCCCTTTTCTTGCAGTGGATTCTGGCTGAAATGTGGTCACTGCAGACCCTTTTGACAAGAACATTCTGTCAGCATTTAGCCAGATAATGTTAGAAGTAACATTTGTGGGAATACTGCAAAAATAAGTGAACACTAAAGGAGCAAAAGCTCATCAAGTCTTCTGTAATATATAACTGTCTGAGACTATGTAAAACATTAAAGCATTTCTGGCAGCACTGGAAATGCATTGCTATACTGACTTACAAAGGTAGGGAATTCAGTCAAGTCTTTGTGAGGAAAGTCAGTCTGGATGGCAAGCATATAAAGTTTTATGTACCAAGGAACTAAGTTTTTACCACAAGTAATGCTTAGTAACTTATCAAAAAGAAGTCGAAAAATTTTGGTGACTTTAAAATGGAGAGAAATTTTCCTGATTGTCAAATCTAGTGTTAAATATAAACTTTCTGTATTCATACTGCTGCCTTATTGGGGAAAGCACTGTGTTAATGGACTCCTCATTTTTGGCTCATCTGTCAGATAATTTCTCAAATTAATCTCAATTTAGAGATGCTTGGGTTTGACTCATCATTTTAATGTCAAAGTCCCTGTTAGCACAGTGCTGATCTAAAGGCAGTATGGCACAAGGAGGGATGTGAATTACTTTTTGTCCACCAGAGGGGTGTAAGAATAACAAAATCACTGAACATGAGTGAGCAGAAACATGCCTCGTAACAGTTAGTTCAATTGACAGTCGAACAGCAGTATTTCCTAGGTATGAATGAAGGCCCTCCTTGGGGATGAGGGGAAAAGCATGCTGGGGCTCTAATGGAGACATAGGAAATAATACTGCTGTTAACCTCTTACTGAAAAGGCTTATTCTAAGGCATTCTAATTGAGCCACTATCTAGTGAGGCTTGCTGAGACAATAACATTACAGAATAACTGTCCTCACTTTTTTTGTTGTTGTTGTTTGTTTGTTTGTTTGTTGTTGTTGTTGCTGTTGTACATTCAAAACATTTTGTAGCTGTAAGAAGCAGCTCTGAAAATGGCAATGTTTGTGATTTCCCCTCCACCAGCTTTTGCAATTAGCCAATTGCTGTGTGTTGCTCTACTTTATACTCTGAATTTTAGTAGTATTTCCTGGTAAGGATGAGTATTTTGTTTCAGTTGGATCTATTTTCTGTAAAAAGAGAAGCAATTTTAATCTAAAAATACAGATTTATCTAATGTTACTATGGTAATTTGTGACCATGGCAACAGAGAGTTAGCATTCTGAAGAACAGACAGATGGATCTGGTTGATTTTTTGGTTGTTTGGTTTTTGTTTTTAAAGTCAACAACCTAATTAATGGTGCACACATTTCGCAAAAAGCTCTTGACTTTTCAAATTTGTTGACCGCACAAGATCATATGGGTCCCAGGGATTTTGACATTCTTACATAGGAAAGCTGATGTTAGAACATAATGTAACAGTATGCAATACGTTCCAATGTTGAGAAGAACTTTTATTTGCAACAGCATAGATGGGGACTTGCAGACTGAAGGAAGGATCCAAGATGTACCAGGAGGTTTCTGTATGAAAGAGAAGTAAAACCTGGAATAGTCCTGGGGATTCTTCAATGTCAGATTTTGGGAGAAAAAACAAGAAGAATGAAATATATTCAATATGTTTCTATTTTCCAGTCATACAATCAGAGTTAGGTAAACCAACACAGTGCTTTTGGGCAGGTGCTAAAATTCAAGTACGAGTTGTGGATTGCCCTGACATGCCCCATCACGTGTGTGCTGTATTCTGCAAAACATTTAGTGATGATTTAAGGAGTCATAAGGAATTATTATTGAGGGAGGTAGGAATGGGCTTTTGTGGCTAAGCCTTGTATTTAGTGTATTTATCTCGGCCAGTCTAGAGCTAACATAAAGGCTCTCTACTGTCAGCACTCAATGTCAGTTTTATAGGAAGTGTGTGGATGTAAGATTAGCCAAAACAAACCACAGATTTTTTTTTCCAAGTTTTTCCTTTTTCCTAGACTCTGTTGGGAAATGTAGCAGCTGAACGGAAATTATAACATTGCTGCTATCACTTGCTTATTTGGGGCAATGAATATATTGAATTAAATAAAATTAAGCAGCATTTAATAGTTTAATTTTTGTAAAAGCCGGCTATTGTGACCAATCTGTATTTACCACAAGAATACTGTAACTGATGCATGGAGCCGTTGTAGCACGGGAAGGCTATTACCTCTGAAAAGGGAAAGCAGAGAAAAGGCCAACCCAAACTGAATTGATTCAACTAATGCAGTCTCCTGTCTCTGACACAGCTCAGTCTATTTGGTGACTAGAGGGTAGTTTGGAATTAAACATACATTGGGAAATGCCGCCTCATGACTCCATCACCTTTTTACCCATGTGCTGAAGCACAGTGGTGTTAAATGGCTGGATTAATGGAGTTTTCCTGAGAGGGGGAGTTGTTTGAATCCTGTCACTAATAAGTCTCCTATTGTGCTTGCTTTAATACCCAGACTAATCTTAGTTATCTTTTAACATTCTCTTTTTTGAAGAACCTGTTTAAAGCGGCCATTGCTTATGTTCCATTTCTATCCAGAGTATAATACAAAACGTTCTATCAATGCAAATGTGCTCATTCCACAGGGTGGCAACTAATCCTTATTTCTCTTCTCAATTATTTTGACATTTCCACTAGAAGTGGTTTTCCTGGCTAAGTTCCCTTCTGAGGCATTAGGGTCATAAGCAGGGAAAGACAGTCCTTCTGTTGAGGTTAAAGACTATTTGGAAAAGCTCATTATACTATGTCTGTTCAGGCTGTATCAGCTTGCTCAACATTGCTAATGAGACCAAAAAGATACCATGTAAGGACTAAATTTTGAACACTTCTTGCTACTGTCTCATGTGGGTCTCTGGTAAGTGGTGCTCCAAGCACAACTGATCACAAGTTTATGATGGCGCCTCTAAAGAAAAAGTTGCTGTGATAAGGTTTAGTTATTGATGTGGGTGGGGGGGAAAAGGTTCTGGAGGTTATTTATTCACTCTTTATTTCCAGTTTATGTTGGCACATAAATGTCTTGGATACTTTGAATTTAAATCTACATGTGTCATTAAAATAGATTGATAAGTTGAAGGTGTGGCTTTTTATTCTTTGCTAGTGAGTTTACATACCTTTCTCCCACCTGAAGCCCCGGATTCTTGCTACTGATGCCTGTGGATATTATTTTTTAAAAATGTTTTGTTATCTTCTCAAACTGTGCTCCTAAATAATTTTAGTTTCTCTTCATGTCTTACTTGCTTAGTCTTCTGCCTTTCCCCCTCTCCATTGTTGAATAAAGATATGAAAATGAATACAGAGTCCTGCTATTTCTGCTTTGTAAAAATAAGGCAAATTTTGGGAATCTGGCTTGTCCTGGCATTGTTTCCTCACTGAAATGTTCCTCACTCTCAGGTTGGGTCCGCTTCCCAAGCTGTTAACTTGGATTCATATCACAAGTGTATTTGTTAGGTGGCCCTTTTGTTCTGGCCAGAATAATATACTCTGGCTGTTAAGCATCTAGGAGACCTACTTGAATTGTAATTGCACGTAACTTTTGGGGAGCACAGAGATTGGAAAGCATTCATGTATGCAAAGTTAGAGAATAGTGAATATCTTTTTCTGGGTCCAAGTGCAGAAGTAAAAATGTTCAGTCAGTACTACACAGCTGCTATACCTAGGCATGAAACATGAGAGTGGTCAGGAAATAATAACTGTCTTGCAGAGCTGGTAGCAAGAACTCTGCTTACTTACTGGAAAACCTGTGGTACAGACAACAGGCAGAGGATGTGTGAAATTATAAGTTAAAAATGGACCGTGAGAAGAATTTTTTGTCGCTGTCAGTAACAGTTGGTTTTCTACAGACCCAGCTAGCAGGTAAAGTGGGTAGTTGGGAGGTAGTAGTTGTAGTGGCTGGGATAAGAGAGGAAGTCAGCTAGTAGGGTTCTAGTGGCATCTTTAAACTTGGCGTTTTGGATAACGTAAGGCTGAAGCTAATGAACTGTGGTCTTTAGCTGCAACTTCATAACAGAAGTAATGGACTGAATATCTGTTTTGGATTGAGCTGAAATCCTTTTTGACTTTGAAATTCAGCCAAGCTATTTTTTTTCCTCTCCAAAGTAGACTCTTGTGTAGGTGAAGCCTTTCTCTTTTTAGCCCCTTGCTGTCATTTTTTCTGCCAATGCAATGAATCAAAGAATCATAGATTGGATTGAGTTGGAAGGACCGTTAAAGATCATCTAGTTCAACCCGTAACTGCCATCCTTCTACCTCTGTGGATGTCCTTGTGAAGGAAGCAGATTTTCTTCTGTTTCAGCCAGACTGGCCATTCCTAAACTCAGCAGTTGAAAGCTGAAATGTTTATATAGTAAATACAAAGTGTTTGACTATATTTCTGGGCATATGAGAAAATGATACAGTTATTTTGTAGGTCTTTGCATATGTCTGTGACATTTCATATCCCCACTTGCTCTAACAGCATTCGATGAGTGCAGAATGATTTCAGGAGCAGTTGATGAGCTGCACTGGGTGTGGACTTCGGTTTTGCGTGTTTATTAGAATCATTTTCAAGTCTCAAGGCTGAGCCTTTTCTCCTCCTGGGCTAGCAGGCTCCAGTGGAAATTACCACTGAATTTGTGAGTTGCTACCCCTGAACAGTTTTTTCCTTATCTTTAATGAAACTCAGACAAGCAAGGAACACTTTTCATTAAACTGACCTCACAGAAATCTTAATTGCATCCTCCTTTAGCTTGAATATTGCTAGTATAGTTTCTTTTTCTAACCGCAGAAGAAAAAGATTTAAACATGGGAGATATATTTCACACTGCTTTTGAAAGTGCAGCTTCTGCTTCCTAATGAGTTACCTAATACACTGTGCAGTGAAATTTCCATCCTTCCCCTTGTAATTGCACACAAAAGCATTATTTTTAATTTTACTTGACAGATTGGTAAAATGAAGCCATTTAAGAAGGGAGGAAGGGCTGAACTTTTGTAGGAATTCCAAATGGCTCTGCACTGAATCATCGCAGAGCACAGACATTCCACAGAAATGTTAGACAGTCCTTCTGGCATATTAATGAGGAAGCAGCAGTAAGTTTTCAGTCATGCTGATTTTCAAGTTCTTGCTCAGCTTCCAATAAAAATTATTAGCATTCAATAATAGAACACTTTAAGCAAATTCAAAATGAAGATAATGATACAGTCCAGATTTGGACTATTTTAGTCACAAAGTGGAAGCTTGCCTCTAGTGATATGTTAGTGTTACAACAATCACACTTCTTTCCTCAGCTTTTATAGTCCTTCTTTCCTCAGCTTTTACAGTCAAGATGAAGAAAACCTTGTAAGTCTGCCACTATTCTAACTATGAGGCTTTTCCTATTGGAAGATTGTGAATTTTAGCTTACTAGATACTTAAGTGTTGGTTTATTTTTCAGTACTCTGAAGTAAATTTTGCCTTCAAATTTTCTTTGAAGCAAGATTTGTGCTTGAAAGTGTTTGAAAGTTTTGTCACAGATCCACCTTATGAACCAAAAGGTAAAAAATATATGTTCAGGAACAATAGCTTACTGAAGAGGTGGGGAACCAGTTTAGGCAGTTAATATGACTGTGACTTTTTTTTTTTTTTTTTTTGTCAAAGGGTTTGACAAAACTTGTTCTTTGTTAGTGAGTTAGTCAACAAATTTGTTAGAGGTTTATTGAATGTAATGCAAAAAACCTCCCTTCATGTATCACTGAAGTTGAATATCTAAAAATAAAAGGAAGTGCAAATGGGAATGTTAACCGAGTTCGTTCAATATAGGCACATTGTACTTCTTATTTAAGAAGTACAAGAGGAGGTGTTGGCAAATTTTTGTATTCAATACAAATTAATTAATTGGGCTTTCTTAGTCTGAGAACAAGAAAAAGTGACTTGACATGTTTTCATTGCAAGGGCTGAAGGTCTGTCTCCAATAGATGAGTCTGTAACGCTGTAATTGCTAGCTTGTGGGATTCGTTGTTGTGATGTCTAAAGTTAAGGGGTTTATTAGATTCCAGTTCAATTTGATTTGTTTTGTAGCATACACAGTAACTGAAAATACTATAGTAAATGATAAAGAAAAAAAAAATCCAAGAAAATAACTACTGCTCTTCCCTCCCTTCTCTACTTACCTGGAAATTGCAAAAAATCTAGAAGCAACATTACCCAGTCTGAGCTGTGCACCAGGTCCAGCACGCATGTAGTACTCTATGGATGCATTGCTGTGCATTTGTACTCTGCATAACGCAGCTCTTCATCTAATTGTTATTGTGATTATCCACAGATAGAGTTCTCAGTCTTGGTGGTGAGTAACAATACAACACAATATGTAATTTCTAAGTCTAGCTAAAAGGGGAAATTGTTTTCTTTAAGAATACCGGAGTCATTGTACTTCAGTAATCTTCCGCTGGTCTGTGGTATTTCTTGATCCTCCTATTTGTCTAACATGTCTTGAGTTACCACCAAGTCAGTTAAAAATATTTTCACTTTTCCCCTGCCTGCATTTACCATTCAGAGAAAACAGTGGTGTTTAGCTGTTGACAAATCCAAAACTATTCTCTAACAAGTATATACAGTTTATGCAGCACCTGGAATTAACAGTTTGAGACCAGTTGCTTATAAACTGTCAGCGTTGGAGATGTAACAGACCAACACAGCATAACTTCTTTGATCTAATTCAAAGACTTTATGCTCAGTCTTTGATAATGTCCTCACCATCTTTCCTGTGGTAACTTTCCTTCAGTGGTCCACATTGGTGGAAGGTTCTGTGTCTCAGTAATGGAAATGCGATGCAGGACAATTGTGTGAAGGATACCAGTTAATGTAAAAAATTGGCCTTTCCTGACTCACATGTAAAATGTAAAAAAACTCCCAACAAAACTTGTTCCCTAGCTACAGGCCACTAAACATCAGTTCAAGCAACATCCCTGGCATTTAATGAGATCTGGTTCCTCAGATAATAGTGAGATCCTTTGCTGATATCATGATGTAGTTGCCATGGTTACAAAAGGACCAGGAGTTAAATGCAAGGTATCAGAAAGATCCAAATAGAAAAGATCGCAGAGCAGAAGATTTGGAGAACAAGAAAAAATAAAGGGAATGGTAGCAGCAACTAGGGAATTCAACAAGAAATAAGAGCAAAGAAAGTTCAAAGGTAGATAATCAGAGATGTTTGATCCAGAAGCAGACCTTGAGGGAACTTATGTTTGTAATTAATGTAAAGCCTTCAAAGAGAAGTCTGGAAACAATATTCCCTAGCAAATGTCCCTTTTGGCTTATTCTCTTTGAAGCTTTGCACATTATAATCTAAGAACATACTGTGGAAGACAGAGTTACGTTCTGATACTGAAGCACAGACAGTGCATTTTGCCCCCAGGATAATACAGCTAGTGGCATAGATGAAAAATGGAGGTAACTATATGATGTTGGACATGAGATTTGCATAGAGCAGTCATGAGTCTGTGCCCTCTCCTGTTGACATATCGGGCAAGTTCTGTTTGAAAGACGTAGATCTCCAAGATATTCGCTGGTCTGGTTTTGAGGCACTAAAGATTTAGGTGGCCTTTTTTTTTTTTTCCAAGTTGGTGAAAGCTAATTGAACCTTTTGTTCTGATGAAGAGAGTATCTGAGATAATAAAGTGAGCCTTATAGTGGGATATGAATTAATATCATAGTGATTCCCTGAGCAAGTGGGTTGGGATCTTCAATTAATTCCTGCAGCAAGATGAGAAATCAAGTTTCCATGGATACTGGGCCAGCAGCAGCACTGACACTCAGAGCAATTGCAGGCTTAGTTTCCCTACATCTTGCTTCCTAAGGAGAATTTATTTGCCCCCCTGCCCCCCCCCCGCTCTGTATTTTCAAATAAAAAAATTGAAGATGGACATTGGGGGGGCAATTAAAGACAAAAAATACTGTCCCCTTACCTATAAAATTGTGTACAAGAAATAGAAGTGACCTGCATGATTTAAAGTACAAGTTGGAAAGACCTGGAAGTAAGCTCATCATGAAAGCAGCAGTTTACAAAAAGTAACTGAGAGATAAAGCTGCAATCGTGTGGCAACATATTTCTAGCATGTCTCTTGTTTTCTCTTCTACAAATCAATAAATTAGAATTGCATTGACTAAAAGGAAGGTAGTTGAAAAATAAGAATAGATTTTTCCATCTGTGATTTCAGATTTTGACCAAAAAACCCCCCCACATTTGTCTGAACAGTGCACTTCAATATCTGTAAAGGAATATTTGGCCTAACATACAGAATCTATGAATGAAATTCTCCTAGAATCAGGTACCTCCTTCTGATCTTGAAAAGGAATAGAATAAAAAAGGAGGACAAGGAAGATGCAATGTCAGTAAAATGTTCAGAAGCCAAACAGTGTTTGTAGAAAAAGTCAAGTTCTGCTACTCATCCCTTTCTAACAGAGATCCAAGCTGTGACATGCTGATGAAAATCACACTAGTTGAAATCATTATCTATGGGATGTCACAAAACCTGCAGCAGGTATCTGTTAAAAAAAAGGAAAAGCTGCAAATCACATTTTCAAAATAGAGATTTGACCTGGTGCACTGAAAACTAGTATGAGTAAGTACCAAAGAACAGATGTGTAGTAGCTGCCATTGAGTAATAGCAGCTGCAGATAAGCGGAAGCTACTACGATTTTCCTGCAGGCAGTGTGTTGCTGCAGCCCATCACTGATTTTAGGGTGGAAATGCATCAGTTTGGGAGGCACTGCGCAGTGCTACTGGCAGGGCACGATCCTAAATACAGCAACTCAGTTAAAAGCCATACACATGGCAAATCTAAATATTCTATAAAGGCGGGCAGAGGCCTCCCGTTGCTCATATATATAAATCACAAAGGCGGCAGAGCCTAGTGGTTTATGCAGCTGCCTTCCCATGGCAAAAGAAGGCCGCCTGGCATAAAGCGCTGCGTGGCCCGGCTCGGCGCCAGGATTTCCGCGGGGAAGAGCCAGCTCTGCAGCCGCCCTCGAGCGGCGCTGCAGGACGTGCCCGGAGGCGGGCGGTGCCCCGAGCGAACGGGCCTAGACCAGAAGAGGAGCCAAGTCGCCTGCGGTTACGCTCCGTCTCTGCGGCACAGGGAACGCCGTCCGCGGCAGAACATGGAACCGCAAACGGCGGCGAGCCGGGCCCCGTTAAGTCCTGCGCTGCACCTGACGATGAGGCGAGCGTGCGCCGCCGCGCTTCGGGCCCGGTCACCGGCATCGGGCCCCCCTCAGCAGCGGGCTGCAGGCGGCAGCGCCGGCCCCGCCCCCGGCGCCCCGCGCACTGCAGGGAAGCCCTCGCCGCGACGGCCGCGCACGCGCACTGCGGGCGCACTGCGTCGCCGGTGCCGCCTGGCCCGGCGCCAGGGGAGCCCCGCGCGCCGGCAGCGGGGCTGCCCGGGCGGGGCGGGGCGGCAGCCGCGGGGAGCGACTATTTATAGCGCGGGAAGCTCCCCCGGTCTGGGGCGGCCGGTTCTTCCGCGCCTCCCTGGCGTGCGCCTTGCGTCAAGCAGACGGCCGAGGGTTCCTTAGGGAACCGGTGCAGGGCGCAGTCAGCGCTTTGCGGGGAGGGCAGGAAAGAGCTGTAGCCCTGTCAGTGAGAGCAGAGTCCCGAGCGCTGTCACTTTTCATCGCGCTGAAGTCAGTGGTGGCTGCGGCCATGTGGTACCTGGGGCTCTCTGTTTATCAGTGTCCTGTTCTCCGCTACGTGGAGGAGGCGCACGGAGCCAGGGTCTGTCCCGGTCTGGCGCTGCGGACAGACCTCCGCTGCTCTCGTCGGGAGCGGGCGGAGCAGGGAGATCCCGGCAGGACGCTGGAATCCCGGAGATTCCCGTTTTCCGGGAGCGGACAGCTCCTGCCTTGGGCGCGCTGCCAGCACCCAGAAAACTCCACATCGAGGCTGCCGCGGGCGCAGCGCCGCTGACCGTGAGCTGCCGGCGTTTGGCTCCTCCGCGGAGACGGAGGGGAGGCGAGTAGTGCGAGCTGAGCAAACGGGGTGGGGGCGAGCTCTGCCCGCGAAAACACGGCGGCGACCCCACGTCTGCCGGCAGCTCTCCGAGGTTCCTGCGCCACCCTCCCGGGCAGCAGCCTCACTCCTCCTCGGCCCGGGGCTTCCGCGCGCTCCTGTTGACTGGGGGCGGGCGCGCGTCCGGCTGCAGACTGGCTCTGCGTCCCCCCCAACCCGGGACCGGAATTGCCATATAAGGAGCGGGAAGCCTCCGCCGGAATCGGGACTTATAAGGTTGTTTCCTAATATGGAAAGTACGGCGGGGGCTTCCGGCGGGCTGGCCGGGACCGGCGGGGGCCAGGGACCCCATCTCCCGGGACCGGCGATGCTGCGGCAGCGCTGCGGCGGCACTTCCTATGGCGGGGGTCAGACCTGCATCGGGCGTGGAGCCCTCAGCCCGGGGCGGGCGGGGCCCCCCGGCCCGGCTTTCCCCCGTGCCAGGCTCTGACGCCAGGAGGGGTCCTCCGGCTCGCATCCATATAAGGGCTTCCTGCTTTCCATATATGGCCATGTACGTCAGGGCTGGGGCGGGCTGCGGCCGGTGAGACCCGATATATAGAGGCGGTGCCGGGG